>CM032446.1:17207566-17527744 GCA_019049505.1 Pachyrhynchus sulphureomaculatus
TCTTCGAAAAAGGGATGTAAGCCTCCATACCGGCCAAAATAACATCGGAAACCTCCCTGGCGCAGTCAGATGGGTCGTCGGATCGAAAACAAACGTCCAACCAAGGGAAAGTTCGAAAATATTCCATGAGATCTTCCCATTTAGCAGATTTGTAGTGCCAAATCTTGCGCGGTTTGGGCGCCTCTCCGTCACTGATTGGTAGAATACTCGATGTCGAAAGTAGTTTATGGTCGGAAGAACCTAACGGTGGATTTACGCTGAGCGTGTAAATCTCCGGATTGGTGGTTAAAAACAGATCAAGAAGACTGGCGAACTCTCCGTCTCGATCAGGGATCCGTGTTGGTTCATCAATAAGCTGAGTCAAGCCACAACTGATTGAAAATGATTCGGCTTCACGACCTTGTTCGTCGGTAGTATTTGAATATTTAAGCCAGTTGATGTTGTGGACATTAAAGTCGCCCAGGATGGCAATTTCGGCATTTGGATAGTTAATTTGTAAATGATCTATGGTGTCTGCACTAATTCCTCTTTTAATTTTGATTTTATTTGTTTTTTCTTCAAGCATTATTTGTGAAGTGACATTTTTGTATATGTATTCAAGAGGAGTTGTGTATTTTTCGTCGACTCTGCTGTTACTCAAGTCATTAAGGACTGCCCTTGTCTAAATTTTGTAAAAATTCGGGAATATTCTCCACAGGGTGTAGATTGAACGAAAGTTTTCACGAGCGCATTACCTTTAATAATTTATCTGGTATATAAAAAAAACAAAAATTTCAAGGTCATCAGTTTTTAACAAAGATCGGAAGCAAACTTTGTTGAAAACTCATTTGGGGTGTTTTTTGTGAAGTCATCTTTTTATACCTCCATAACAAAAATGTTTATTTTAAAAGCAATCAACGTACGGAACACCAATTGTGCAAGTCCGACTTGCACCTAGTTGGTCATTGGATTTTTTTAATCTTCAAAGATAAAGCGCTAATTTACAATTCAAGTAAATTTGAAGCTATCATCCTTTTTTTTTAATGCAAATACGCTGAAATACCAACAACAGATCAACTGGAACAAATTCATCCTTAACTTTAATCTTGTTATTTTTTCCATTAAAGGATTGACTTTATCTTTTTTCGATAATTTTAGATGTTTTACATTTTGTCCTCCTTTTTTTTTCACTATCTTCATGCCTTCTTCGAAAGCATTAAAACAATTTATTTTTTCATCACCAGTTGCGATACAATACCCGTAATTTACAGCCAAATAAATGAAACGTTTTTCCACAATTAAGGTCCATAATTTGTGAGAACAACGCGTAAAACACAATAAAATAATGATAAAATTATAAAATTTTCACTACACAAAATACACAACAGGAACAGAATACGTGATTGAGCAAACTGATTTAAACGAAAAACTTCCGTTGTACAGCCGTTATCCCCTCCACTTTATTCTACCTGCTCCTTGCTTTTACTACCCTTTTTGAATAAGTGCTGCCACTTATAATATAATATAATATTTTCTAATGCCCATTTTTGTTAAATGACGGTTATACTATCCAAATTTCAAAGAAAATTATTTTCTTAAAATAAAAAAATTGCAATTACTAAAAATAAATAACTTGCACAATTAGTGTTCCATACGTTGATTGCTTTTAAAATAAAAAAAATTGTTACGGTGGTATAAAACGGTCACAAAACACACCCCTAAGGAGTTTTCAACAAAGTTGTTTTCCAATCTTTACTGAATACTGATGACCTTGAAATTTTTATTTTTTTTTATGTATTTTATGTAATAAATTATTAAAGGTAATGCACTCGTGACAATTTTCGTTCAATCTACACCCCGTGGAGAATATTCCAGAATTTTTTCAAAATTTTTTGATCAGTACTTTTCGAGATAAGGTGGAGGGACAGCAATTTTTCGCGATTTTTTAAAAATAATACAAAGAAAAGTGAGCCCAAGTACTACATTATATATATATTTTTTAGTCGTGTTTTCACAAGCTTTCATTTGACATCACACTCGATGACCTAGTAAAAAAAATTATTTTTCACTTCCGATTTCACCCCCCTTAAGTCAAAATTTAACTTTCAAAACTACACGGTTCTGATGAGGCCATCAATTCCTATATTATTGCCAAATTTCAACTTTTTATAACAAATAGTTTGTAAAGGGGGCAGTGGTCCAGATAAGGTTGGGAGCCTCTGATTTAAAATAATTGGATTCTGAGGTCAAAATCTCTAAGACACTGCTCTATTAATTGTGTAAATGTGCTTGTTTCAATTCTTGTTATACAATGTACTGTTATACTTCTAGATGGTACGACACCACACGACCATCTTTTTGACGAAAGAGCCTTACAAGAATACATATTAATATGCTGTCAAAACCCTCAGGGAGGTATGGTAGATAAACCAGGAAAAGCGAGAGATGTCTACCATACTTGTTATACTATAAGCGGTCTATCGATAGCGCAGCACTTTTTGGATGAAAAACACGTTTTGGGGACATATAGAAATGAATTGGTGAGTAGAATAAATTCGGAATATATTGATTTTTAATTAAAATGACGAATGTATAATTGATTAAATGCATCAACTATTAACGAATCTCTCAAATGTACGATGTTGTTAAAACTTTCTTGATTTGGCTTTTACAGTATCATTTAAAGGCCAATTTTCATTAATAGAGAACCTATATTAAACGCGTTTAATTATAAGCTTCACATTAACTGTTGCACTTAAGCATTCAGAGGCGAGAGTTGGGAATTCTAAATTTATTGTGCTTCAAAGTACGATTTAGTTGGAAATATTGTTTTAAAAATGGCACCAAGAAAACAGCCGAGTGTCGAACAGCAAGCGCGGACCCAGGATTTAGTCGAAAGGGCACCGAAAGCGATTTGGAGGTGTGAAGAAAATACAAATCGCATTAAATTCGGTATCTCAAATTAAGGCGTACACACTTCACAGCAAAAGGAACAACTGAAGAAACAAAAGGGTCTGGTCGACCTAAAATTTCAACAGAACGTGAAGATCAGTTGATCTTCACGTTCTAATTACTGTTGCTTTAAATGAAGCTCGTGTTGACCCAGTCTCGACTACCACTGTTAAGAACTGTTGTGCAAGTACAATAGAAGACCGTCGATTAACTGAGGCTATAGGCATCTCATGGATCAGTACATGATATCTTAACTAATGTTTTCGGTATGAGAAAGTTATTCACAAGATGGGTGCCGCATTTGATAACATCGGAACAAAAACGCACTTGAGAGAAACTTTTTAAATAACATTTCGCTGTGTTTCGCGTCGATTTGTAACTGTGGATGAGTCTTGGGTTTATCAGTATGATCTTGAACTGCGACAACAAACTGCACAGTGGACTGAGCCGGTTTGTTCACCTCAAAAGCAGCCAAAGTGGTCAAAGCCGTCCAAAAACATTATAGCACCAGTTTTCTGGGATGCAAATAGAATTTTGGTAATTGATTACCTTCAAACCGGTAAAACAATCACAGGAGAGTATTATTACAACTTTTTGGACCAGCTGGCTAAGAAAATTCGTTTTACAGAAGAAAAAAAAATTATTTTTCATCATGACAATTCACCTGCTCACAGAGGTGCTTTGGCAAGGCAAAACTGGTCGGATTAAAGTACGAATTGTTGGAACATTCACTCTATTCGCCAGATCTGGCTCCGTCTGACTTCCATCTGTTCCCAGACCTCAAATTTTTTTTACGTGGAAAGCGTTTTTCAACAAATGATGAGGTGGTAGTATCTGTAGGTGGGTATTTTAAAAGTCTTCCGGAAAACCACCTCAGAGATGGGGTAAATGCATTGGAAAATCGCTGGAAAAAATGTATTGAGCTTAAGAGAGATTATACTCAAGAATAAATGTATTTCGACTCATTAATTCCTCTTGTTTCATTTCGGCTTTCAAAACTTATTGACTGACCTGAGTAAACCATCGACATAGTTGGTTTCAAGGGATTAGATGTGCCATAACATTTCTTCAGCCATTCTTGGGTTCTGACTGTACTTTTCCCGTCAAAAAGCAATGTTTATTCAATACACGAAATTCTTTTTGTTGCATCGTTTTGCAAATATTAACAGTAACGTTACTCAAACAGCTGTAACCCGCAAAGTAATAGACAAGAGTCATGAAAATTTTACACGAATCTTCTGAAAGTTAACACTCAATGAAAATCATATGGGTTTTTTGTTTGTGCTGCCGTTTCTCGGAAAGTCTCGGGACTTTTCACCCCTTGTAGTACTTATTCAATCGACACAGAAGGACTCCAGAAGAAGTATATTTATGTATTTAATTTTTTTTAGGCAAGTACACATCCATTATACAACATCAGGCCCGATCTAGTGAGAAGAGCTTTATTATATTTTTCATAATTTGGGACCACTTCAAAAGAATGGTACTACGTGACACCAACGGTTAGATAAGGATAAAACCCGATTTTTTAAAGTGTACATTTTACTCATATGCTTAGGTTTCATTCACAAGATCATACAGTTTTTTTTTTTTTCTTTTTGTTTTTATTTTCACTAAATTTGGGTTTTTGTGGATGGATTTAAATTCCTATTAATTTAAGATTTTAAAGTTTATTGATTATTTAAGGTTCAATTAAATAAAACTATATTTTAAAATAATTTATTTGTTTAATTGCTTTACAACTAAACTTTTAGAAAGACCCTCGTATATGATACAGATATTTTGCGAAGTTTAGCAACACCGTCTGCTTGGATTTAAGCGGCTGGATAAATAAGAATTTATTTGGTTTTAAGAGTACCATAATAATTTAAAGATTGAATAAATGATTTTAAATATATTATATGTGTATAACTTAGCAAATAATCCTAATGTTATTGTTATTTCCTTTTTAAACAACGTATTTATTGGTGACTAAATGTGGTCTGATGTTGAGTAGTTTATCAAGAGTTCAGGCAACCAATTATACTCCGAAAGAGTTCTAACAATGTTGCCAGTGTTATCGTAGTCTATTTTCACCCCGCCATATGTCAAGTGACAAATCTGGCACACGGTTGAAGGTCTTTTTTTATTATTATTGTGTCATCGGTTCCGTCGTGAAAAGGTCGTCGCGTGGTTTCCTTCATTTTTACGTGTTTTTCTCGCCGTTTTTTTTTTGATAAAAATGTGTTTTTGTCAGGTGAAAAACTAGTGAACAGTGAGTTTTTTTGTGACATAGTGATAAAAAACGATAAAAATGTTCGCCAACGGGCTCGCAGTAGGCGACGGATCCTGGGATTTAAGGGTTTTCGTCACCGATTTGCAAACTGAGAGGCAAATTAGAGTAAAAGGAGATGTTCATATTGGTGGAGTTATGCTGCGGCTGGTCGAGGACCTAGGTTAGTTCAGTTTAAAACTAGTTTTTGCTGATAAAAATGGCACAGTTTTCATACTTTTGCATCTGGTGCGTGAGAACGAGGCTGATGCTCATTTAACTTGAATTCCTGGAATTCGCAAAGCAATTCTTTTACATTATTACAGAAAAGTACGCTTTAATCAGTAAATCAACAATTTCTGGTTCTGTCACCTTCAGTATGTCGTCATCGCTATAAAAGTAAACAACATCAAATTATGTTATTGGCTATTAAAAAGGTGTAAAAACGAAAAATGTTGCCCTAACCTATAATGGTAGTGTAAACTGATCCAAGTGGGCGTTCTTTTGTTAGGCGTTTGTTTTTATAAGATCTTTTTAGGCGAATTTTGTATATTACAAGTGACCAATAACCTGTTCTTTTCGTTAAAAAAATAACCAGAGGAAAATTGTTTTACATGGTTCAATTAATTGAGCGGGCAGATTTTACAAACATGACTACATTTACAGTTGTGATTAATAACAATAATGAAAGTAAGCTACTTTTAAGACTTGGTTTTTTATCAATATACGAGTGCTTTTTTTGGTTAGATTTCCGGTCTTGTTCTCTGATAGTGATCACAATTACGTCACGTTTCCAATTTCAGCTTTAGTTATATCGTCAATAAAAATGAATTATACGAACTGTCTGACTATAAAACTTACTTCTCCGATAAATTTCTCCTATTTTCTACAATTTTTACTACACTCTAACCTAATTACAGAGCTCTGGACCGTAGGCTTTGACAGTAAAATGTACAAGCATTTTGCTTACGAGGGCTTTTCAGGAAAAAAGGTAGTTCTTTTGAAATAGGCTTAAAATGGTGTAATTTTGAAGAACTTACGAGAAAAAATCGGGGGAAGACCGTTTTTGCTAACCTGAACTAACCGAAACTAAATAATCAGTAATTACAAAATACATTAAATAATAAAAAAAAGTCTTATCTTAATGTGAAAAAAAAACCGGTCAAGTGCAAGTTGAACTTGCGCAATTAGTGTTCCATACGTTGATTGCTTTTAAAATAAAAAAATTTTGTTACAGAGGTATAAAATGATCAGTGACTTCACAAAATACACCCCAAATGAGTTTTCAACAAAGTTTGTTTCTAATCTTTACTGAAATCTGATGACCTTGAAATTTTTGTTTTTTATATACCATATAAATTATTAAAGGTAATGCACTCGTGATAATTTTCGTTCAATCTACACCCCGTGGAGAATATTCCAGAATTTTTTCGAAATTTTTTGATAAGAACTTTTCGAGATAAGGCCCGGGACAGCGATTTTTCGCGAATTTTTAAAACTAATACACAGAAAAGTGCGCGCAAGTATAATATTATATATGTATTTTTTACTCGTGTTTTTACAAGCTTTAATTTGACAGCGCACTCGATGACCTAGTAAAAAAAAATTTTTTTCACTTCCGACTTCACCCCCCAAAACTAACCCCTTAAGTCAAAATTTAATTCTCAAAACTACATGGCTCTGATGAGGCCATCAATTCCTATATTATTACGAAATTTCACCTTTCTATGTCAAATAGTTTCGGAGAAAATCGGGTATGTCAGACAGACAGACAGACAGACACCGAAGTGATCTTATAAGTGTTCCATACGGAACACTAAAAACGATGAAACACGTAGGCTGAAAACTACTTAAAACACATTTTTTTGCAAAATTCGACTTTATCCATGAATATAGACTCCTTCAAGAGCGATACAATCAGTCCAACGCTTTTCTAAGATTTCTATACTTTTCTTGAAGAAGGATTTCTCTTTGCTTTCAAAAGAAGCCTGTGTTTCGGCGATAACTTCTTCATTGGAGCCAAATCTCTTTTCCGCGAGCATTTTTTTGAGGTTTGCCAATAGATAATAGTCGCTGGGGGCCAAATCTGGAGAATACGGTGGATGAGGAAGCAATTCGAACTTCAATTCGTGCAGTTTTGCATTCGTAACCAGTGACTTGTGATACGGTGTATTGTCTTGATGAAAGAGCGCTTTTTTCTTGTTTATTTAGTGCCATTTCTTTGCGATTTCTTCCTCCAAACGCACCAATAACTGGTTTTTCCCTTCTCAGTATAGTCGATGAAAATTATTCCATGCGTATCCCTAAATACAGAGGCCAAAACCTTCCCAGCCGACTGTTCTATCTTTGGTCGCTTCGGGCGGCTTTCATCGGCTGCTGTCCACTCAGCTGACTGCCGATTTGATTGTGGTGTGTAGTGGTGGATCCATGTTTCATCCATTTTCACATATCGCATGAAAAAAATCCTTTTTATTGCGCTTCGACAGCTCTAAATAGCGCTCAGAAATCATCACGTTTTTGTTTTTGGTCCATTGTGCCATGTGTACCATGCGGTACCCATTTCGAACCAATCTTTCTCATACCCAAATGTTTATGGAAAATATGACCAACACGTTCTTTTGATATCTCTAGGGTGTCAGCTATCTCACGCAATTTCACTTTACAGTCATCCAAAACAATTTTGTGGATTTTTTTTATGTTTTTCCGGTACAACGACCTCATTTGGACGCCCAGAGCGTTCAGCATCATTTGTATTTGTACGACCGCGTTTAAATTCAGCATACCAATAAATGATGAGTGATTTTCCAGGAGAGCAGAGTCCCCGTAACACTTATCAAGCCATTGCTTTGCTTGAACGATATTTTTTCCCATCAAAAAACAGTGTTTAATTAATACACGAAATTCGATTTCTTCCATTGTTTTGAAAATATCAAAGGTAGCGTCACTAAAACCACTGTAACTTGTAAACTAATCGTCGAAATGTCATGAAATTTTGACACATATCGATGGAAGGTTGGTACTTCCTAAAAATCATATGGATTTTTTGAAAAGGGCCACATTTATGTCTCAGACCAAAAACTTTTCAGCCTACGTGTTACATGCTATATTAGTGAGTAGAGACCAAAGTTAGTTCAGGTTAGCAAAAACGTCCTCCCCTCGATTTTTTCTCGTAAATCTTTCAAAATGAGTCCATTTTAGGCTTATTCCAAAAAAAACCTCCCCTTTTCTCAAAAACCGAAATTTTACCAAAAATTGGCTATTAGATATTAAAATCTTGATTAATTACTCGAAACACTCGAATAAAAAAAAATCAAAACTAATAATAAAAATATAAGAATAATGTTACCAGTATTAGAAAAATTTGGCAAAGATAATAAATCAACGTCCTCTTCGTTTTTATTTTCAATTTTGGTCAAATGTATTTAAATAACGAGAGAAATTAATACGTTGCGTTAACAAGAAAATAAAAATAAATAATAACCGGCCAAGTGCAACTCGGATTTGCGCAATTAGTGTTCCGTACGTTGATTGCTTTTAAGATTGACTTCACAAAACACCCCAAAGAAGTTTTCAACAAAGTTTGTTTCCGATCTTTGTTGAAAACTGATGACTTTGAAATTTTTGTTTTTTCTGTATACCAGATAAATTATGAAAGGTAATGTATTCGTGATAATTTTCGTTCAATCTACACCCTGTGGGGAATATTCCAGAATTTTTTCAAAATTTTTTAAACAGGACTTTTCGAGATAAGGGGAGGGGACAGCGAGTTTAGGCAATTTTTTAAAAATAATACAAGTATTGCCTTATATATATTTTTAAACTCGTGTTTTGACAAGCTTTCTTTTGACACCCCCATTCGATGACATAGTAATTTTTTTTTCAGTTTCGATTTCACCCCCAAAACTAACCCTTTAAGTCAAAATTTAATTGTTTAAACTACACGGTTCTTATGGGGCCATGAGTTTCTATATTAGTGCCAAATTTCAACTTTCTATGTCAGATAGTTTCGGAGGAAATCGGGTTGACAGACAGACAAATGGACAGACACCGAAGTGTTCCGTATGGAACAATAAAAATAAGCCAAAAATAGTCACCGGTGCCTTGAAAAGGTGTTAGTGATAATATATTTTATTTAAATTCTCGTTTTGAAGTAGATTTCTTTATGTATTAATGATAAATTTTGGTTCTGACTGGCTTTTAGCTTCACGAAACACTGTCTGTTAGGTCTCTGAATTAGATGTACAGCGTTATTGATTACAAATAAATCACCATTTTAACTAGCTTATTTGAAGAATTAGACAAGGATATTGTTTTTTTTAAAAGATGTTTTAACAGATTTAAAACTCAAACAACGCTTTTTTACATACAACACAGGCTTCATATATTTCTGGTACAACACTGTATGTATGATTTTTCAGTTCTATATAACTTTTAATTCTAAAGACACCAACAGTTATTTTTATGGTGTTATTGTGCAAAAAAAGGAAGAAAAACAAATCTTTTTTTTAACTTTGCTGGAGTTGGCTAAACATGTTTGACAATAAAGCAAATTGAAAATGACATTTGCATATTACTCCATATATATCACCACTACACCAAACACTTTATTTTTGTACTCGACACACGTTTCGCTAACCATGTTAGCTTCATCAGGAGCGATAATGTTAAGTCAATCATCGCTCCTGATGAAGCTAACATGGTTAGCGAAACGTGTGTCGAGTGCAAAAATATAAAGTATTTGGTGAAGTGGTGATATATACTCAGTAGTGTCATCGTGCCAAAAATTCCACATTCCTAACATATTTACTTATGTTAAAAATTTTGATGGTAGTAAGTTGAAACTAAATGTTAGTATAAAAATGGTTCTTTCGGAAAGTGAAAATGGGATATATGCGAGATATTTATTAAAAAAGATCCTAAAAAAGGCAAGCACAATATGCAAAACTGTATGAGGTCCAAAGAAGAATCCCAAGCTTAAATACAACAAAATATACAAGAATATATAATCACATCTTAACTGAAACAACGTTAGCTTAACATTACTGGGGATTACATTATAACATCAGAATTAGCTTAAAATTCCCTTCAAGATCACCTACCTTTACTGAATTACCTACATTTATAATGCATTAATGACTCATAAACATTATATTATGTATAATGACTACAATATTACTTTATATTAATTGCAGTATTCTTTTTCATACCTGGACTACACCCGTCTTACAACGTAGATATAAAATTTCTTTTAAAAAACTCCACACAAAAACTAAGCTGCCCGCCAATTTGGACCAACTATCATACAGAGCTAGGCATGCCACTAGAAAAAAGTACTTAATTGCAAACTATACGTGTTTTCCCGATTTAAGTTCCATCAGCTCCGTGTTGAATCTTTGTATGTAGTGGGTATTTGTAATTAAGAGAAAGGCCATTTTACAACACACAAAAGAGTGCAAGAAAAATGTTTATGGCACCCAGAATTTGGTGGGATTAATAATACAAATGAAAACAGAAAATTGATCCTGCCAAATTATGGTTGCTATGAACATCTTCGCTCTCTTGTTTACAGTGTTGTAAAATGGTTTCAAGCCTGAATATTTGTTATTGACAAAAAAGTATGTTGGGCAAACTAAAAGGTCAATTAAAACACGATTTAAAGAACATTAGCACACTTAGAACACAGTAGAACAGAAAAATCTAGCATTGCCGAACATGCCCTTGAAGCTGATCATATTGTAACATTAGATAATCTAAGATTAATTAAAAATGCATCTGGTAGGAGATTGTTGAACGCATAAGAAAGTATGGAAATTATAAAATGTAAAAGTAGTTTAAATAAAGACAGAGGGCCTATTCCTTATAGTCGCCTCTACTGGTTACTTGACCGGAACTGATGGCCTTGCCTATGCCATTAATTCCGCCTGAATAATTCATGGGTTAGGCTAAGTATAAATAGGGTAGATTTGCAGTTTAGTTTTAGTTAATCATCGCTTCTGATGAAGCTAACATAGTTAGCGAAACGCGCGTCGAGTGCAAAAATAAAGTATTTGGTGTAGTGGTGATATATACTGAGTGGTGTCATTGTGCCAAAGATTCCACATTCCCAACTTCGTATTTTTTTTTTAATTACGGTAAAACTAAAAAAAAAAATAATCTATACACTATTTTTTTTTTGTAAATTTTCCCGTTCTTTCACGTGATGCTTTAGTTTTTCGATATCTTTTTTTATTTTTCGAGATACTTGCGTAAACCCGAATTTTTTATTTTATTTTCGATTTTGTATACTTAGCGTACACTTTTGCGTAACAAACTTTTTTTTACTGTATTCTACTTCCAAAAAACTACCTGTATGCCAAAATGCAGTCTGTTAACATTTAATGAGAGGTTTTTGGTCAAAGTTTAATTACATATATATATATATATATATACATATATATATATATATATATATATATATATATATATATATATATATATATATATATATATATATATGTATATATATATATATATATATATATATATATATATATATATATGTATATATATGTATATATATATATATATATATATATATATATATATATATATATATATATATATATATATATATATATATATATATATATACGAGGCTGGTTTGAAATGTCCGTGCAAAAATAAAAACTACTTATGTGTTTGGGGGTAAACCTTTTTTATTTTTCGACATAGTCTCCTTTTAGGCTTATACACTTCGTCCAACGATGTTCTAGTTTGTTGATCCCTTCCGAATAATAGGATTTGTCCAAGTCTGCAAGCATATCCATTAGTGTCTGCAATCACCTCCTCGTTTGAATAAAATCTTTGTCCCGCCAGCCATTTCTTCAAATTGGGGAACAAATAGTAGTCCGAAGGAGCCAAGTCTGGAGAATAGGGGGGATATGAAACGAGTTGGAATCCTATTTCCATTAATTTTGCGACCACAACTGCTGAGATGTGTGCTGGTGCGTTGTCGTGATGGAAAAGGACTTTCTTGTGGGCCAATCGCGGGCGTTTTTCTTGCAGCTCGATTTTTCAAACGGTCCAATAACGATGAATAATATTCACCTGTAATAGTTTTACCCTTTTCCAGATAGTCGATGAGGATTATCCCTTGCGAATCCCAAAAGACAGTAGCTATAACCTTTCCGGCCGAAGGAACGGTCTTCGCCTTTTTTGGTGCAGATTCCCCTTGGTAACTCATTGTTGTTTGGTCTCAGGAGTATAGTAATGTATCCATGTTTCATCCACAGTGACGAAACGACGCTTAAAGTCCTCCGGATTCTTCTGGAACAGCTGCAAACCATCCTTGCAACCCTTCACACGATTCCGTTTTTGGTCAAGCGTGAGCAATCGCGGTACCCATCTTGCGAATAGCTTTCTCATGTCCAAATGTTTATGCAAAATATTATGTACCCGTTCAGTCGAGATGCTCACAGCACTAGCAATCTCACGCACCTTAACTCTTCTGTCATCCATCACCATATCATGGATTTGATCAATGATTTCTGGAGTCGTAACCTCCACAGGCCGTCCAGAACGTTCAGCGTCACTTGTGCCCATATGGCCAGTCCGAAAATTTTGAAACCACTTATAAACTGTTCTAATCGAAGATGCAGAGTCACCATAATGTTTATCAAGCTTCTCTTTAGTCTCCTGAGGCGTTTTGCCTTTCATAAAGTAATGTTTAATCACCACACGAAATTCTTTTTCGTCCTTTTCTTGAAAATCACTCGACTTCCTTGATTCACACGAATGCCAAACACAAAGAAATAGACCAATATGGCTGAAACTTGGTGTGCGTTCATTCAAGAGATGCTACTAACTAAACATGACCTCGATACGCGTCGGTGGTGCCATCTCTCGGACTTTGCACGGACTTTTCAAACCAGCCTCATATATATATATATATATATATATATATATATTATATATATATATATATATATATATATATATAAATAAATAAATAAATATAAAATCGTATATCCCTTCTACCATATGGTGTAGAGCAGTTATACATTCTCCTCTTTTTTCCCTCTCAATCTCCACATATAAACTTCTTCCATCTGTCTCTATTCTTTGCCATTTTCACTGCTTCTTTCTAGGATTTTCCCTTCTCCTTAAGTATACTTCCAA
Source organism: Pachyrhynchus sulphureomaculatus (assembly GCA_019049505.1). NCBI lineage: Eukaryota > Metazoa > Arthropoda > Insecta > Coleoptera > Curculionidae > Pachyrhynchus > Pachyrhynchus sulphureomaculatus. The sequence continues at coordinate 17,220,906 of CM032446.1, forward strand.
TACTCCTATTCCAGGTTTGTCTGTTGTCTTCCTCGCTTCTGTTTTCCCTGAATTCGGGCTTCATACACTTGTTTCACCTGTCTATCATCCTTCATTCTCTGTACATGTCCCCACCATCCCGGCTGTCTTTGTTGTATATATTCCATAATTGCTTATACTCTCAGCCTTCTCCTTATTTCTGTTTTTCTTATTCTGTCCTTCCGTGTTACTCCTGGTACTACTCTCAGGTATTTCATTTCGACGGCTTGTATCTTGTTTTTCTGCCTGTCTGTTAGGGTCCATGAAAAGTCTCAGCGGCGATAGGATAACGTAAGAAGTGATTAAATACATGGGGAGGAAAGGAAAAACAATATTGTTGGAAATAATTAATAGTGCATTTGAGGAAGAAAACTTTCCAGCCGAATGGAGAATATCGTTTATTACACGAATCTATAAAAAGGGACACACACAAGGATTGTAATAATTACAGAGGAATTACTATACTGAACACAATTGTCAAAATTAATGAGGGCATTATTAATAATAGGATAAAGAAAGTAATAGAACCACAACTATCGGAATCGCAAAGTGGATTTAGACCAGCAAGAAGTACACAAGACCACATATTTACACTGAAACAGATTATCGAAAAAAGATCAAAACAAAATAAGAGTCTATACCTTGCTTTCATAGACTTAAAAAAGCATTTGACAGTGTACCGAGAAATAAAGTGTGGAAAAGCCTAGAAAACAGAGGAATAAACAAAAAGAAAATAAGAATAATAAAGGGAATATACAGCAACAATGTGCAGTATGTAATAAAAAACAACATGAAGTCGGAGGGATTTACAACACAGGAAGGTTTGAGGCAAGGAGGAAGCTTGAGCCCAACATTGTTTACTGTATATATGGATGAAATAATCAAGAAATGTGAAATAAAAGTGAAAAGAATGACAATAGGATACTGGAAACTGAAAAGAATAGAAGTATCTGAAGCGGCTTTTGCTGATGATATTGTGTTGGTGGCGGAAAATGAGAGACAATTACAGAGAAACCTCGATATTTGGAATAAAGTGTTTAAGGAAGAAGGTATGAAAATTAATATAGATAAAACAAAAGTAATGACAATGGAAAACCAACAAACAAACATTTACAAAGAAGGGAATAAAATACAACAAGTGGAACAATATGTTCTGGGAGTGATAATGGATGAAACTGCAAAAACAAGGCAAAGAAATTGATGAAAGAATCGAAAAAAACGAACAAACTTTACTATGCAATAAATAATTATAAATAAATAGTTTAATTATTTAATACAAAAAATTGATCAAAACTGGATAAATAATGGTTTAAACTGCGCCGCCTCTATGGGAAAATAACAAGAAGACATCTCCTTTAGTAAAAATCCGCAAGGCAAATTCACAACTGAGAAACTTTCTTTTTTTCTATAACAGATATTTATTCCTTTTACCTATCATAGCTACCTACATAGAAATTACACAAACTAACCTTGTTAAACCACCCAATGAATCCCATTTATCCCACACATAAAGTATTAACGGTGTCTTAAAGAGCTGCGTCTTAATTGAAAAATGCGTTTTCTCGAATTTTTCGCCGTAATGTCGGTCGTATTCTACTTTTTGACGCCCATACAGAACATACTGTAGCATGCAACGGATCGAGATTATGTCGCCTACATTCTTATTTGTAAATCTATAGGTTGGTCAATTAACGGATTTTTTTCACTAAATTTCGGTGTTAAGATATTTCTTACGAGAAGACAGAGAGAGCATTATGTTAGAGAAAGACGCGAAATATTTTGTTTTCCAGGGTATAATGAATGTGGCAACGAAGCTTTTCGCTTGCTCTCCCGCCGCACGCAATCACGTGTTATTTATTTTTATTGAGTATCGATGTGTCGCCTGTCCCAAAATATAAGATCCTGATTTTTGCCGTTTTAAGTGGGCAATATAAAAATTTTGACCTTTGGTTTATGATAGGTTGCAGAGATGGAATTTTATTCATTAATGCAAATAAATAAAATTATAAGTGTTTTTGAAGATGTTTATTTATAGATGCATGTAAAAATAAATGGATAAGAAGTACAAATATACAGTTTGAATGAATGGGGTTTACAAGAGGGGATATATTATATAAACAAAAATATATTTTAACTTAAGCCTAATTCGGTTTCACTATCACTGTCATCAGCTGACGTAATTATCAATGGTTTTATATTATTTACATAAATATATGAATCTTCAACTTTAACAACGTGCTGAATGGAATTCTTCCAGCTTTCACAAGGTATATCATTTATAACTTTTTTTACTAATTCAACCCTGACACGCTTAAAGTAGGAGAAACATTTTGTGCCCTTATTTTTGATTTAACTTGATGCCAAATATGTTCAATTGGATTAAACACACAATAATACGGAGGAAGCTGCAAAACAGTGTGTCCCATTTTCTCAGCCATACTATCATAAACATATTTCTTTCTCAATTTATAGTCTTTCAAAACTTCCAACAGATCACTTTTATAACTAAAGTCAAAATAAATGTCATTTTCTAACATATATTCCTGTATTTCCGATTTAGTGTTGGCTGCATTAGGAATCTTATTTAGTAGGCGACTATGGTAACTTGCATTGTCCATAACTATAACACTCTGTTCGGGAACATTTGGCAAAAGGGAATTTTGAAACGAATTTTCAAAAAGTTCTGCGGTCGTGTCTTCGTGATAGTCCAAACTAGAATCCTTTATGTTTTTGCAGATAATAGTAGACAATTTGAAACCCAGCCCTTTTCAGATCCAACATGCAAAATGGTTATTCGTTTTACCCTTACTTGAAGGTGCGTTAGTCTGACATTGTGTGCTACTGTCAACCCACCCTTTTTGCACAGTATCATGTGTATCAAACCATGTTTCGTCAAGGTAAATTATTGGCCAATTCTCTGATCGATACTTTTTAATTTCTTGTAAATAAGTATGTCGCAAGATTCGTAATCTTTGTGACTCCATCACTACTTGCCTTTTGTTGATTTTCCTGAACATGAATCCCATTTTAAAGAGAATTCTGTGAAGGGTTGATCGGCCACAATGTATATTGGTCCCGTCCTGCACCAGTCTTAATTTTATTTTGTCTAGTGTCGGCACCAACTGCTCTTCATACATAGAATATATTTTTCTCCTGATGACGTCTTTTTCACAATCGTCTACATGATGCATTTGAAAATCTTTCCGTTTTTTCCTGTTCCTGAGTGATGGTTTTCCTACAATACCCTTAATCGTAGAAATTGGGGTTTTTGTTAGTTCACTGGTTTCTTGCAAAGCACTTTGTTTATTCAAATTTCTTTTTACCAAACTGTCGTAAACATTTTTCACTATTTGTTTAGCGTCAAGTGATAAATGTTTTCTCTTGCGATAGCCACTATTGCAATTTTCCCACGAACGCCACATAATTAAAATAGAACCGTTACGTTGTAAGTAAAACTAACAATAAAAATAATAAAAAGTATCTTTCGAATCATAATGGGGACCTGTCGTCATTAGGCCTATATTATCAAATACTTAAAGGGCTCCAAACCGGGCCAGGTAGTAAATATATATAAAAATACATCCAATATGATTGCAGGTGCAAGTGAGGGCGGTATACAAAGCAGGTAAATTAAAAATACGTTTATCGTAATACCTGGCAACTATGCACAAAACCTTAATAGGGTCGTTTATTGCCCCATTGAAAAAGCAAAAAGGCAGGATCTTATATCTTGGGATTTACTTTATATTAATTAATTAAAAGGATACTTTGGATTATTTATTAAAAATATATCATTTATTAAGTATTGATAACTGAATAAATACGCATGCGTTATTTTAGTATCTGATGTGATTCAAAATTTGAAAGAACGCCCGTGTCCGCGCGCGTCATCTTCTTCAAGCTACGTTGCCACAGCGAAAATTCACTTCATAAAATACATTAAAAAAAATATTTATCTAATATGTTTGTGACAGCTAGCTGGTAAACTACCTTGATATTTTAATAAAGGGAAGCAAAGTAATTTTTTATGTATATATATATATATATATATATATATATATATATATATATATATATATATATATATTTTACTTTTTACTTTTTAATGCATATACGACAACAGAAATTCTAAAAAAACGCGTGCTTTTGATTGAAGAAAAACTATGGATTCCTATCTTTTACGTGTTAATATCTGAAACTTTTTCAAATAATTATGGCAGTTCGGCAGTGCATGCATGATGCTAAAATATATTTCTCAAAATTTCAAGCAAAATTACTTTTTAACAGTTACACTAGGTATGTGAGTCCTCAGAAAATTGAAAAAAAGGGTCAAATGCAAGTTGGACTTATGCTGTTAGTGTTCCGTACCGTGACTGCTTTTAAAATAAAATAAAATCCTTACCTAGGGTAAGTTAACAGGTTGACTGCCGACCACTCCGATCGGAGTGCGTCGGGTCTCTTCGCCAACGCCGTCTACTCCGATCGGAGTTCGACATGCGTTCTTACGAAACGTTTTAGTATTCCATCGGTGTTGTATATGAAATGTTTTTCTAGTGGTGGCGTTGCTTAAAAACGCAAGTTCTAACAGGTGCTTAAGTGGTTCCGCGGATTTGCTTTTGGTTTGGTTGTAATCTGCCGTACAATATGGACAATCAACCTGGGCCTTCTGGTATTAAAAAAAGACATTGTAGTGATGAAAAAAAGGTATATGATAAGAAAAAGAAGCTAACTGATACTGAATTATTGCAGCTATTGGAAGAAAGCGGAGGTAGTAATGACGAACATTACGTACCAGACACAGACGATAGTGATGTAAATTCAAGTTCCGAGTCCGAAGAAGAGAATTTTATAGACCCTATTCGGCCACATCAAACACTTCCTAGCCTTGATGAGATAAAATTGAACGATAGAGGTGCGTTAAAACAAATTTTGTTCCAGAAAACCCAGGAATTATTGGTGCAAATTCCAGGACAGGGGTGCACCTATCGATTTTTTCGAAATGATCATTGATGATGATTTTTTACAAACTATTGTAGAACGAACGAACTCTTACGCAGTCGAGGTTTTGCTGCGCCCAGAAACAAGTACAAAATCACGTATTACTAATTTTAAAGATCTTACTCTTGACGAACTAAAAATTTTTTTGGCCCTGTTACTTCACATTGGCACAATATCCTTGAGCCGTCTTAACGATTATTGGAAAACTGATCCGCTATTTAATCTACCTGTTTTTAGAAAATATATGTCAAGGAATAGATTTTTGCTTATCTTGAGGTGTTTGCATTTTACATCTCCAGATATGGATCCGGCAGATCGGCTAGGAAAGATTAGATTTGTGGCAGATTTTTTTAACAACAAGATGGGAGAAATTTACTATCCTGGAAGAGAGTTGTCTTTGGATGAAGCTATGGTACTTTATCGGGGTCGTCTCCAGTTTAAACAGTATATCAAGAATAAGCGTCATAAGTATGGTATGAAGTTATACATGCTGACAGAGCCTAATGGACTTATTTTGAAATTTCGTGTCTACGAAGGTGCGACAGATGTTTATGGTGGAAGCGGACATACTGAAAAGATTGTTTTACATTTATTGGAGGAAAAATTAGTTGTGGGACATGCTGTTTATCTAGACAATTTTTTACAATAGTGTTAATTTAGCTAGGAAATTACTTCAACAAAATACATACTGCACTGGTACGCTGAGAGCTGAGAGGAAAGATAATCCGAAAGAGGTAATGAGTGCAAACTTAAAACGTGGTGAGAATGAATCTATGTTTTGCAATGGAGTGCATGTCGGAAAATGGCGCGATAAACGCAATGTTCAATACATTTCAACAGAATTTGGAAGCGAAATGGGCATTTTTAAAAACAAAAGAAATCAAGAATCTGAAAAACCTTCCGCAATCATTGGATATAATACTTTTATGTCCGGTATAGATAGACAGGATCAAATGATGGCATATTATCCTTACAGCCGTAAAACCATTCGGTGCTACAAAAAGTTATTCATGCATGTACTGCAAATGAGCATGATAAACGCCTATTTTTTGTACAATAAATATTCGCGGTCTGACCAGTTACGATTATATGACTTCCGATTGGATGTCATAAGAAATTTACTAGCCAGACGACCAATTACTAATTTGCCGCAAATTCCTCCAGGCCAAATAAATGTCCACAGCATTAGCAAAGTAGAAAAAAATGTTAGTGAAAAAAAAGGAACTAAAGAAACAAAACGGGTAAGCAGAAAGGAATGCAAAGAATGCAGGAAAAATAAAATAAGAAGCAAACAGTGTATGAATGCAAAATGTGCCCTGGACAACCAGGTTTTTGCCTTAATTGCTTTGAGGATTACCATAAAAATGTACAAAAATGATTTAGAAATAAATGTTTTGAGTTCATGAGTTCGATTTATTATTTCTTTACTTATTTAATTGGACACTCCGATCGGAGTGTTCGGCATCTAGTAAAAATTTTCACTTGCAATGCCGATTACTCCGATCGGAGTGAAATTTTTTTTTCTAATATTTTGAATGGCACATAAAAAAAACACATCCAAGACTCATTTTAATTCATATTTACCACAATAAAATAAAAATATTTGGAAAAATCTTACCGGCGTCAACCACAAACTCAAAAATATAGATCGGCAGTCAACTTGTTAATAAGGTCCCTGACACCTTCAGATCCAATATGTATTTTCACTTTTTTTCTTAGTCAATAATGTATAATAGTTATAGCATCTTAGCTATCTAATAGCCAATAAATCAATCTAGGTCAATTTAGAATCTAGTAATAAAAATTTAAAACATATACAGTGAAGTCCGTTTATAACAAACTCCAAAAAGTTACTAAAAATGGTTCGCTATATCCGAAGTTCGTTACAAACAGTAAACAACTACTTTTTTATTTAGATTAGGCGCTGATGTTTAGAAAAATGAATAATAATAACTATTAAATTAAAAGAAAACGTTTAAAGAAAAATAAAACCAGTCATACTAAAGTTATTATTATGTAGGTTGGTATATATACGAGTATAAACGAAAATATTAAAATACGTAGTTTATTACTTGAAAAAGAAATGGTGTTTTATATAATTGTCAAGGTCACAAAAACTACTCCATATATGTTCAGGAATTTCGCGAGTCACTGATGTCACAATTTGATCATCAGTTAATAATTCTCTCGTCATTAATTCATTATCAGCACATATGTATTCTTCAAAATTAAAATGAGTAAACATCTTTTTAATCTCGATTTCCACTGTACTTTGTTGAATGGCAGCATCATAAACAAATTCTAGACAATCAGTAGGATCTTCTCGATGTTTTTCAATCCACTGATTCAATGGTAGCTCATCATCTAAGTCATATCTACATTCCTTCCTTAAAAATCCTCCATGCTTAAAACAGTTTGCAATGGTTTCTCTACTGACTCTTTGCCAAGTCATACGGATAAAGTTTATAGCGTCCAAGAGAGTTAGAGAAAAAAATGTTACCTGTATAGATCTCTAATATTTTCATAAGTAAAATCTTTCTATAACGACATTTTAAAGAATGCACCACACCTTAATCCATAGGCTGAAGCTTGGCACTTGTGTTTGGAGGCATAAAAACCAATTTTTTTTTGCTGTAGATCAACTTCAGGGTGCGCTGCACAGTTGTCAATCAAAAGTAATATTTTTCTGAGTGTGAATTTTAATTTTTTGTCCCATTCGATCAGTTCGTTTTTAAAAATTTGTCATTTTTGTAGTTTACTGGTAAACGTTTGTTTTTGAAACACCTGGGATTGGCGGACTTTCCTATCACCAACAATTTTCTTTTCTCTGTTCCAGACATATTTGCAGTTACCAACACAGTAATCCTTACTTTTGATAATTTTCCACCAGCACAATTCTCTCCGACAAACTTTAATGTCTTTATCAGGCGTCATCTTGTAAAACAAATCCGTTTCATCCGCATTAAAAATGTCCACTTATTCATAACTTTCTTGAATTTCCGGCCATACATTGGACAACCACTGATCAACAACATCCATATCCACTCCTGCAGTTTCTCCTACTATCTTACCCCCACTAATATTATGTCGCTTTTTAAGTCGTTCAATCTAACTTGTAGAACAGTTAAACTCTGTGTTTTCTATTTTTCTTTCCAATTCACTACCTTCCTCTCGTAAAGTATAGCCGGTAATAGGAATATGTTCATGTCGTTTTTGACTAAACCATTTAAGGAGTCCTTTATCGACTTGGTCATGTGTAGATTTTCTTACTTTTTTACAATTAAAGTTTCTTTTATCATAGATTGTTAAGATTTCTTGCCTCTTCTTCCATATGGCGGATTTAATTAAATTCAACTGTTTGCAAACATCGCTTTAAGTCCATTTTCTATTTTCCTTATAATATCGTGTTTGTCTTTTAAAGTAGACATTTTACGTTTTTGTGTACTCGTTTTAAAATAAAAACTTAAACATTCACTTTGCTACTTTGATCAAATATACATTAGAATCGCATAACACAAGTGAATTGAAAATGATACTGTCCGAACTAGCGACGTGGCGGAAACAAATAGAATAGGGGTTCCCAGCGAGTTTCGGTGAATTCCCTAGATCAAGTCGCGCGACATCGAGCACAGGGAGTGACAAGTTCGTTATAAACGGGCACAAAACATCCAAATTTAGTTCGCTTTATCCGGAAGTTCGTTATAACCGATAAAAATTTGCATTGGCTTATGGAAGTTTATTCGTGCATTATAAAATAGTTAGTTTTAACCGGAAATTTGCTATAAACGGGTTCGTTATAAGCAGATTTCACTGCATTTATATTTCATTTAAACATCCAGATACAAAGAAAACAGTTATTGAAAACACAAAAATTCCAAATTACTCGAAGAAATTAAATGAATTACGTACTATCTGGCCGTCATATTGGATCCGCCATTTTGATTTTTTCAAATCTGTCATCGAATTCTTAATCAGCACCCCCCGAAACTCCTCAATATCCAATTTCAAAATATTTAACGGTATAGAGAAACATTAATTTAATCATAAATGAGATTGGAAGCATGATTTCTACTACAACTGGAGGGGTTAAATCGGCCATTTTATTTTAAATATTTTTTTAAAAGTACGGTAAAACTAAAAAAAATCTAAATACTATTTTTTTGTAAAATTTCCCGTTCTTTCACGTGGTGCTGTTAGTTTTTTGATATCGTTTTTATTTTTAGAGATATTTGCGAAAAACCGAATTTTTTATTTTATATTCGATTTTGGATGCTAGAGCAGTAGACTTTTTTTTATCGTATTCTACGTCCAAAAAACTACCTGTATGCCAAAATGCAGCTTGTTAACATTTAATGCGAGCTTTTCGTCAAAATTTGTCTCTGACGACTGGGCTGTAAGCTATTCGCCCCTTTGCTGCCCATCTCAAAATTAAGAAACGCACTACGGTTTCTACAATAATCGCGTCAATGTGTTATAACTAGGGACCGGATTATATGCATTTGCATATTTTCATATGCATCTGTATATTTAGACCATTCTCACCAGTTATTGCATATTTTACCCAAAATTTAGTAATGATGCATATTTTCCCTATATTTGCTCGGTATTACTAGGCAATTGAATTGCTCAGGTTTTTTTTTTTATGGGTCTAGCACACGTGCTACAGGGAAGTCCCTAAAGCGCTACAGGAGCGACACGTGTGCGGAGAAAGCGATTCACGTTGTTCTTAAATCGCTGTAAATTGTACTCGGTGGGAAACACAGTCCTGGGCAAATTATTCCAAAGGGATGATGTTCTCCATATAAATGACTGCTTGAAAAGCGTTGTACGAGGAGTAACAAGCTGAACCCCATACGGATGTGAAGTATTAGCGTGACGTGTACTTCTAACATGCACCGCTCTGGGAGGAATTAAGCGGGCCACATCCTTCGAACACTTTCCATGAAAATACTTGTAGAATAGGCTCAAGTCGCCAACCGTTCTTCGATGTTCCAGCGAATCAAGGCCACCTGTCAGTCCCGGGTCTCCAATCAGACGAACAGCTCTTCTCTGAATAGAATCCAACAAATGCAGTGTATGTTTGGGAGCAGTATTCCATAGTTGGTCGAATTTGAGCTTTGTAAAGAATTAACAGTTGTTGTGAAGTGTAAAGCTTTCTGGTTCGAAATAATATTCCCAACTTCCGAGAAGCTCTCCTTGCTATGCCTGCAACATGTTCATGCCAGGACATATTTGCTCCCAAATTTACGCCCAACAATTTGAGTGACGATGATAGGGGAATGGAGTGCCCCGACATAACTATGTCGGGTTCAGCAACGTTAACTTTTTTAGAAAAAACTGCCGCCTGGGTTTTTGTAGCGTTAAATTCCACTTGGTTACTGTCACCCCAAGATAGAATTTCTTCCAGGTCTTTGTTAAATTGACTGTCTGCTGTCTGCGGATATTCGTCTGAGTAGCCGATGTCCGAGCGTTCAAAGTGAATGAAAAGATAAGTGTACTGTCATCTGCAAAGCTGTAGATTGGATTCTCGGTCTTTTCCAGCAGATCGTTAATATAAATGAGAAAGAGAGTAGGAGACAGTATGGAGCCTTGGGGTACACCGGCGTTGATAGTGAAGGTGTTAGAAAGAAATCCGTCGACTGCCACTCGCAAAGAACGCTCTCTAAGGAAACATGAGAGTCACAAACAGAACTTTTCAGACATACCATAAGAACGTAGGTTAGCCAACAGCCCATCGTGCCAAACACGGTCGAATGCCTTGGATATGTCAAGAGCAACCGCTCGAGATTCTCCAAAGTGTTCAATTGCGTTGTTCCAAACATGTGTTACATAAGTCAGGAGATCTCCTGTTGATCTATTTTTACGAAAGCCATATTGGTGATCGCTAATAATGTTGAATCCTTCAAGATATTTTAGAAGATGCTGATTGATAGCCTTTTCCATGACTTTCGATATTATTGAAAGCAGTGCGATTGGTCGGTAGTTATTCGGCAAGGTCTTCTTGCCTTTTTTACGTATTGGCTGAACTGTGGCACATTTCCAGCAGGAAGGAAATATTCCCTTTCTGTAAGATAGGTTGAAAAGTCTACAGGGTATTGTTAATGTCGCCGTCTGGAACCGATCTTATTACCGGAACATTACCTGCAATAGTCTAAACATCGATTAGGTTATAGTGCCAAGGGAATACCCATAATGCTGATGAAACTACCGACAGTTGTGGTCGCTATATTGCGAATTTAATTGTGGGTGCATTAAAATTAGAGCCTTCTTCTTCCTATTTGGTGGCCTGCAAAGAACTTGACAAGACAAATCATTCTACGATCGCCAGATTTGTGAATGAGGGTATTAAAAAAATATTTCCTGAATCTTCTGCAGATGAAAGAGTGTTTATATTTCTCTCAGATGCTGCTCCCTATATGATCAAGGCAGCCAAGGTCCTCCAAGTATTTTATCCAAATTTAATTCATGTGACGTGCTTTGCTCACGGAGTCCATGCATTCGCTGAAGAAATACGATCCACGTTTGGAAATGTAAATAAACTGATTTCATCAGCAAAGAAAGTGTTTCTTAAGGCACCTGCTCGCAATAACGCCTGCGGGTATTAAAAAGCTTGAAACTCGAGGTTTGGCGTTGACCGAATCAATTCAGTTAATGAAAAAATCCGTCAAATAAACTCCACATTGCCAGATGTATTCCCGCGTAGAGTTAAAGAAAAGTTTGAAAACATTTTGTGCAATAACCCAGGCTTTGAACATTTGTGTCAAATTGATAGTTTTATTAATGGGACGGGTGAACTTTCGCCAGAAACAATAAGTGCTAACATAGCACCCAAATTCAAATACTGCCCAGTTACCTCAGTGGATGTGGAACGGTCTTTTTCCACTTATAAAAATATTTTAAGTGATCGAAGACACAATCTTACTACCCAATATTTGGAACAATACCTTATTGTTTACGTGTACAAGAATACAAATGTTAAATAATTTTAAAAAATGTTAAATATTTGTTAATTAAATTTAAACATCGTCGATAACTTGTTAATTTTATGCTGATTTTGAAATAAAAACTAAAAATTACTACTTTTATTATTATTTAATATTGCATATTTTGACCCTTTTCATGCATACTTTAAGCATCTTTCATGGATATTTGTATGCATATTTCAAGATTTTTATGTTGCATATAATCCGGTCTCTAGTTTATAACGTACGTAGACCTTAAGAATAAATTTTCAGTGTCAAATTAAACCGTTTAACACATGAAATCGTTAAATCAGTTAGTTGTAACAAGGTACTATAGTAGGTAAACGCCGATAATTATACCTAATCAACTCAAATCTCATTGATAAAACTGTGAATGGAAGTCCTGTTTGTCTTCGATAAGAATAGTAAATTTTTAAAGGTGTGTAAATAAAAATAGTAACTCTGTGTGGGCTCGTTATTTATCGCAATCAGTAAAAATAGCAATCGACAACCTATTTACTACATTGGAAATTTTCTTTTTTAAATTTATAGTACGAGGGTTGTATGATAAGTACCTGGCCTTGACAAGAAAAACATTTTTAGTGTTCCGTCCGTTTGTCTGTCACACCCGATTTTCTCCGAAACTATTTGACATAGAAAGTTGAAATTTGGCACTAATATAGGAATTGATGGCCTCATCAGAGCCGTGTAGTTGTGAAACTTAAATTTTGACTTAAGGGGGGGTGAAATCGAGAGTGAAAAAAAAAATTACCAGGTCATCGAGTGAGGTGTCAAATGAAAGCTTGTAAAAAGACGAGTTCAAAAATATATATAATGTAATACTTGCGCACACTTCTCTTTGTATTATTTTTAAAAAAAGTGCGAATGCAAAAAATCGCTATCTCCTCTCTATCTTGAAAAGTACTGATCAAGAAATTTTGAAAAAATTCTGGAATATTCTCTACAGGGTGTAGATTGAACGAAAATTATCACGAGTGCATTACCTTTAGTAATTTATCTGGTATATAAAAGAAACAGGTTTCTTTTATATACCAGCAAAGATCGGAAAAAAACTTTGTTGAAAACTCATTTTATACTTCCGGAACAAATTTTTTTATTTTAGAAGCAATCAACACACGGAACACTAATTGCGCACGTCCAACTTGCACTTGGCTGGTTATTATGTGTAAAATTTATTTTATTTTTCAACATAGTTTCCTTTTAGCTCGATATACTTAGTCCAACGTTTTTCTGTCTTTTGTATCCTATCTAACAAATACGATTTCTCAACCCTTTATTCGGAAATAGAAAATAATCGCTGGGGGCTAAATTTGGCGAATATGGTGGATGCAGAAGCAATTGGATTTTTGAATAAAAAATAATTATCGATTTTGTTGCTTTATTATAAAACTTTATCATAAATAATATTGATAACACAGGGCAACAAAAAAATATTTTTTTGTTTTGGTGCCTCGGATTTTAGAGCTGATTTTAACTATATTTGGGACGCTAAATCTATACATGCAATCCGTTTTTCTCTATCAACTCTACTTTTTTAGATACATCAACTTATCTACCAATGTGGTTTTTATTCAGTATATTCATTTATGAGAGTTCTAAAATTATTGTATATTCATTAATGTAGGTACAATGGTTTTATTGTCAGTCTGTAATTGAGTAAATTCCAGGTAAATCTATAAATAGTGGAACCATTGCCTATCAGGTACCTGAACTGACCCTTTTAATCACCTAACTCGGGTAAGTCTCGTCAGTTTGTGCGTTCTTACTAATGAGAGTAGATCGAATTCGGCGTGTTATTTTATGTTCAGAAAAGAGTGTTTTTGTGTTATTGAACAGAATTAAAATGAGTTCAGGTTCCAGTTCAAGAAGAAGTTGTGTAAATCAATCTGATGTGTTTTGCTATATATGCGGAGAATACATGTTTCAACAAAACAGACAAACTATTACTGACTTTGTAAAGCGAGCGTATCTTGGATACTTTGGAGTTAAGCTTGGTGATCAGGACAAAACGTGGGCCCCGCATCTCGTATGTAAAACTTGTACAGAGCATTTACGGCAGTGGACTACCGGGAAAAGAAAATGTCTAAAATTCGGCGTACCAATGGTTTGGAGAGAACCAAAAAACCACTTCAATGATTGTTATTTCTGTTTAGTAAATACTAATGGAATCAATCGAAATAACCGCAGTAAGTGGACTTATCCCAATTTAGACTCGGCAATACGCCCTATCCCGCACTCACATGAAATACCGATTCCAACATTTCATCAGCTACCACATGTCTCTGATGACGAATATTTTCCCTCTGATCGCTCTTCTGATGCTAATGAAACTAACAGTGAGTATGAGGGGACGTCATCAGTTCCTCAACGCTTCAATCAAAATGAATTAAATGATCTCACCAGGGATCTCAATTTATCGAAAAAAGCTTCTGAAGTACTGGCTTCTAGGTTGAACGACAAAAATTTACTGGAACAAGGAACCAAAATTACCTTTTACCGTACAAGAGAAAAAGATCTGCTACCATTCTTTTCTCAAGAAGACAATCTTGTATTTTGTCACGAAATTAGGGGACTCATGAAAGAAATGGGACTTTCTGAATATATTCCAGATGATTTATTGACAGTTCAAAGCGAAGTTTAAAATGTGTCCTTCTACATAATGGGAATAAATATGGTTCAATACCACTAGCTTACTCAACGAAACTGAAAGAAGAATATAATACCATAGCTTTGGTCTTGCAGAAGATAAAGTATTACGAACATCAATGGATGATTTGTGTAGACTTAAAAATGGTAAACTTTCTTCTTGGGCAGCAAAGTGGTTACACGAAATATCCGTGTTTCTTGTGCCTCTGGGATAGTAGGGACAAAACACACCACTGGGTTAGAAAAGATTGGCCTCAGAGAGAAAACATGGACGTTGGGGAAAAGAATGTCATTAACGACGCTTTGGTTGAAAGAGAAAAAATCATACTTCCTCCGTTACATATAAAGTTGGGCTTAATGAAGCAATTTGTAAAGGCTCTTGATAAGAATGGGTCTTGTTTTGCATATATAGGGGTAAAAATGCATCAGTTGAGCACAGAAAAACTCAAAGCAGGGATATTTGACGGCCCACAAATAAGACAATTAATTAAGGATCCTGCCTTCATAAATTCAATGAATCAAGTTGAACGAGAAGCTTGGACATCATTTGTTGCAGTTGTAGAAAATTTTCTAGGCAAACATAAAGCTCAAAACTATGTTGAAATGGTTAACAAGATGCTTAATAGTTTCAAATCCTTAGGGTGCAATATGAGTATTAAAATACACTATTTACACAGCCACTTAGACCGTTTTCCAGAAAATTTAGGAGACATGAGTGAGGAACAAGGTGAAAGATTTCACCAAGATATTAAAGTTATGGAAGACCGCTACCAAGGAAGATGGGACATGCACATGATGGCAGATTACTGCTGGAGTTTAAAATAAAAATTTCGTATCTACTTTTGTTTACAAGTTACAATAATGTAACTTATATTTCTCTAAAATTGTATATCTTAAAAATTTGAGCTCCTAGGTACAAATGAATACGTTATTTGAATTCAGGACATCAAATTGATATAGAATCAGCTCAAAAAACCTCGACACCAAAACAGCTGTTCCCCTGTGTAATCGATGCGAAAATTTTTTTACAATAAATTGTAAATAAATTAAAATTAATAAAATTTAAAAAAAAATCACGTGATTACGAAAGCACCACGATTGGCTGCCATGTTTGTGATGTCATTATGTTAAAGTGTTTTCACGTAAGTACTGTCAACAGCTTCTGTCTGTGTGTATACTGTCAAAATTATTTAAGTTTATTGAAATATGCTATATTTTGTCATATTTGTTAAAAATGTAAATGTAAATAAGAAACAAAATATTTTTATTAAATGTAATTAAAAGACGCGAAACTTACGGTGACAAGGCTGTAAGTTATGTTCAACTTAATCACAAAAATGATGATTATTATATTAAAATACTTGCATTGAAGTGATCTTCACAACAGAAAAATATTGTTGTTGTTTTAGGATTAATACGTCGTGCTGCTTAGAATCCTCGATTTCGACGTTTAACATCTTGTGGTACATTTAAAAACATTCTTTCGGGAGTTGTAGTATTCGTACAAAATGGTACGAAACGGGCACGATAACTTTTTAGATTAGACATTTTCAATAAATTTACCAGTACACTGATGATAATAACAAGAATAAATTGATTGAAAACTGAAATACACACAGCTATGTGTGATGTTGGGAAAAATAAACATTGTGACTTCATACACGCTCGGGATTTTTCGGCGCATCATCGGTGATAAGTTTCAAAATTTATTTTCAATTTTATATAACTTTTGAATTATAACGAAAAAAAAATGGTTTCGTTGTAAAACTTACAGTCCCTGGCCAAATTATTAGACGCACTGCAAGATTTCATGTAAAATATTAATTACCGAGTGATATTGTACCGTTTTATTATTTTAAATTGATTTGTTTTTTATTTTTATGTTATCCAATCAATTACCTATTTATTTGACTTAAATAAAATAGCATTAATTTAGAAAAGCATAAGTTTATTAAGTTTTAAAGAAAAGTGAAATTAATGTTAGTAAAAGTCAATATTTAGTTGAGCCACCTTTAGCCGCTATCAAAGCTTTAATTCTGCGCGGCATCCTATCAATGCAAAATTGTACTGTCTCCTGCATTTGAGGATGATGATTCCACACATGAATAATCTTTTCTAGGAGCTGGGTTTTGTTGGTAATCACATCTTCAGCCACTTCTCTTTTCATCAGCTCCCACACATTTTCAATGGGGTTCATATCAGGGCCAATCCAACAGAGGGATATTTTTTTTCTGCCAAAAAAGCTTGAACAGACCGAGCAGTGCAAAATTTCGAATGTGCTTTCGTCACTGAAGCAGACCTGTCAAAAATAGGAAAAATATGTAAACTTCCATGTTTATTTGCTTTATTTAACTGAAAATGATAATAATGTATCAATTATTGATTAAATTGCTGTATCTTACCGATCTCCAGAAGTCCACATCTTTGTCTTGCCATTGTTTGGCCCAATTCAGGCGCTTTGCTTTCATTGCAGCTGTTAACTTGAGCTTCCTGGCGGGGGCGACAGGCCTTAAAATCTAATTCTTTCAATTTTCTTCGAACAGTGTGCTCAGAAGCATTTACGCTAGCATCCTGGAGTTGTGATTTTATTACCTTTGTGGTAGCAAATCTGTTTTTTCTACACAAATTTTCTTCAAACATCTCTCTGACCGTGGAGTGAAAATTGGTTTTCTACGCATCTTTTCTTTCTTTTCGGGCTTAATTCCTTCCCTGACTCAATTTTCTTTTTTATGCGTCGTACACTAGCTTCAGAAACCTCCAATCTTCGTGATATTTCTCGGTTTGTAAATGTTTTCGCAATCACAAGGGCCTTCACTTCAGCTTTTTTACGTGGTGAAAGATCGCCTTTTCTACCCATAATGAAAATAGTCCAATTACTTTTTTAAAACACTGCATACAAAATAAACTAATAACTGAGTAGTATAAAACTGTTAAACAAACAATCACAGTCCATAAAGCCACAGAAACACGTCCGTACCTGACTCGATTCCGATCGCGACTGATACAGGTTTGTACTTATTTACGTTCATGAATCACTTTGTCAACACAGTGTTGCCATATGTTAAAAATAAATACAAATATGTAGTCTACAACAATTCTTTTAAATAAAAATCAATAATATTGTAGTTTAAATATACCATTATTGCATAAAAACTCTTAAGAAACATAAAATTACTAAAAAAAAATACAGTGCGTCTAATAATTTGGCCAGGGACTGTATATATGATCTTTCCATTTATGACAAAAAAAATTTATTGTTCAAAACCCATATGCACATGAAATTTTGCCATGGCGATGACACGCGTCCATTGATGAAAAAAATTTTTTCTTCGCTTAATGCGGACGTTTTTCTTTCACAGTATGGTTGAAACGATCCAGTAAGTTGACATTTTCCCCTTTCTCTTTTTTTTATGGGTCTAGCACACGTGCTGCAGGGAAGTGCCTAAAGCGATTCACGTTGTTCTTGAATCGCTGTAAATTGGACTCGGTGGGAAACACAGCCCTGGGCAAATTATTCCAAAGGGATGATGTTCTCCATATAAAAGACTGCTTGAAAGGCGATGTACGGGGAGTAACAAGCTTAACCTCATACGGATGTGAAGTATTAGCGCGACGTGTATTTCTAACATGCACCGCTCTGGGAGGAATTAACCGGGCTACACCCTTCGAACACTTTCCATGAAAATACTTGTAGAACAGACTCAAGTCGCCAACCGTTCTTCGATGTTCCAACGAATCAAGGCCGCCGGTCAGTTCCGGATCTCCATTCAGACGAACAGCTCCTCTCTGAACAGATTCCAACAAATGCAGTGTATGTTTGGGAGCGGAGCCCCAAACATGGGAGCAGTATTCCATAGTTGGTCGAATTTAAGCTTTGTAAAGAATTAACAGTTGTGGCGTGTAAAGCTTTCTGGTTTGAAATAATATTCCCAACTTTCGAGAAGTTGGGAATCAACCTATGCCTGCAACATGTTCATGCCAGGACATATTTGCTCCCAAATTAACGCCCAATAAATTGAGTGACGATGCTAGCGGAATGGAGTGCCCCGACATAACTATGTCGGGTTCAGCAACGTTAACTTTTTTAGAAAAAACTACCGCCTGGGTTTTTGTAGCGTTAAATTCCACTTGGTTACTGTCACCTCAAGATAGAACTTCTTCCAGGTCTTTGTTGAAAGACCTCCTTTTTTAATTTTGTAGGTTATGTACGCACTTAAGCAGCTTAAAACCAACGAGGATTTGTTGAAAATTTCATTACGAAGAGTTTGTTTTTTTTTGTCTCTATCCGACTTATATAACCAGAGTTACTCACATTTTAAGCTCAATAACCGCGTTTTGAAAATTTAAATTGGTTATAAACAAAAGAGCACACGTTTTTTCGAGGTCCAAAACTTAGGACAATACTCCCGGTGATACCCCAGAGAGGATAAAATTATAATATTGCTGTATCTAAACTACGAGGCTGGTTTGAACAGTCCGTGCAAAGTCCGAGAGATGGCATCACCGGCGCGTATCGAGGTCATGTTTAGTTAGTAGCATCTCTTGAATGAACGCACACCAAGTTTCAGCCATATTGGTTTATTTCTTTGTGTTTGGCATTCGTGTGAATCAAGGAAGTCGAGTGATTTTCAAGAAATGGACGAAAAAGAATTTCGTGTGGTGATTAAACATTACTTTATGAAAGGCAAAACGCCTCAGGAGACTAAAGAGAAGCTTGATAAACATTATGGCGACTCTGCACCTTCGATTAGAACAGTTTATAAGTGGTTTCAAAAATTTTCGGACTGGCCATATGGGCACAAGTGACGCTGAACGTTCTGGACGGCCTGTGGAGGTTACGACTCCAGAAATCATTGATCAAATCCATGATATGGTGATGGATGACAGAAGAGTTAAGGTGCGTGAGATTGCTAGTGCTGTGGGCATCTCGACTGAACGGGTACATAATATTTTGCATAAACATTTGGACATGAGAAAGCTATCCGCAAGATGGGTGCCGCGATTGCTCACGCTTGACCAAAAACGGAATCGTGTGAAGTGTTGCAAGGATGGTTTGCAGCTGTTCCGGAGGACTTTAAGCGTCGTTTCGTCACTGTGGATGAGACATGGATACATTACTATACTCCTGAGACCAAACAACAATCTAAACAATGGGTTACCAAGGGGGAATCTGCACCAAAAAAGGCGAAGACCGTTCCTTCGGCCGGAAAGGTTATGGCGACTGTCTTTTGGGATTCGCAAGGGATAATCCTCATCGACTATCTGGAAAAGGGTAAAACTATTACAGGTGAATATTATTCATCGTTATTGGACCGTTTGAAAATCGAGCTGCAAGAAAAACGCCCGCGATTGGCCCACAAGAAAGTCCTTTTCCATCACGACAACGCACCAGCACACACCTCAGCAGTTGTGGTCGCAAAATTAATCGAAATAGGATTCCAACTCGTTTCACATCCCCCCTATTCTCCAGACTTGGCTCCCTCGGACTACTATTTGTTCCCCAATTTGAAGAAATGGCTGGCGGGACAAAGATTTTATTCAAACGAGGAGGTGATTGCAGACACTAATGGATATTTTGCAGACTTGGACAAATCCTATTATTCGGAAGGGATCAACAAAGTAGAACATCGTTGGACGAAGTGTATAAGCCTAAAAGGAGACTATGTCGAAAAATAAAAAAGGTTTACCCCAAACACATAAGTAGTTTTTATTTTTGCACGGACTTTTCAAACCAGCCTCGTATACCTGTCTCATCATTATTTTGACCTTTTTTTTTTACTGCACTATAAATAGTTTAGGTTTGTTATTGTTATGTTAAAAATGTTTCTTTTACGCATATTTTGAGACAAATGTTACGTTTCATTTTGGTTTTATTTCGCTGAAAAATTTGGCAGGGTGCCAAACCGAGTACTCGGCCAAATCAACCGGACATCTGGTTTTGGCCGGGTAGACCGAATACTCTCTACATCTCTAGTAAGAACAAGAAAACTCTGAACTGATTTTCGACTCTTTCTTGGAGTAGCGCATTCTCTACCCCCCCCTCCATCCTCTGAGGTTTATCCATAGCTGAATGCCAAGAGAAATATCAAGAAATAACTAAAAAATTTTAAATCCAAATCGAGATCCCAGCAGTAGAAGCTGAGGTAAAGTTATTTGTCGTCGAAATGGATGTACAAACAAATGGGTAGCAAGATAAACATAATAAAGAGAAATTCAAACAAGTCGGTAAACAAAAATGGAAGTTAATATAAGACACAACCATATTTAGTGTAGTAGGTATACCGAGAAGTGTACCTATTACGTGCTTTAACCATAATAATATTAAGATTCCTTCAGACGTTCAAACTAGTCTGAGAAACTATTTGTGGATTTGTATCATGTGGGAGCAAAAATTTAATGGTTTGTTAAGTTTAATTGATGGACTAGTGGACGTTTCACGAACGTTTATTTTGTATGAAGTAATAAATAATAAACGTCTTTATTTTATACTCGCCGAAATGCAGCCGTGCTGTTGTTATACTCTGTTTATTTGAAAGTGACAGCAATAAATCATCTAGCAATCAAGCAATAGTAAGGGCCCGAGAGTTTTACCTACATTTTACCTTTAATGCAACAGTTCAACAACTTTATTGGAATACCCTCTGGCATCGGTCTAATATTCGCAATCTCTTATAACAATAATAATAATAATAGCTTTATTACCTAACAGTTTCCCATTAATAGGGTAAATATTTAGACATTTACATATTCAATGAGAGTCTGTAGTAATTGCTTCTTAGTACAACAGTACGAGGCTGGTTTGAAAAGTCCGTGCAAAGTCCGAGAGATGGCACCACCGGCGCGTATCGAGGTCATGTTTAGTTAGCAGCATTTCTTGAATGAACGCACACCAAGTTTCAGCCATATTGGTCTTTTTCTTTGTGTTTGGCATTCGTGTGAATCAAGGAAGTCGAGTGATTTTCAAGAAATGGACGAAAAAGAATTTCGTGTGGTGATTAAACATTACTTTATGAAAGGCAAAACGCCTCAGGAGACTAAAGAGAAGCTTGATAAACATTATAGTGACTCTGCACCTTCGATTAGAACAGTTTATAAGTGGTTTCAAAATTTTCGGACTGGCCATATGGGCACAAGTGACGCTGAACGTTCTGGACGGTCTGTGGAGGTTACGACTCCAGAAATCATTGATCAAATCCATGTTATGGTGATGGATGACAGAAGAGTTAAGGTGCGTGAGATTGCTAGTGCTGTGGGCATCTCGACTGAACGGGTACATAATATTTTGCATAAACATTTGGACATGAGAAAGCTATCCGCAAGATGGGTGCCGCGATTGCTCACGCTTGACCAAAAACGGAATCGTGTGAAGTGTTGCAAGGATGGTTTGCAGCTGTTCCAGAAGAATCCGGAGGACTTTAAGCGTCGTTTCGTCAGTGTGGATGGAACATGGATACATTACTATACTCCTGAGACCAAGCAACAATCTAAACAATGGGTTACCAAGGGGGAATCTGCACCAAAAAAGGCGAAGACCGTTCCTTCGGCCGGAAAGGTTATGGCGACTGTCTTTTGGGATTCGCAAGGGATAATCCTCATCGACTATCTGGAAAAGGGTAAAACTATTACAGGTGAATATTATTCATCGTTATTGGACCGTTTGAAAACCGAGCTGCAAGAAAAACGCCCGCGATTGGCCCACAAGAAAGTCCTTTTCCATCACGACAACGCACCAGCACACACCTCAGCAGTTGTGGTCGCAAAATTAATGGAAATAGGATTCCAACTTGTTTCACATCCCCCCTATTCTCCAGACTTGGCTCCCTCGGACTACTATTTGTTCCCCAATTTGAAGAGATGGCTGGCGGGACAAAGATTTTATTCAAACGAGGAGGTGATTGCAGACACTAATGGATATTTTGCAGACTTGGACAAATCCTATTATTCGGAAGGGATCAACAAACTAGAACATCGTTGGACGAAGTGTATAAGCCTAAAAGGAAACTATGTCGAAAAATAAAAAAGGTTTACCCCAAACACATAAGTAGTTTTTATTTTTGCACCGACTTTTCAAACCAGCCTCGTATATGTCACAAACATTACAAATATGATTTAAAATTAGTACACATTACATGAATAGGTGAATTCAATAACAAATTAGTATTAGGTCTGTTACATCTAAAAACATGTTTGATCGTGAGTGTATCCGTGGCACATTGAGGTTAATACGAGAGAATATATCCTTGCAATCAATCATATTGTGCAATACTCCATATAGGAATAATATTGAGGCACAAACTCTCCTGATTCCCAGGCTAAGAATATTTGTCTGTTCAGGATACATTCCATTAATCTTAAACAACAAAAATTTCCGAAATCTCATCTGCACTTTTTCAAGTGAAACTCTGTGCACCTCGTACATTGGACTCCAAACGATTCTTGCATATTTTAGTTTCGAGCGAACAAAGCAGAAATACAAAACTTTCAGTGATGCAATATTAGTGAAACCCCTACAATTCCTAATGATGAACCTGTAAGACTTCATTGCTTCAGAAACTTTCAATGCTATATGATGAGTAAATGTTAGTTTTGCATCAAAAACAACTCCCAACTCCTTAGCTGTGCTACACCTACTTAAATTATGGTCTTGAATTGTATATCGAAACTCTATTGACGCTACCCTCCTAGTATATGTTAGAAGTTTGCATTTTTGAGCATTTAGATGTAGTTTGTCGTCATAACACCAAGAATGTATGAATTTCAATTGGCTCTGTAGAAAGGAACAATCCTCAGTTTTTTCTACTGGCATAGACATTTTTAGATCATCAGTATAAATTAGTCTGTTACATTTTAGAACATCGCAAAGGACATAATGAAGAGCAGGGGTCCCAAATTTGAACCTTGTGGAACGCCTGAGGTAGCCACAAATCTTTCTGATTTGAATCCGTTGTAGGCTACAAACTGAGTTCGATTAAACAACTAAGAACTTATAAGAGCCCTCGCACCATGAGTGAAACCAAAGAAAGACAACTTATTGATGAGAACATGATGGTCGATCCTATCAAAGGCCTTCTAAAAATCTGTATAAATACATCAACCTGCCCACCATCATCTAATATTTCCGAAATGAACTGTGTCATAACAGTTAGATTTATTACCGTAGATCTCTTACTAATAAATCCGTGCTGATAAGGAGAAATTTGATTTTTAATTTGGCTATAGATACGTGCATACAAGACTGACTCAAAGACCTTTGAGAAGTTACAAAGTAGAATGATACCTCTGTAATTTTCAACATTTCCCCTGTTTCCATCCTTAAAAATAGGACATCTACCTTCTCTCCATCGTTTCGGATAAACACTCTGTTTAATTGATAAATCAAAAATATACTTTAAAGGTCTCACAAGGACAGTCGCACAGTCCCTAATGAGAAACGAGGGAATATTATCAGGGCCAGAGGTCATCTTATTTTCTAATTTTTTCATCAATATTTCATCCTCAGTAATGGGCCAGAATTCCATAATTGTCAACGACGTATTAAGCAAATGACAAGTCGCTGCTGGTTCCGACAATGTGAAGACACTTTTGAAAAAATCTGCAAACGCGTTAACAATGCCCGACGGAGACTTTAGAATGTTATTTCTGTACATCATCACACTGGGAATCTTAGAAGAATTACTTTTGGAATGAATATAACTCCAAAAGCGTTGGGAATCCAGTGCCAGAGAAGCCTGTGCATCCTCCATGAATTTAACATATGACGCTTTAATTTACTGCTTAGAAATTTATCTTAACCGTCTAAATTCTAGATAATCATTGTGATTACCATATTTCTTAAATTTTTTTTTGCATGCCTTGCTTTCTTTTTTATATTTTTAATAATATCAGCAGAAGACCATGTTTGAATACAATAGAAAAGCGACCCTTTTTTTGTTGTTTGGGGCCAAATAGTCTGAAATAGTTCTGGCGTAGACGTATTATTTTACGAATAGTATGAATGAAACAGTTTTATAATGTTTAAACATTTAATAGAAAAAATAACCTTTTATAATAAAACATTATTAATTAAAAAATATACAAATGAGGAAGTCAAACAACAAGGAAAAATGTATTACCAATCTTCTATCTCCGATATGCTTTGAATTTACATGTATAATTAAAGGTTCAACAATGGCATCCACAGTCATGTTCAGAGGAGTCCTTATTTTATCTTCCACCCTCAATATATGCTTTTTTGCCATTTCTTCGATGACGACACTTGTGTATTTTTTTTACTTCTGAGAACTTCAATTTCTAATAATTCTCTCTTAACGCTGTCTTTTGGAAATGAAATGGATGCCCTTTTTCAGCCAACCCAAGGTTGAAACTCATTCTAATTTTTTAGAAAGATAGTTTGCGTTATCCATTACAATAACAAAACCGTCTGGTATTAAGTCTGTCATCTTCGAAAACCAATCTTCAAATACACCGAAATTCATATCTTCGTGATAATCTCCCGTTTTCTTGGATATGAATGTTAAAAGACCTCCGTCTATAAAACCACTTTCGCTTCCAGTATGAGTAATAATTAACCTACGTCCCTTACCAGATGACAGTTTAAGACCAGTAGAGACCTTCAATGAATGCTTGACGAGCATTTTTGATTTTTCCATCTTGTTAAAATTTATTAACTTTATCCACGTCTCATCTAAGTAATATATCCTTTCTCCAGTGTACAATTTCTCCACTTTCTATCAATAAAGATTTTCTTTCACACTTTTTCCAATAAAAATTCATACCTTTTTAAACACTCCCTAGTTTTACTCATTTTTGGTATTTCTGGGTGGCTTGTCGCGGCCTGCAAGATTCTATCCAAAGTTGGCATTCTTTTTTCCATAAAAAAGTCATGAACAATACGCCTTACCGCTCATTTTGTGTTGTCTGTCAACTGAAGTTCTTTTCTGCCTGGCCTCTTTTTTTGGAGAGTCTATATATTTTCCTCCTTTTCTTCTCTTAAAATTCTGTAAACTGTGGCTTTACCAACTTCGATCATTAAGGAACTCGTTGTCATACAATCATCCATACTTAAATCACAATTTTCATCGTTTTTAACGCAGTCAAATTTATTTTTAACTATACACTTTTATTATGGGCTAGCTGCCCGAACTTTTGGCATTCCGCTGGAGAAGACATTTTGTTAACACATTAACTGATTTGTCACTAACTGGCTTGATACTTGGGCATGCTGCACTAAATATGTATTTATAGTTGGGGCAACGGGAAGGTATGTAAATAAAATGATTTGATCGGCAATAAAACTTCATTATAAAAGAGCATTGTTACCTGAAAAATACCTGGGAATAGATAGCACGCCTCTGTTATAAGACCGCCGGTGAGTCCACTGGCATTTTATTACTATCAGTTTCAAATAAAAAGAGTATAACCGTTTCAAAAAAAAAAATACACAAAAAAAACAAAGAAAGGAAGTACAACTCAAATACAATTCAAGAAGTCACAATCATTACTTAACTCTACTTACTTTAAACTAAAAAGGAGGAAAAAAACGTAATTCCACATGAATTGATATACGAGGCTGGTTTGAAAAGTCCGTGCAAAGTCCGAGAGATGGCACCACCGGCGCGTATCGAGGTCATGTTTAGTTAGTAGCATCTCTTGAATGAACGCACACCAAGTTTCAGCCATATTGATCTATTTCTTTGTGTTTGGCATTCGTGTGAATCAAGGAAGTCGAGTGATTTTCAAGAAATGGACGAAAAAGAATTTCGTGTGGTGATTAAACATTACTTTATGAAAGGCAAAACGCCTCAGGAGACTAAAGAGAAGCTTGATAAACATTATGGTGACTCTGCACCTTCGATTAGAACAGTTTATAAATGGTTTCAAAATTTTCGGACTGGCCATATGGGCACAAGTGACGCTGAACGTTCTGGACGGCCTGTGGAGGTTACGACTCCAGAAATCATTGATCAAATCCATGATATGGTGATGGATGACAGAAGAGTTAAGGTGCGTGAGATTGCTAGTGCTGTGGGCATCTCGACTGAACGGGTACATAATATTTTGCATAAACATTTGGACATGAGAAAGCTATCCGCAAGATGGGTGCCGCGATTGCTCACGCTTGACCAAAAACGGAATCGTGTGAAGTGTTGCAAGGATGGTTTGCAGCTGTTCCGGAGGACTTTAAGCGTCGTTTCGTCACTGTGGATGAAACATGGATACATTACTATACTCCTGAGACCAAACAACAATCTAAACAATGGGTTACCAAGGGGAAATCTGCACGAAAAAAGGCGAAAAACCGTTCCTTCGGCCGGAAAGGTTATGGCGACTGTATTTTGGGATTCGCAAGGGATAATCCTCATCGACTATCTGGAAAAGGGTAAAACTATTACAGGTGAATATTATTCATCGTTATTGGACCGTTTGAAAACCGAGCTGCAAGAAAAACGCCCGCGATTGGCCCACAAGAAAGTCCTTTTTCCATCACGACAACGCACCAGCACACACCTCAGCAGTTGTGGTCGCAAAATTAATGGAAATAGGATTCCAACTCGTTTCACATCCCCCCTATTCTCCAGACATGGCTCCCTCGGACTACTATTTGTTCCCTAATTTGAAGAAATGGCTGGCGGGACAAAGATTTTATTCAAACGAGGAGGTGATTGCAGACACTAATGGCTATTTTGCAGACTTGGACAAATCCTATTATTCGGAAGGGATCAACAAACTAGAACATCGTTGGACGAAATGTATAAGCCTAAAAGGAGACTATGTCGAAAAATAAAAAAAAGGTTTACCCCAAACACATAAGTAGTTTTTATTTTCGCACGGACTTTTCAAACCAGCCTCGTAATACCAATGTACAAACAAACTGTTATCCCAAACTTACCCTACAAAAAAGACATAATAATAACAATCAAACAATCATAATAATAACAACAATCAGTAACTCTGAAATAAAATTTCCTTTAGCTGTCTTCTGAAAGAAAATTTAGACAGAGCAAGCAAACCTCCAGGAATCTCGTTCAGAAGTTTAGCAGACGTATAGCCGAAAGACTATTTAAACAGACTTGTACGATGCTTAACTATTTGAAAGCAGTCGATGTACCTAGTATTGCGCCTTCCACACAGGTACACCTGCACAGTCTATATAGAAAACAATTAAGATTTTTATGTATATCCTTAATACGCAACCATTTCGACTCTTTCAGCCTGCCACTCACGTGATCCGCCCCCCCCCCCCCTGCATCCAAAAATGAAACATACACAAGCGTTTTAAATTTTTACAGCTTATTCTTTGACATAAGATCCAGACACGGACCGATGAACAAAATTACAATAATTAGAGTGAGAAAGGGCAAGAGCCTCGCACAAATATTTTTTTTAAGGTCAAATTGATATGCCGATTCTTATAAAGGGCGTCCCAAAATTCACGTAAGATTTGAATTTAACGCCATTTGTATGGTAAAGTGTTGCCAACAAAACAAAAAACACAGCGTGACAGCTGACAGTTCAGAGTTGTTAAAAATGAAGCGCTACACGAAAGAATAACGTGTTTTTCATTGTTGAGCAATATTTTAAAAATAGTGAAAGTTTGGCAGCTACAATTCGGAATTTTCGTACAAAATATGGTCGGAATAGTGATTTAACCTCATCAACTGTGAAGAGATTAATTGAAAAATTCAGAGAGACTGGATTAATTAGTGATCTTAAACGCTCTGGCCCTCCTTCAACAAGTCGTTCGACACAAAACATTGAAGCAGTTCGTGAGAGTGTTGCTGAGACTCCAGGAACATCAATTCGGCACCGTGATCAAGAATTGGACATTTCGAGAAGCTCTCTACAGCGTATTCTCAAGAAAGATTTGCATCTTCATGCTTACAAAGTTCAATTGACTCAAGAGCTGAAGTTTAGTGACCACGCGCAACGAAGAGAGTTCGTTGAATGGATTATGGAACAACTACAAGTGGATACTGATTTTTCGAAGAAAATCATCTACAGCAATGAGGCTCATTTCCACCTTGATGGCTTCGTTAATTGACAAAATTGTCGCATTTGGGGTTCAGACAATCCAGACGTGACTGTTGCGAAACAAATGCACCCACAAAGTGTCACTGTTTGATGCGGATTTTGGGCTGGAGGCATCATCGGACCATTCTTCTTGGAAAATGCGGTTGGCCAGGCCTTAACAGTTAATGGTGATCGTTATCACGATATGATAATCCAGTTTTGCATGGAAAATTTCAAGAAAAGAGTGCGTATGTGCCAGCGAAGCCGTGGAAGCCTTTTACCCGATATGTTATTTCATGCATAACCATATACTGTATACTTTATGAATCAATAAAAAAATTATAATTTTTAATTAAAAACCTGTGTTTTCTATCAAAATAACTTCTTTTCTTGCGTGAATTTTGGGACACCCTTTATAAGTTACGTAGTGAACAATACGCCCTTTGAGCTACCGAAGAAATGTGCTTTCTAAACCTGAGCTTACTATCAAATATCAATCCCAAATTTTCATCAAATCGCATTTGTTTCGAATAAATTTAACAATCATTTGCATGTCTGAAGTAATCTTTATACACACCGTTAGCGTTGGCGTAATATGTCTTACGACGAAAATATAAATAAAGTTGTAAAAATTTCGAAAATGAATGCCAGTTTCTCTTTCGTTAGAATGTCGGCGCCATGTCAAATTTGACCAGTTTTTGTTAGAATTAATGGTTAATTAATTCGGTTTCGGTTTATTACTAGAACCATAAAACTAAATTAAATTTAAATTGCTTCATTCAAAACAGGTTAATTTTTAATACAGGGTGATTCTCAAATGTGTTTTTTTGCAAAAAATTGAAATTGAGAGAGTGTTTTTAGGGCCCGCTTTCATACTGCATGGAGTGAAAAATATTAAAAATTGACGGAGTAATATTGTAGACAATGCCTGAAAACATAGCTTCGAAAAAAAGGGGTTGAAAGTAAAAGTAGATAAAAAGTGAACATACGGCTACTCTCCAATTCTAGCTTCGTACTGTATGCCTTCTTCCTTTTGCATCTTGATGTTATTTATAGTGTTCTGAAAATAAAAATTCGCAAAAAAACATTCGAATTTTTGAGAATTCGAGGTGTATGTAACCCCTTAAAAGGTAGCCCTCGTAATACCATATAAATAATATTTTACTGAATATAACACACGGTATAAAATTAGATGTTTTTAATGAACACACGTTGGCAAAATGAGTTCAGACGGCGGCCTGGCGTTCACGTTTTAAAAATAGACAATCTTGAGTTACTTAATTTTCGATTTTAATTGGCTTTTAAAATTTGAGACCACGAATACCTGCCGTTATACTTTTGTTTATTACACGTTGGTTATAACATAATATTTGTGTCGAAATCGACGTTATAATAAGCATAAGATCTGTATAAATATGAGCAATGTTTTTATTTTCTTTACTTCCATCTCTCCAAACCACGCCAACCGTTTTTCGCTGTGCCTTACGACCTACTTGATATATTTCTTTTTATGAATGTTTCTAGAAGACAACGACTGAGATAGACGACAACTAAGGATACAGAGTCAAGTGGAAGAATAACAGTATTAAGAAGCACCTACACTTACTGCAAGACGAAACGATAAGAGACCTATATAGACGACGATTAGATCGAAAATTAAATGAATTTAACTACAACAACCTCCAACAGATGTATGGCCACATAAAAGAATGCATCAAACAGGCGGCCCTAGAAACATTAGGTAAAGAAGACAACGAGAATAAAAAACATAAAATTAGAATTTGTGAAAAAACCAAAGAACCTATAAAGGAGAAAAAAAGACTATACGAAAAATAGCTGAATACAAAATCACAAGAAGATCTACAGAAATATAAAGAGAAAAATGCAGAAACTTGAAGGATGATAGACAAAGAAAAGAACGAGAGATGGGAAAAATCGTGCAAACATGTAGAACGGTATATAGGAGGAACTAGAAGCACAGAGTCATGGAGAATAATTAAAACATTAAGGACCAACAATAGAGAGAAGATGTATATAGAGTATATCCCAGAAAGCGAGTAGGAATAATATTATAAAAAACTGCTAACAGACGACAGACAAGAATTCCAAGAAAAGAACCCTGAAGAAGAACAGAATAAGGAAAAATAAAACCGGTCAAGTGCAAGTTGAACTTGCACAATTAGTGTTCCGTACGTTGATTGTTTTTAAAATAAAATTTTTTGTTAGGGTGGTATAAAATGATCAGTGACTTCACAAAAACACACCCCAAATGAGTTTTCAACAAAGTTTGTTTCCAATCTGGTGACCTTGAAATTTTGTTTTTTTTTATATACCAAATAAATTATTAAAGGTAATGCACTCGTGATAATTTTCGTTCAATCTATACCCCGTAGAGAATATTCCAGAATTTTTTCAAAATTTTTTGATCAGTACTTTTCGAGATAAGGTAGGGGACAGCGATTTTTTAAAAGTAATACGAAGAAAAGTGTGCGCAAGTATTACATTATATATATATATATATATATATATATATATATATATATATATATATATATATATATATATATATATTTTACTCGTGTTTTCACAAGCTTTCATTTGACACCACACTCGATGACCTAATAAAAAAAATTTTTTTTCACTTCCGATTTCACCCCTCAAAACGAACCCCTTAAGTCAAAATTTATGTTACGGTGGTATAAAATGATCAGTGACTTCACAAAACACACCCCAAATGAGCTTTCAACAAAGTTTGTTTCCAATCTTTATCGAAATCTGATGACCTTGAAATTTTTGTTTTTTTTATATACCATATAAATTATTAAAGGTAATGCACTCGTGATAATTTTCGTTCAATCTACACCCGGTGGAGAATATTCCAGAATTTTTTTTCGAAATTTTTTGATAAGTACTTTTCGAGATAAGGCCCGGGACAGCGATTTTTCGCGAATTTTTAAAAATAATACAAAGAAAAGTGCGCGCAAGTATAATATTATATATATATTTTTTACTCGTGTTTTCACAAGCTTTGATTTGACACCACACTCGATGACCTAGTAAAAAAATTTTTTTTTCACTTCCGACTTCACCCCCCAAAACTAACCCCTTAAGTCAAAATTTAGTTCTCAAAACTACATGGCTCTGATGAGGCCATCAATTCCTATATTACTACCAAATTTCACCTTTCTACCTCAAATAGTTTCGGAGAAAATAGGGTGTGACAGACAGACAGACAGACAGACAGACACCGAAGTGATCTTATAAGTGTTCCGTACGGAACACTAAAAAGAGATAGAACTAAGCTATGAAGAAGTAAAGAAGACAATAAAAACACTCAAAAATAATAAATCTGCAGGGCCTGGAGGTGTGGTAAATGAAATGATTAAGTACGGGTCTAATAAATTACATCGAATGCTGAGAAATCTGTTCCACAGAGCGATAAATGGAGAAAAAAGACCAGAGGAATGGACAAAAGCCTATATAGTATCTATATTTAAAAAGGGAGACCGCAGAAAATGCACAAACTATAGAGGCCTAAGCATAATATCGACTATAGAACGTTTGTATGGAAAAATTATTAAAAATATCCTAGAGGAAAATATAAAAGGAAAAATTGGAGAAGACCAAGCAGGCTTTACGGCCGGAAAATCATGTATAGACCACATATACACCATAAAACAAACAATGGAAAAAAAACTGGCAAAGAATAGAGAAGTTCATCTAGCCTTCATAGACATGAGAAAGGCCTATGACTCAGTACCAAGACAAAGATTATGGAACACAATGAAAGAAATAGGCATTGACAAAGAACTAATATACGCAGTAAAAGCTCTCTACGAAAACGACACAGTGAACATAAAAATAGGACATACAATAGGGAAGAGACTCCAAACATCAAAAGGCCTATTACAAGGATGCTCTACATCCCCAACACTATTCAAAATATACCTCGAACAAACATTAAAAAAATGGAAGCAAAAATGTAGTGGTGTGGGAGTCCCAATACGAGAAGATTACTTTACTATATACTCTAATTTCGCAGACGACCCAGTAATCATAGCGCAAGATGAGGAAGACCTCAGTTATACGGTAAGAAAACTGAAAGAAGAATACACTAAAGCAGGATTAGCAATAAACTTTGATAAAACGGAATATCTAACAACAAAGGAGGGAAATGTGGAGAATCTAGAAGTCGATAACGAAACAATAATCAACGAAACCGATAGATTTAAATATTTAGGAACCATTTTCTCAAAAAAAACGCAACATCAGAAGAAGAGATTAAAGCTAGATTAGGACAAACGCGGATATGCACAATTAAATTCGATCCTGTGGGACAAACATATTATAAAGAGAAAAAAACACGCATATACAAATCAATAATACAAAGCATAATGACATACGGGTCAGAAACATGGACGATCAACAAAAGAAATAAATCTAAAATTAACGCGGTAGAGATGGAGTATTGGAGAAGATGTTGTAGAGTGACACGTATGGAGCGAATAACAAATGAAGAAATAAGAAGCAAAATAAACATCAAAGAGAACGCAATAAACACCATTGAAGAAAAACGATTAAAATGGTATGGACACATAAGACGGAGCGAAGATAATGGGTGGATAAAGAAAATAACGGTATGGAGCCCTTTAGGAAGAAGAAAAAGAGGAAGACCCAGACGATCGTGGAGAGACGATGTGGACGAAGCTATGGAGGACAGAGGTCTAACAGATGAAGACTGGGAAGATAGAAACGGATGAAATCAAAGGCTGAGAGAAGGAAGACAGCGTCAGCTGTAGAAAATCCTTGATATATATAAGAAGCACCGGACAACTACTTATCTAATGAGAATGTTCTTATTGCTTATTTTTTAGAGTGTTAATATAGGACAGAAATACTCTGTGATTGTTTCATTTCATTGAATTAAAGATGCAATTACACTATTTAAAAATGACATTTGTCACAGTTTCATCTCTTCAAGTCTCAAATGGAAGCGCTAAGAGGTGATGCCACACCTTACCTATTGAAAAACATTTTTCTGCTACTTATTGCAAATGACGATGCATGTATCATCGTGTCTGTTTCATAGTAGGTTGGTTGTCCAACCTGTTCAAGCCAGTCCAGACTGATTTTCTTTGATTTCATTCCCTCTGACTGATTTCAGATCGGCTGGACGAATGTAATGTACTAACATAGCTAGGTTGCGTTTATGTCCTATTTTAGGATTATGGGAGGCGAATCTTCTTTAAAAATGTTAACAGTCTGCCAGATTCAATTCTTTTAATACACTCCTGGCCCAGAATTATTGGAGATACGAGTCTGAATCATTTTTGGCCCCGATGCGAGTGTGGTGTTCATTCACCATCTTCTGCTTTTTTTCTGCTTAACCTCAGCAAGACCTGACGCATTCAGAATTAGGTTCTTTAATGACACTTTTGGATTGTTCCATTATTGTTGCCTTGTTCCAGTATCTGATAAATTTATAGTTAAGCAAATCTACAATCATACTGCTTGGAATTCCTAAAAAATATATACCCACATGAGACTTTCTGAAAGAGCATAAAAATTGAAATTTTTTAGAAAATTTAAATTAAAAACAATAAATTAGAACGTGACTTCCATTATTTTTGTGAGGTGTACGGTATTGCGTGAAAAAAATTTCCATAAATTTCTATCATTTTTAACCAAAAATGGACTCTTTGGTTTTATCACGAGTAGACCATAAGTCGTCAGAGGTCGGAAGAGATCCCAGAGATCACAGAAGAAGGTTTCGCATCAGCCATGAAGGACATGATAAGTGGCAAAGCCCTGGGTGAGGAGAATATTTTAATAGAGGTAATTTAACAAGGAGAACAATAAATTATCAAAGCTCTGAAAATGTTATTTAATAAATGCCTCCTGGAAGGAATAACTCCATCGTAATGGAATAATGCAACTATTGTCATCATGCATAAAAAAGGAGATACTTCAGACCTTACAAGCTATCGACTCATTAGCCTCCTGAGTAATATATACAAATTCTTCACTACCAAATACTTACTTACCAAACTTCTAACAAATAAATTTGAGTTTTTTCTTTCAAAAGAGCAGACAGGTTTCCTACAGGGTATAGAACAAACGACCATCTGCTTACAGTTAGTCCTCATCGAAAAATGTATAAAATATGATAAACATCTAATGCTCATATTCGTGGACTTCGAAAAGGCTTGTGATTCTGTAAACCAGCAGAGATTCTTGGAAGCGCTTGCTAAATGTTATATTGATCATCGATACTCCAGTGTGATTAAATACATATATGAAAATACCACCGCTAATGTCAGGACACAAACTAAACAATCCACCAGCAAATTTCAATTTGAAAGAGGAGTGCGCCAGGGTGATACGCTCTCTGTCAAGCGTTTCGTAACACTTCTAGAATGTAGGGTGCAATCAATAAACTGGAAAAAATGGGGCTTAACATTGACGGTGAAATATTAAATGACCTTCGTTTTGCCGACAACATTGTCTTAATAACAGACAATATGCAAAAAGCACAAACTATGCTGAATATGCTTCAAAAAGCTTCAAGAAAGGTCGGTTTAAAAATCAATCTGCCCAAGACTCATATACTGTAAAACTGAATAACGTGGAGATTGAGTAAGTACACCGATATAAATACCTAGGACATGAAGTCGGCATAGGACGAGACAACCAAACACATGAGATTCAGCGGAGAATAGGTTTCTCCTGGCCGGCATTTGACAAACTGGGCTATATATTTAAATGTGAACTTCTGATAGGTTTAAAAAGAAAAGTTTTTGACAGATGGTACTACCTGTTCTTACGTATGAAGCCGTTGCTCACACATTGACGAAGAAAAATATCAACAAAATATGTGTCATGCCAAGAAAAATAGAGAGGTCAATGTTAGGTGTTACTCTTAGAGATCACATTCCAAATCAGGAAAAGAACGGGGGTACCAGCTTAAATGGCACAGGGCTGGACATGTTGCTAGATGGACGATGGACAAAAAAAATTATAGAATGGCGACCAAGATCCGAAGCCTATCGAAGTTGAGGTAGACCACCAAGTAGGCGGACTGATGATTTGAAAAGAGTGGCTGGAAATTGGGTACAAGTGGCGCAGAATAGAAAAAGATGGCAAGACTTGAGAGAGGCTTTCGTCCAGCAGTGGACAGTATAAACTGATAATGATGCGACCATAAGTCCCATAAATTTATGAGCGCCTAATTTTAAAATATCCTTTCGATTGAGAAATATTAAAACAAAACTGAAACCTCTTACGATAAATATTTAAAACCATTTTCCGCGGTTCTTAAACAAGTAAGTGTTTATTTAAATATAAAAAATTAAACAATGAAGTGTATTTATAGAATATGATTGTGTGTGGCCATAAAAAAAAAACAGGAACAAAGAGGCATAAATTACCCACTGAATATAAACAATCTCTGTGAAAGAGATAACTGATAGTTTTAATGTTTTTACGGGAAGATTAAAGAGCACGGCATAGGCGCCATACATAGGCGCTCATAGAATTTTTTTAAAGGGTTACGTACACCTCAAATTTTCAAAAATTCGATTTTTTTTACAGATTTTTATTCCCTATACTTTTTTTTTAAGAAAATTCCATTCATTATAAAGTTATACCATTAAATGTGATCTGGTGTCGAATTGGGACCTCTACTATTTTTTTTTTTAAACATAGATACTTTTCGCAGCGCCCAGGTGTATGTAACCCCCGAAGGGGAAGATTTCAGTCAAAGTTAATACTTATCCGGTAGATAACAGAAACAAGGAGCTAAGTTTGACAACGATCTACAGATTAATTTGTTTCTGGCAATCTTTGAACGTGGTAGTTTGTCAACAATGGATTAATTTGAGTATAAGTGAGTTAGAGTGATAAAATTCCTTCATTTTGAATAAATAATTCCCACGGAGAACAAAGTGAAATTAGATTCCGTGTATCGAGATGCTGCGTCTTCCTTTACAACTGTGAAAACCGAGGTTGCTCAGTTGAAACGTGAGAGAACTGGCATTTTCGCGGAGGAACGCTCTAAACGACCAGGAACCACAACGGCGTAGGAGGTCGTCAATTAAATTCACTAAATCGTGATGCATTACCGTCGATTAACTTTGAGAGAGATAGCGCACACTGTTGACATATCATACAAACGGTAATACATCCTTTTGACATTAGAAACTTGAGCTGGAGCACCTGGAGTGCCTCCTTTGCACAAGGGTGATAAGGAACGAGAGATTTTGAACATTTGACCACCATCTCAACATGTTTAATAGTTCTTCGACGTTTCGTATTGTCAACGAAACATGACTACGCTTTGGATACAAAACAAACAGTACTCTGCTAAAGACAAACCAACTCGGAAGAAGTCGAAAGCAGCTTCGTCGGCTTACGAAGTGATGTTTTTTTGAGATCTCAAGAGATCAACTACTTAGAAAAAGGTAAAACTATTCCTGGAGAATACTATCTCGATTATTACAATATTTGGACGTAGAAATCAAAAAAAATCTTCATACTAATCCAAGAAGCGAATCCTCTGTCAACACGATAACGCGCCGGCACACACAGCACTTTCAATTGCAAAATTACACGAGTTGAAGTACGCATTTATTTCTCATCCACCATACTCTCCAGAGTTAGTCTCTCCGAAATTTAAAAGAACTTGTTAGCGGATATTAAAGTGGCACGAGTTTTGTTAGTAACTTTTTTCTGGTTTAGATGAAAACTTTTATTTTGAGAGACTGAAACGTCCTGAAAAACACTGTGTAAAGGATATTCAGTTAAAGGGAAGCCATCGAAGAAAATCGAATGTGACAGACAGACATACAGACGGACAGACACCGAAGTGATCAATATAAGTGTTTCGTACGGAACATTAACTAGATAAAAGTAATTTTTAATTTAAAAATTCGCAAGATCATTGCAGCTAAATAGAAATCATTATTCGTTTGGAACGAATTGAACATCCTTTTGGCGCCAGTTTTCTAAATGATTTTATTACAATTTATGTTTATTTTTTAGTCATCTTTAAATAAACGCGTCCATCAAACCATATGTCCGCTTCGCCTGGCAAATATCCCAAAATTATCTTAGGTTAAGTTTTTCGAATTTACTTGATAAGTGGTCTTTGCATCTTGACAACGTTGAGATTTTGGTGTCTTTGACACAATGACACCACATATCAGTGATCGTCACTATATCAAATACTTTATTTTTGCACTGGACCCGTGTTTCGCTTACCATATTAGTAACATCAGAAGCGATGATTGACTAAATCTAATTAAAAAAATCTATTTTTTATACTAAGAAATCAGTTTGGTTTCGATCAAATAATGCATATAAAGTATTATACTACATGAGGTGAAAAGTGCCGAGATTTTTGAAGAAAACACAATGTTTTTGCCAAAAGTCTATTTTATTCGTTAACAGTTTTCCTTTAAGAGCGATATACTTATTCCAGCTATTTTCCAACATTTGGATACCTTTCATATAGTACGATTCGTCGAGCTCTGTAAAATAAGCCCCAGTTCTCCATTCTACTTCTTCATTTGAGCCAAATCTCTGTCCCTGGAACCATTTTTTCAAATTTCCAAAGAGGTAATAATCCCTGGGGGCCAGATCTGATGAATATGGCGGATGAAGAAGCAGTTCATAGCCCAATTGATCCAATTTCACCATTGATTTTATGGAGTTGTCAGCTGGTGCATTATCTTGGTGAAACGACACTTTTTTCTTCGGTAAATGCGACCTTTTTTTAATAATAGTCTCCTGTAATTATTCGCCCCCTTCTCAAGTATTATTCCATGCGCATCTCAAAAAATAATTGCCAAGACGTTTTCAGCTGATGTTTGTTTTTAGACGCTTCGGTCGGCTTTCATGCGTCCCACAGATACTCTGTGGACTGCCTGTTGAACTCAGACGTGTAGTGGTGGTTATTTTTTGCCCCTTCTTAAAATAGTCGATCAGTATTATCCAAGCACATTCCAAAAAATGCTAAAACCTTTCCAGCTGATGGGTGTGTTTTTGGACCCTAGCGATATTAGAATAGAGGAGTAAAGTCTAGAGCCTGCGATAAGCGAAAGGGTGGCGTCGTTAAAAAAAGAAAGAAATAATATGAGTCATTCTGTATCTCTTATTCGGCGCACGCCCACAACACTAAATTAGAATGCGTACCCGTGCGAGAATATTATTCGTATTTCACTCAGAGCGAGCGGAGAACAAAGGATTTTCCTTGTTCTTCGTTGACTCCGCACGACATACGAATAACATTCTCGCACTGCTACGCGCTTTAACTTAGTGTTGTGGGCATGCGACGAGTGAGAGACAGAATGACTCATAATATTTCTTTCTCTTTCTATGAGCGCAACGTTTCTCGCGAGAACTTCCCTCCTCTATTCTAATATCTCTATGTTTTGGACGTCTCGGTCGGCTTTCATGCGCTTCCAGCCACTCTCCAGCCTGCCTATTGGACTCAGGCGTGTAGTGGTGAATCCATGTTTCGTACGTTGTTACGAATTGACGCAAAAAAACGCATTTCGATCACGCCGAAACAGTGCCAAACGGCTTTCTGAATCTTCGACACGTTGCTATTTTTGATCAATCGTGAGAGTGCGCATACGCAAGTGTTCATGCAAAATAGGCCTCACGCGTTCTGTTCATCATTTTGCAAAAATCAAAAGTAGCTGTAACTCGCAAACTAATAGAGAAAATGTCATGAATATTTTACACGAATCTTCTGCTGGTTGACATTAATTGGAAATTATGTTTTTTTTTTTGTTTATGCTGCCATATCTCGGAAAGTCTCGGGACTTTTCACTACAGAAGTTGACAAGATTGTAGGATCCCCAAAACAATGTTATCAACAAAAAATTTTTCATTCCTATATCCTTCGAGAGTGTCCTTTACCTTTCCTTGGGATGAAGTAACATTACAGTATTGAAACCTTTCCTAAAAATCCATCAACGTAATAACCTACCTGAGATTTTACCTACAACATTGTTCCGTGAAGCGAAGTTGTTAAATCCATTGCAACTTGCAACTGGCTCTTTTATCGAGGAGTTACCCTGGACAGAGGTTTTCAACCTCTAACGCTGTCACTTTAGTTTTCGCGCTTTGTTATGATATTATGCGTGTATTACATATTAGAACTGTGGTCTGTGCTTAGTCAGAATAAACTAGAAATAAACCGTGAAATTTTGTTTAATCTCGGGTTCATTTAAATTAATTTATTTCGCTTTGTCAGTTAGGATCCAGGGCTGGGATTCTGTAACGAAAATACGGAAAAGGTCACTCTGCATACCGCCTATTGGGCTCAGGCGTGTAGTGTAGATCCATGTTTTGTCTATTGTTATGAATCGACGCAAAAAACTCCTTTTGATTACGCCAAAACAATGCCAAGCAGCGTTCTGAATCTTCGACACGTTACCGTTTTTGATCAATCGTGAGAGTGCGCGGAACCCATTGGGCACATAGCTTTTTCACATACAAATTTTCATGCAAAATATGCCTCACGCATCTGTTGATATCTACATGATGTCAGCTGTCTCTCCCACTTAAACTTTGCGGTCATTCAGAACAATATGGTGGATTTTTTTGTGTTTTTTTGGAGTGACTGCCTCATTTGGATATCCGGGACGTACGACCACATTTAGGTTCACTAAACCATCGACATACAGTTGCTTTCTCAAGCCATTCTTGGATTTTGGCTGTATTTTTTCCATCAAAAAGCAATGTTTAATTAACAAATGAAATTCTTTTTGCTCCATCGTTTTGCCAAAATCAAAAGTAGCGTCACTCAAACAACAATAACTGGCAAACTAATAGGCGAAATGTTTTGAAAGTCTTACACGATTCTTCTGAGAATTGACACTAACTAAACTCATAAGGTTTTTGTTGTTTGTGCTGCCATCTCTCGAAAAGTCTCAGGACTTTTCACCCCATGTAGTAGATGCCGCTTTTATCCCACAAAATATCCATCGAACTTTAGAATACTTTCCTTCCCTCACAGCAAAAGTGCGATCTCGCGAAATATAATAAAAAGAATGCGTTAAAAAAAACACGTAATGTAGCAATATTTCAATCTTCTTGAATCTGTTGTAGGTACCAGGTGTACAAGTATGAAATGCGGATTTCAGACAACAGATGGTACACCAATGCAGTTTGTGCTATAAAGATTTGACACTGCGCCATTTTGTTGTGTCACCAACAAGTATCAGACGCGCACGAGTGATAAATTGGAAAAGTGTGTGCATAGTGTTGTGTTCAATATGTCGAAATTATACCGAACAAAGAGCATTCGCGGACAACATTATTTTTTTATTTTCATTTGAAGAAAACTGCTGTTGA
Organism: Pachyrhynchus sulphureomaculatus; assembly: GCA_019049505.1. NCBI lineage: Eukaryota > Metazoa > Arthropoda > Insecta > Coleoptera > Curculionidae > Pachyrhynchus > Pachyrhynchus sulphureomaculatus. The sequence continues at coordinate 17,261,924 of CM032446.1, forward strand.
ATCATACCGATTACTTCGAGAAGCTTATGGTGAACATGCTCCATCGCAAAATACGTGTGAACGATGGTTTCGGCGTTTCAGAAGTGGTGGCTTCGATGTTGCACACAAGGAACGTGGAAAACCGCCAAAAAAATACGAAGATTTGGAATAGCAAGCATTGTTGGACGAAGATGATTCGCAAACACAAAAACAACTCGCCGAGCAATTGAGCGTTAGTCAACAAGCTGTTTCCAATCGGCTACGAGAGATGGAAAAGATTCAGAAGCCGGTAGATGGGTACCACATGAGTTGAACGATAGGCAAATGGAAAAGCGGAAACACACGTGTGACATTTTGCTCGCTCGGTACAAAAGTAAGTCGTTTTTGCATCGTATAGTTACAGGGGATGAAAAATGCATTTATTTTGAGAATCCCAAGCGCAAAAAATCATGGGTAGACCCAGGCGCACCATCCACATCGACCACAAGACAGAGGGGCGTGGTCTATTATGAACTGTTAAAACTTGAGGAAACGGTTAATACTAAACATTACCAACAACAATTGACCGATTTGAACCATTCGCTGCTTGAAAAAAAGGCCAGAATACCGAAAAAGGCAACACAAAGTCATTTTTATTCATGACAATGCTCCATCACATACGGCAAAACCAGTTCGCGACACGTTGGAAGCACTCAGCTGGGAAGTTCTACCCCATGCGGCTTACTCACCAGACTTGGCTCCTTCGGATTACCACTTGTTTGCATCGATGGGTCACGCACTTGCTGAGCAGCTCTTTGGTTCACACGAAGATGTGAAAAAATGGCTCGATGAATGGTTCGCAGCAAAAGGGGAAGATTTTTACTGGCGTGGTCTTCACAAATTGCCCGAAAGATGGGAAAAATGTATAACAAGCGATGGAGCATACTTTGAATAAAGCACTTTTTATCATTCTTCCGAATTTAACTTGCTTTTTTAGAAAAAAAATCCGCATTTCATACTTGTACACTTGGTACATTAAAATTTTTTGTATAAATCCGTTTAACTAGTGACTGGCCATAGGGCAGAAGTACCCAAGCCACAAAAGAAAGAAGTTTTTCAGATTGTCCCAATTTTCCCACACCCTTTATTTTTTACAGTTGCCAGTTTTAGTGTATTTTTAGGCACTAAAGACTAGAACGAATGAAAATATCAAGGGAGCATTTAAATTCGTAATTTGACTGTATTCGCCACATTTCTTTTTGTTTTATAGCCTTTAGTAGCTGGAGCTGGGATAAAGTTCGCATAACGTTTGAGGTAACTGCCCGTAAAATATGGAACATCATTGGTTTTATTGATATTCTTTTAAGAAACTAAAATAACTTGCGCGATTTGCGACTATCGGAAATTGATTAACAGAGTGATCGTAACAGATATTAACGGTAATATTTGACTTTTTTGTTGTTTTTTTTTTTTGGTTGCAAAAGAAGCTCATTTTAAGCCAAATTATTTCTAAATAAACATATTTAGGATTCGAGAGAGAGCGAGAGGAATTATCTTCTAATCTATCATGTTATATAGTCTCGGCCAAAAAACTTAAAAATCTTAAAATTCTGTTGGAATAGGAGGTTGAACGAGATGCATTAAATTAAACTATTAATTATTATAAAAATCAATATTTAAAATAACTTCGTTTGATTTTAATTAACGTTGTAATTCTTTTTGGTAACGAAACTAGGAAATATCGGTCCACTCTTCGAATAAGACGCGTTTGAGATTTTTTTTAATGTGATTCAGTATTCCTTGACTTTCCGCTTGAGGATTGATTACGCATTGTGACTGGGGGAGTCAATTCAGAAGCTCTACCCTACTCTCCCGGAACTACTTCATTGTCGCTGCTGGTGCTGGAGCATTATTTTGCTCGAAATACACATTTTCAAAATTTGTATCACAATAGTGCAGTATTTAGAACTTTTTGTAAATTCATTCAAACCTCCCAAATTACTATTTCACCCATGTCACTTGCACCTTCTAACATGCATCCCCACACCATAATTCTCTCTTATTCGACGCCTTACCGAGGTAGTACCAGGAGTACCCAAAACCTAAAACAAAGGGAAAACAAACATAACATTAAAGAATACATTCCGGTTCAGGTTATATGGTATATGGTTTAAAGAAGAGTATCTAAAGTTTCTAGGCTCATGCCAAGCGCATCTTTTTATCCTTTTCCGATAGGCAGGGTCTTTTTTCTAGCTTTACAGCCTTTAAGCTCAGCATTTTGAAACCTTCTCACTTTTTTTGGCATTTTTTTATATAAAAATATACTTAACCTTTAGTGGAAGTCACTAAAATTAACATATTATTAACGATGTTTACGCTACGAGATCTCAAAATAAACTTAATAATTACAAGAATAAAACAGGTGAGCCACCGTTGATTTCCAAGAATTTGTCCTTTTGTTTTTGCAATGAGATTCATTGTTTTGTTTACTTTATTTGATGTGCCAATTCTATAAGCGCGATGAGAAATAAGGGATATCTAGTTTCTAAAAATGAATGATGAATGAAAATGAACACCTTCTTCAGAAAGAACAAAAACAGAAAATAGACATGGTCTAGCCCAGATGGTAAAACAAAAAATGAAGTAGATTTCATAATCAGTAACAGGAAAGATATTATCAAAGACGTAAGTGTCCTAAATAGATGTTGAGTTGGGAGTGACCATCGCATTGTGAGAGCAAAAGTGTTTAACATTAAACAGGAAAGAAACAACATGATTCTTAAAAAAAAACCATAAGAAATGGGCAATCCCGAAGGATGTGGATTCCTATAGAAGGGAGATTGCAAGCTCCTTGGAACACAATGAAGATACAGCAGTAAATGACATATTTGAAAACATCAAAAATAGTATAGAAAATGTCATTGACAAAACTTGCCCAAAACAACAAAAAGAACAGAAATTAAATCAAAGAGTAAACAGCTAATGAAGCAAAGGAGAGAAATGGTAGATAAGACTACAGATGAAAACAGAACCACGAGTATAAATAGAGAGATATCGAGGGAAATTAGAAAAGAGAAAAGAATGCAGAGGAAATTAAAAACGTTGTAGAACAGAGTAAAAGCTTAAAAGTCTTGAGAAGGAAGAACATAATGGGAAGGAAAGATTAAGGACATGCATGGTAATATAATAGCAAACAAAAGAGATATTTTACAGATCATTATCAACAATTATATACCTTACAAGATAAAAAAACAGAAATCAACATACCAAAAGTCCTAAATCAGGGGTCGGAGGACATCCCAGAGATCACAGAAGAAGAAATCACATCAGCCTTGAAGGACATGAAAAATAACAAAGCTCCAGGTGAAGATAATTTTGTAGTAAAGGCCATTAAACAAGGAGGATAAGAAATTATCAAATCACTTAAAATGATATTCAATAAATGCCTACTGGAAGAAATAACTCCATCGCAATGGTATTATGCAACTATTGTCATCATGCATAAACAGGGAGATACTTCAGACCTTACAAACCATCAACCCATTAGCCTCCTGAGCCATGTATACAAGGTATTCACGAAAATACTTACCAAACGTCTAGCAAATAAATTCGAGTTTTTCCTTTCAAAAGAACAGGCATGTTTCCGCTCGGGGTATGGAACAAACGACCATCTGCTTACAGTTAAAATCCTTATTGAAAAATGTATAGAATATGATAAGCCTTTTCTAATCATATTTGTGGTCTTCGAAACGGCTTTTCTGTAAATCAGCAGAAACTTTTGGAAGCACTTGTTGAGTGTCGTATTGATCATCGATGTTCCAATGTAATTAAATACATATGTGAAAATGCCAGCGCTCATGTTAAAATACAAACTAATCAATCCATCAGCAAATTTCGATTCGAAAGAGGAGTCCGGCAGGGTGATACGCTCTCACCCAAGCTTTTCGTAACACTACTAGAAAGTATTCTAAAATCAATAAACTGGGAAAGTATGGGATTTAACATTGACGGTGAAAAGTTAACTTACCTTTGTTTCGCCGACGACATTGTCTTAATAACAGACAAAATACAAGAAGCATAAACTATGCCACACATGCTTCAGGAAACTTCAGGAAAGGTTGGTCTCAAAATCAAGATATCCAAGACCCAGTTTATGATAAATCTTGTATTAGACGACACTACAAAACTGAATAACGTAGAGATAGAGCAAGTGCACCAATATAAATACCTGGGGCATGAAATCAGCATAGGACGAGATAACCGAACACATGAAATTCAGCGGTGAACAGGTCTCTCCTGGGCTGTATATGGCAAACTGGCCTATGTATTCAAATTTAACCGTCCTATGTGTTTAAAGAGAAAAGTATTGGACAGATGCATACTCCCTGTTCTTACGTACGGAGCCGATTTTTTTTTTTTTGTGGGCATATTTTCTGAAAGTTCCTGGCCGATCGGTACACTTAGTTGACCTGTATAATAAATTGAAAAGAAAACCAGTTTTTTGCCTGTTTTTCATTTTTTTTTTATGGGTCTAGCACACGTGCTGCAGGGAAGTCCCTGCAGGAACTTCCTTGCAGGAGCGGCATGTGTGCGGAAAAAGCGATTCGCGTTGGTCTTGAATCGCTGTAAATTGTACTCGCTGGGAAACACAGCGCTGGGCAAATTATTCCAAAGGGATGATGTTCTCCATATAAAAGACTGCTTGACAAGCGTTGTACGCGGCGTAACAAGCTGAATCTCATACGGATGTGAAGCACCAGCGCGACGTGTATTTCTAACATGCACCGCTTTGGGAGGAATTAAGCGGGCTACATCCGTCGAACACTTTCCATGAAAATACTTGTAGAACAGACTCAAGTCGCCAACGGTTCTACGATGTTCCAGCGAATCAAGGCCGCCGGTCAGTTCTGGGTCTCCAATCAGACGAACAGCTCTTCTCTGAACAGAATCCAACAAATGCAGTGTATGTTTGGGAGAGGAGCCCCAAACATGGGAGCAGTATTCCATAGTTGGTCGAATTTGAGCTTTGTAAAGAATTGAGGGAGGCTTTCGTGCAGCAGTGGAGAGTATAAGGTGATGATGATGATGATGTCTAAGAACTGAGGAAGGTGGCAAATACAGTCGGTCAAGTAGGAGCGGAAATTAACCAGGCTCGTGAAGTGATAACCTAACTCCAAAATGAAGCCTCATTGGAAAAAATTACAATGCTCCAGTCTCGATCTAAGTTTTCTTTCCCCTGTACGAGTCTTTTCTCTCTTGTGTTTTTCGCTCAGCAATAGTTTCTTGAGTCTATTTCGCCACCTCAAATCGTTAGCTCGGAGATGAGTGCTAATCATTTTATACGGTATATCCAAACCTTTCTGCCTTAGTTTTTGTATCTTTTAGTGCAACGTTAATCAAGCATTTCGGGAAGTTAATAATCATTTTTTCATTTTTGTCTGGCACTTTTCCTCTCAAACCACGTTCTGGTAGATCATCAACATTCTTTAACTAAGAGTATCGTTTCATTTACTTGTTGTAGGCGTCAATTTCGAATCTTTTGGATGATTACATAGGAACACAGCGCGTAGCGTATGCAGAACTCATGTTCGATAATGTACTATTTAACCATAAATAAGGTTAGAAGGGAATTCCTTTCCACAAAGCATTGTTTGCAGGGGTGCCTACAATAACCTTAAAAAAAGGAATTTCTTTTACCGACTACAAATTATATGCGACACGTTATTACTTGACCGATTGTACTTTTGACCAAGGCTGTATATCTTTTTTAAGCTTTTTGCTGTCGAGGAATCCTAGAATTGTTTTATTAAAATTATTTCTCATCGCAACGTAAATAGTATACGGAGAGGGTTGCGATGTAACTTTCAAATTAGCCCTTAAAATAAACTATAGCACTATTTGACAACTTCCTGGTTTTTGGCAGACAACCTAATTTTTACCGTACTTATTTTTAAACGTACATATAAGGCATTTAAAAGATTTTTATTTATATTACGTTTTTTTACACTATAGAAAAGATGTTTCAAGAATTAATTGTCCTGTAGTTCAACAATCTATCGAATCTTGCCATTTATCCGTGGGCAGCCACATTAGTTGCCGCAGTGTTAGAAAGCGACTTCGTAGAAATGACATGGCCAACGTTTCTCGTGTGAACCCACCTTAAAAGGAGCGTAAAACACTAAGAGAGACGACTCGGTAATTTCGTAAAGTCATTAATATTTGTTTTTAAAATAATAATCGTTAAAATTCAGTTAGTATGTCTACATGAAAGTAAAAGGAGGAAAGACTAAATATTATTAAATAATTAAATTATATATATATATATATATATATATATATATATATATATATATATATATATATATATATATATATATATAGGCCAAAAGTATTAGGCACCCTACAATTTACTTCATTTCTTGTGTTTCAGGGTAAAAAATGAAATTCGTATGTTTGGTAAAATCGTATATTGAGGTAAAATTATGAAATAAATTAATATTTGGTGTCCGCCCTTAGCCTTAATTACAGCAGCAATTCTTTGCGGCATGCTGCGTACAAGCCTAGTACATTCAGTTGTACTTATGGCAACCCACTTATCCATCAAAGCGCTTTTTAGCGTTGCTTTTGATCTTATGCTATGCTCCCGTATCTTGCGCTTCAGAAGACCCCAAAGATGCTCGATAGGGTTTAGATCTGGAGATTGCGCCTGCCAATCCAACAAAATAATGTTATTGTCTCTAAATCAGCGCATCGTAGCCGCTGATTTATGACAATATACATTATCTTGCTATAATTTGATGTCGTCTAAATTAGTGTCGCCAAAAATGCGCGTTAGCGAAGGCATTAGTACGGTTTCTAGTACATTTATGTACTTTTGGCTGTTCATGTGGCCTTCACAAACGAACATTTCGCCGACACCTTTAGCAGCCATGCAGCCCCAGATCATAATGCTGCCTCCTCCGTATTTTACAGTAGGTACCACGCAATCTGGATGGTATTCCTCGCCGACACGCCGCCTCACGAATATCACACCTGACGTTCCGAATAGCTGTAAGAATAGAAAAAGTACTCAATTAAAAAATTAGTTATTATTTTGACTAAAACGGATAAATCAAGAGTAATTGTAATTTGTTAAAATAAATCATATAAAAACTTACCTCAAAGTTGGATTCGTCGGACAATCCAACATTAGACCAATCCTCTTCGCTAAAATGTTGGTGCTTCAGAGCCCACTCTAAGCGTTTCCTCCTATTGGTCTCTGAAAGCCAAGGTTTCTTACTAGGTTTGCACTCTCTTAATACAGCTTCTGTCAGTCCTCTCCTTGCCGTTCAAGAACTAATCGGCATCCCAATCTCTTCCGACAAAGTTGCAACGGGCTCAGGTGATTTTTTTTTTTTCGATTTTTAATAGACTGGCGGGTGAGTTTTATGTTCTGTCGCTCATTAGTCTTACGTTTTCTGCCCGTTCTCATTTTGTTGGCATGGAAGCCAGTCTCCACAAACCTTTTAATAGTACATTGCACTGCGCACCGAGAACATTTCACTAACTTGGCTATTTCTACTTGGGACTTGCCTTGTTCATGTAGGGTTTGAATTTTAATTCGTTTTTCGATACCAAGCTTACTTTTCTTAGGCGTTTCTCAAATATAAGAATGTCCAGTTCACAAATAAAACATGCACGGAAGCTTCTTGACAATACAAGTAGTAAAAAGAGACTGATAAAACATTAAAAATATTTTTCAAAAAACCTCATTATCGCAATTTTGTGGGCCAGGAGTTTTATGGGCCTGTAAAAGAGATTGTCTATTGTTAAAGCAATTACTTTGGCCGAGGCTATATATATATATATATATATATATTATATATATATATATATATATATATATATATATATATATATACGAGGCTGGTTTGAAAAGTCCGTGCAAAAATAAAAACTACTTATGTGTTTGGGGTAAACCTTTTTTATTTTTCGACATAGTCTCCTTTTAGGCTTATACACTTCGTCCAACGATGTTCTAGTTTGTTGATCCCTTCCGAATAATAGGATTTGTCCAAGTGTGCAAAATATCCATTAGTGTCTGCAATCACCTCCTCGGGAGCCAAGTCTGGAGAATAGGGGGGATGTGAAACGAGTTGGAATCCTATTTCCATTAATTTTGCGACCACAACTGCTGAGGTGTGTGCTGGTGCGTTGTCGTGATGGAAAAGGACTTTCTTGTGGGCCAATCGCGGGCGTTTTTCTTGCAGCTCGGTTTTCAAACGGTCCAATAACGATGAATAATATTCACCTGTAATAGTTTTACCCTTTTCCAGATAGTCGATGAGGATTATCCCTTGCGAATCCCAAAAGACAGTCGCCATAACCTTTCCGGCCGAAGGAACGGTCTTCGCCTTTTTTGGTGCAGATTCCCCCTTGGTAACCCATTGTTTAGATTGTTGTTTGGTCTCAGGAGTATAGTAATGTATCCATGTTTCATCCACAGTGACGAAACGACGCTTAAAGTCCTCCGGATTCTTCTGGAACAGCTGCAAACCATCCTTGCAACACTTCACACGATTCCGTTTTCGCTCAAGCGTGAGCAATCGCGGCACCCATCTTGCGGATAGCTTTCTCATGTCCAAATGTTTATGCAAAATATTATGTACCCGTTCAGTCGAGATGCCCACAGCACTAGCAATCTCACGCACCTTAACTCTTCTGTCATCCTTCACCATATCATGGATTTGATCAATGATTTCTGGAGTCGTAACCTCCACAGGCCGTCCAGAACGTTCAGCGTCACTTGTGCCCATATGGCCAGTCCGAAAATTTTGAAACCACTTATAAACTGTTCTAATCGAAGGTGCAGAGTCACCATAATGTTTATCAAGCTTCTCTTTAGTCTCCTGAGGCGTTTTGCCTTTCATAAAGTAATGTTTAATCACCACACGAAATTCTTTTTCGTCCATTTCTTGAAAATCACTCGACTTCCTTGATTCACACGAATGCCAAACACAAATAAATAGACCAATATGGCTGAAACTTGGTGTGCGTTCATTCAAGAGATGCTACTAACTAAACATGACCTCGATACACGCCGGTGGTGCCATCTCTCGGACTTTGCACGGACTTTTCAAACCAACGTCGTATATATATATATATATATATATATATATATATATATATATATATATAAAAAAAAAAAAAAAATTGTGAGTTTCGCAGGGTTGCAGCCAGATTATAAAGTATTTTCTAGGGCATTCACAAAAAATAATACTCTTTTTACTTAGTGAAAGCTTTCGGATATATTTAATCCTTCTTCAGTCACTCTACAAAAGGGGGACGGTGGTCATTAAAAAAAGCTTTAAAAAACAAAAAATTATTAAAAACTTACTGTAAGTGAGGTTACAAACATAAACTAGGCTCTTCCAACATTCTTTCTTTCTCCAAAAAAAAAACCCTTTTTTGTCTCTTTCACCACACAGTGTACATGTAAACAATAAGAACATTCAAAAGGAAAAACAGTCATTAATTAAAATTTTCAAAATTTAACACCATTATACATATATATACTCGGGACGCACAGAGAGCGGTATAGCACTGCCAGTCGTGGTAAATATGCACTTTTTTTTGAAGATGTTTGTTAGATTTAGGAATTTCTCTCTAGAAGAAGATAGAGGATATACGGTTTATTTTAAAACTAATTATAATTTATGTTATATAATAAGATGTCCATCTTTTTGTTTTCGAAAAACATATATGAGAAAATTGAAATTAATTACACACACAGTGAGAAGAAGAAGAAAAGAAAAAAAAGGAAATGTAAAAAAAGGGAAGAAAAAAGGAAAAGAAGAAAAAAGGGGGAAATATATTTTATGTTAAGTTTGGGGTAGCTGAAGGCGTCTCACTTCCTCCTTATTACTAATCTGAAGTAGGTTGGAGTAAATTACGTTTAAATGTTGAACATCTGATCTTTTGTTCATGCAATTTTTTTGGTTATTGATGTAAACCATTTCAAGAAAATTTCTTTTAAAGTAGTTTTTTTCAAAATCTATTATTTTTACGTTTTCAAAATTAGGCAAGTGGCCGGTATTATTTGTGTGTTGAGACAGGGCACAAGCATCTGGTCTCAGTCTGATATCACTTTTATGTGATGCCAGTCTATCCTTTAAGCACCTGGAAGTCTGTCCTATATATTTTTTATCACAGTTATGGCAACTAATTTGATACACCAAGTTAGATTTGTTAATGTTGTTTGTTTTATTTTTTAAACGGGTAAAAAGTGTTGTCGTGGTTTTTAATGTTTTGTTGGCTACAATCAGGTCCTTGCCTTGAAATATATTTGCAAGTTTGGGGGTTAAGTCTCTTATATAAGGAGAAGATACATAATGCTTTCTTGGGTTAGAATTGGCTGTTCGGTTTTGATCAGTGTTATCAGTTACAACTCTTTCACTTGTAGAGAAAAGAAGTTTGTTTAAAAGATGTTTCGGATAGGAGTTGTCCAAAAGTAAGTTATAAACCCTTCTTAAGTTGTTGACTCTTAATGTGGGGTGGCTTATAGAAGTCACTCGGTTTTTTAAACATAGAATTAAGTTAATTTTCATTCTTTCTGGGTGGTATGAGAAGTAATTAAGATACCTACCAGAACTACTCGGTTTAATGTACCAGTCTAGAATGATTTTGTTGTTTTCTTCGCATCTGATAAGTTTAGTATCTAGAAATGGCACGCTATTGTTGTTTTCTGTTTCCATTGTGAACTGAATATATTTGTTATAATTGTTAAAGACTCTTAAGTATTTCTTCTTCGCCATTAAGTGGTATTGCACATATCAAATCATCAACATACTTTTTTATAAATGGTAATTCATAAGATAATTTTGGAATACATTCTTGTAGTAAATCGTCTAACACGTATTGTGCCAGAATGGGAGAAATTTTTGAGCCCATTGGAGTACCAAATGTTTGTTTATAGAACTGATTGTTGTAAGCGAAGCATGTATTATTAAAAATGAACCGAATTATTTCAAGAAAATTGGACTGACTTATGTCAGTATTATTTCCTATTCTTGTCCAGTTTTTAGTGATGCTCTCGAGTACCAACTCCAACGAGAGATTCGTAAATAGGGAAACAACGTCCAGACTTATAATTTGAAAATTGTTTGGTAATTTGAAATCGTTGATAAAGCTTGAAAATTTGAAAGAATCCGTCACATAATATTCATTGTTATAGTCATAGGATGTAGCTAAAATTTGAGTTATAAAACCAGTTAGTTTTGATGTTGGGGAATCTATAGAGGAGATGATTGGTCGCAAAGATAAGGTCGGTTTATGAACCTTAGGTAAACCGTAGAATTTTGGGCATATCGAGTTATAAATTGTTAGATTTTTTGCATTAACATCAGTGATTTGTTTTTGTTTTTTTAAATCAGAAACTATTTTATTTGCTTTCTGCTGAATCGTCGACGTGGGATCGCGTGGAATTTTTTTATAATAAGTCTCATCATTCAACAAAAGTTCTGCAAGTTCCATATATTGCTGTTTATAAAGTGCAACTGTTGAGTTACCCTTATCGGATTTTGTAATATAAACTTCTGGATGATTTTTTAAAAAGATTTTTGTCTTATTGAAATATTCAATCTCTTCAGAAAAAACTTTCTCCTCTTTATGCACGAAATTCGTTATAATGTTAGTAGCTTGGGCACTGTAAATGTTTTTTTGGTTATTGTCATTGTTACTGATTAGTGAAATTGAGTATTCTATGTCTGCTAAGATATGAGGAATAGAAATGTCTTTAAGGGTTACAGGAAGGCTGAAATTAGGTCCCAAGGATAACATATCCTTTACCTCCCTTGGAAAGTCTAAATTTGTTAGGTTTTTAACCAAGAATCTTTAATTTTGATTCTCGATCTTCTCTCACCCTTCAAAGCTTCCAACTTCCCCCTGTGCGTGTCTCGATTTTGTAAAAATATTTATTATATCTTATATTTTGTCTACCAAGCTTTAAAATTCTCGTTGACCCTTCAAAATATCGAATTTTGTAAAAATATTTATTATATCTTATATTTTTTTACAAAAATTCGAGATCACGCACAAAAGGGGGAAGTTGGAAGCTTTGAAGGGTGAGAGAAGATCGAGAATCAAAATTAAAGATTCTTGGTTTAAAAACCTAACAAATTTAGACTTTCCAAGGGAGGTAAAGGATATGTTATCCTTGGGACCTAATTTCAGCCTTCCTGTAACCCTTAAAGACATTTCTATTCCTCATATCTTAGCAGACATAGAATACTCAATTTCACTAATCAGTAACAATGACAATAACCAAAAAAACATTTACAGTGCCCAAGCTACTAACATTATAACGAATTTCGTGCATAAAGAGGAGAAAGTTTTTTCTGAAGAGATTGAATATTTCAATAAGACAAAAATCTTTTTTAAAAAATCATCCAGAAGTTTATATTACAAAATCCGATAAGGGTAACTCAACAGTTGCACTTTATAAACAGCAATATATGGAACTTGCAGAACTTTTGTTGAATGATGAGACTTATTATAAAAAAATTCCACGCGATCCCACGTCGACGATTCAGCAGAAAGCAAATAAAATAGTTTCTGATTTAAAAAAACAAAAACAAATCACTGATGTTAATGCAAAAAATCTAACAATTTATAACTCGATATGCCCAAAATTCTACGGTTTACCTAAGGTTCATAAACCGACCTTATCTTTGCGACCAATCATCTCCTCTATAGATTCCCCAACATCAAAACTAACTGGTTTTATAACTCAAATTTTAGCTACATCCTATGACTATAACAATGAATATTATGTGACGGATTCTTTCAAATTTTCAAGCTTTATCAACGATTTCAAATTACCAAACAATTTTCAAATTATAAGTCTGGACGTTGTTTCCCTATTTACGAATCTCTCGTTGGAGTTGGTACTCGAGAGCATCACTAAAAACTGGACAAGAATAGGAAATAATACTGACATAAGTCAGTCCAATTTTCTTGAAATAATTCGGTTCATTTTTAATAATACATGCTTCGCTTACAACAATCAGTTCTATAAACAAACATTTGGTACTCCAATGGGCTCAAAAATTTCTCCCATTCTGGCACAATACGTGTTAGACGATTTACTACAAGAATGTATTCCAAAATTATCTTATGAATTACCATTTATAAAAAAGTATGTTGATGATTTGATATGTGCAATACCACTTAATGGCGAAGAAGAAATACTTAAGAGTCTTTAACAATTATAACAAATATATTCAGTTCACAATGGAAACAGAAAACAACAATAGCGTGCCATTTCTAGATACTAAACTTATCAGATGCGAAGAAAACAACAAAATCATTCTAGACTGGTACATTAAACCGAGTAGTTCTGGTAGGTATCTTAATTACTTCTCATACCACCCAGAAAGAATGAAAATTAACTTAATTCTATGTTTAAAAAACCGAGTGACTTCTATAAGCCACCCCACATTAAGAGTCAACAACTTAAGAAGGGTTTATAACTTACTTTTGGACAACTCCTATCCGAAACATCTTTTAAACAAACTTCTTTTCTCTACAAGTGAAAGAGTTGTAACTGATAACACTGATCAAAACCGAACAGCCAATTCTAACCCAAGAAAGCATTATGTATCTTCTCCTTATATAAGAGACTTAACCCCCAAACTTGCAAATATATTTCAAGGCAAGGACCTGATTGTAGCCAACAAAACATTAAAAACCACGACAACACTTTTTACCCGTTTAAAAAATAAAACAAACAACATTAACAAATCTAACTTGGTGTATCAAATTAGTTGCCATAACTGTGATAAAAAATATATAGGACAGACTTCCAGGTGCTTAAAGGATAGACTGGCATCACATAAAAGTGATATCAGACTGAGACCAGATGCTTGTGCCCTGTCTCAACACACAAATAATACCGGCCACTTGCCTAATTTTGAAAACGTAAAAATAATAGATTTTGAAAAAAACTACTTTAAAAGAAATTTTCTTGAAATGGTTTACATCAATAACCAAAAAAATTGCATGAACAAAAGATCAGATGTTCAACATTTAAACGTAATTTACTCCAACCTACTTCAGATTAGTAATAAGGAGGAAGTGAGACGCCTTCAGCTACCCCAAACTTAACATAAAATATATTTCCCCTTTTTTTCTTCTTTTCCTTTTTTCTTCCCTTTTTTTTACATTTCCTTTTTTTTCTTTTCTTCTTCTTCTCACTGTGTGTGTAATTAATTTCAATTTTCTCATATATGTTTTTCGAAAATAAAAAGATGGACATCTTATTATATAACATAAATTATAATTAGTTTTAAAATAAACCGTATATCCTCTATCTTCTTCTAGAGAGAAATTCCTAAATCTAACAAACATCTTCAAAAAAAAGTGTGCATATTTACCACGACTGGCAGTGCTATACCGCTCTCTGTGCGTCCCGAGTATATACATGTATAATGGTGTTAAATTTTGAAAATTTTAATTAATGACTGTTTTTCCTTTTGAATGTTCTTATTGTTTACATGTACACTGTGTGGTGAAAGAGACAAAAAAGGTTTTTTTTTGGAGAAAGAAAGAATGTTGGAAGAGCCTAGTTTATGTTTGTAACCTCACTTACAGTAAGTTTTTAATAATTTTTGTTTTTTAAAGCTTTTTTTAATGACCACCGTCCCCCTTTTGTAGAGTGACTGAAGAAGGATTAAGTATATCCGAAAGCTTTCACTAAGTAAAAAGAGTATTATTTTTTGTGAATGCCCTAGAAAATACTTTATAATCTGGCTGCAACCCTGCGAAACTCACAATTTTTGTTTAAATACACAGCCGTGAAATTGATAACTCTTATATATATATATATATATATATATATATATATATATATATATATATATATATATATATATATATATATACGAGGCTGGTTTGAAAAGTCCGTATATATATATATATATATATATATATATATATATATATATATATATATATATATATATATATACATACGGACTCACGCTTGAGCAAAAACGGAATCGTGTGAAGTGTTGCAAGGATGGTTTGCAGCTGTTCCAGAAGAATCCGGAGGACTTTAAGCGTCGTTTCGTCACTGTGGATGAAACATGGATACATTACTATACTCCTGAGACCAAACAACAATCTAAACAATGGGTTACCAAGGGGGAATCTGCACCAAAAAAGGCGAAGACCGTTCCTCGGCCGGAAAGGTTATGGCGACTGTCTTTTGGGATTCGCAAAGGATAATCCTCATCAACTATCTGGAAAAGGGTAAAACTATTACAGGTGAATATTATTCATCGTTATCGGACCGTTTGAAAACCGAGCTGCAAGAAAAACGCCCGCGATTGGCCCACAAGAAAGTCCTTTTCCATCACGACAACGCACCAGCACACACCTCAGCAGTTGTGGTCGCAAAATTAATGGAAATAGGATTCCAACTCGTTTCATATCCCCCCTATTCGCCAGACTTGGCTCCCTCGGACTACTATTTGTTCCCCAATTTGAAGAAATGGCTGGCGGGACAAAGATTTTATTCAAACGAGGAGGTGATTGCAGACACTAATGGATATTTTGCAGACTTGGACAAATCCTATTATGCGGAAGGGATCAACCAACTAGAACATCGTTGGACGAAGTATATAAGCCTAAAAGGAGGCTGTGTAGAAAAATAAAAAAGGTTTACCCCAAACACATAAGTAGTTTTTATTTTTGCACGGACTTTTCAAACCAGCCTCGTATATATATATATATATATATATATATATATATATATATATATATATATATATATATATATATATATATATATAATGTACGCTTTTATCTTTTAGAAATTTTGGTTCACTTAAATTATTTCAGGTAATTATAAAAGAAAAAACGGAATAATCATAAATACATGGTGCGATCCAAACGTTCCTGGACTAACATTATATAGAAAGAATACAAACTCATATCTACTCGTGCCAATAGGTGGCAGTAGGTGCATCCTAACAACGCTGCGTGACAAGTCGTTATACCTTGTATAAATGCATATGTGACTAAACTAATCTTTCGATTATATCAAAATAATTTATTAACTTTTATATCTTTTTAAACGTCTTTCATCATATTTCTAAATAATCAATTTAGAGCTTTTTATTTCGAAACCAATTAAACTTAATAACTTCTGTAAAGCATGGATGCTATTTTAACTGATTCAGAAAACCTCTTGTCTCTTAACATGTAAACCCGATTTAGATACGTGTTGATTTATGTAATTGCTTTGTTTTCATGTTTATTAAGGCACAGCATAAAAGCAGCCAGAGGCAGTTGTTTCGAAAAAACTCGAAGAGTATTAAATCGCGAAAACAATAAGAATTTTTGCTCTGGAGCTCAAAGAAAAACAGTTACTCGTGGCTTTGCTCGTGAACTCAAAGAAAAACAGTTACTCGTGGCTAGAGAACTCAAAGAAAAACAGTTTCTTGTGAAAACTAGTCAGGTTACCAACAATCTCTCTTTATTTTGTATTTTTTATTTATTGTTTGTTTTATCAAATATAATTAAATCACTTAAAATATGTCAGTATCAATAGTTGACAGTGTTTAAATTCAAAATCAACGAATCCAAACCGCTCCGGATTCCAACAAAGTTTCGACTTGCTAGCTCGCTCAGTTTGTTCTGTATGCACGTTGCATAAGGTTCAGTTGTATATCTTTTCGATTTTTATTACACGGCGTGAAAAATCCCGAGACTTTCTTAGAGATGGCAGTACAAACAAAAAAATCAGTTAGTGTCAACTTTCAGAAGATTCGCGTAAAATTTTCATTCCCTTTTGTCTATTAGTTTGCGAATGACTCTAATTTTGATCTTTCCAAAACGATAGAACATCAAGAATTTTGCTTTTTGATGGGAAAAAAATACAGCCAGAACCCAAGAATGGCTTGAGAAATGTTATGGCATATTTGCTCCGTTGAAAGCAAATATATGTCGATGGTTTAGTGAACTTAAATACGATCGTACAAGCACCGAAGATGCACCACATTCTGGATGTCCAAATGAAGCAGTCATTCCAAAAAACAAAAAAAATCCACCATATTGTTCTGAATGCCCGTAAAGTAAAAATAAAAGAGATAACTGACATCGTGAAGATATTAACAGAACGCGTGAGGCATATTTTGCGTGAATATTGTAGTATTTAATGAATTATATAATAAAAATAGCTTAGGAGAGAGAAGCTATTTATTACAGCTCTAAAAGACGTATTTCGCCAACTAGATTCAACAAAGAAGGATCGAAAAACATATGGTGTATATTTGAGTCATTTAAGGTTCGCAGACGATATTGTAGTCATTAGTAGCAATCCGCATGAGTTTTAAGATGAATAAAAGTGAGATAAAAATATTAAAAATATTAACTAGCACTAATAACAACATAGTTATAAATTTATCAATCTCTTGAGACTGTTCTGTGTATCTGGGGCAAAGTAGAATCAGGCTAGGATGGTACGCATTCAGGAAATTAAGTTATATATTCAAAGATAAAGCCATTCCAAATACTTTAGAGGCCAAAGTTTACGACCAGTGCATCCTACCCGTAATTACATATGGTACTGAAACTTGGACACTGAATAAAGCCAATTTACAAAAATTAGCTCGGACCCAGAGAGCACACGAAAGACAGATGATCGGGATAAAACTTAAAGGTAGAAAAAGAAACAAGTAGATACGTGAACAAACGAAATTAAAGGATATTATAGAGCACGTAGCAGGAAGAAAGTGGCAGGAGGCTGGATATGTAGCACGTACGACCGATTATGGATGGACCAAGCGAACATTAGAATGGACACCACGAGAACAGAAAAGGAGCGTAGGACGTCCCAAAACAAGATGGCGGGATGATATACAGTGGGTTGCGTTGCGGGCATTGAATGGATGACAAGAGCTGTAAATAGATTGAGATGGAAATTCAGGGGAAAGGCCTACATCCAGCATCAGATAGAACTAAGCTGTGATAGTTATATTAAAAATGTGAAAATAAATAAAAAACTAGATTCCACCGGGTACAATAGTTGACGCAAACTATCTCAATTAAATAGTAAAACTTTGCCAAAATCAATACTCATAAAAATACCATACAACATAGTTAAATGGCTAAAATATTTAAACATAACTTTCAAACACTTTGCTTTTAAAAAATATTGGATTTAGAAGCCTAAAATAACAAATGTTCTTATTATAGGCGAATGTACAAACATCTGTATAAATATAGAAAGAAAATTTATACTACCAGGCAATTAAAGAAAAAATGTTTATGTTACTTTTATTAAATAAATAGTCGGTTAAAGACCCCAAATTAATAATGACCTGAAGGTATTGGTGAATTTATACTCTATTTATTTGAAAGTAATAGCAATTAATTTTTTTTAAACCTTTAATTGTTGTGGCTGTTACTTGATGGAAATTCATAACGACTGTAATGAAAGACTTGTTTTTGTCAAATTTCCACTTTATTTAGTTTCACTGAAACTGTATGACATGTTTCGCTTTACTGTAGCTTCTTCTGATACAAAATGATATTTGAATATTAGTGTTGCTATATTTATACAAATACCCTAAGGTAGATAGGTAATAAAATTAATACTATATGCTAATGAATATTACTGGGAAATCCATTCTGAATATTAATTGTATAAATTGAGTAAAGGGGAGTTACTATGGGCCAGACAGGTATCTTTTTGTTCGTTTAAGATGGTGTCGGAATTTTTAATTTTATTTTTTCTAAATTTTCTAATAGGTTTAATTTTACGCCTTTGTTTTGTATGTGTAGAATTTTAAATTTATCGCCAAAAAGATGATTTGATTCTGTTAAATGATTACTGTACGCTGAGTCAGTTTTGTTTTTTAAATAGCTTCTTTTATGTTCTAAAATCAGAGTTTCGAATGAGCGACCTGTCTGACCTATGTAACTTTTATGACAAGAACCACAATTGAACTGATGCACTCTGATGCAGATAAGGGGACACTTACAAGTCTATGCAACATACTGGGGTAAGCTGCCAATTTGTGTTGTAGGGGGGGTGAGATGATTTTATGTTTATTGTAGTATCTGTATGTGAAGGTTTGTGAAAAATAGAGAATTTGTGTTTGTTTTTACAACAACTCCTTATCTGTAGATGATTTTAATAAAGAATTAAATCTAATAAAATAAATTGCTGTTAACAACGGATATTCTCCTGACACCATAGACTCAATTCTAAACAAAAAAAGCTATTTCTTCAGTATACCCCAAGAAAGAAAACACAGGGAAAAAATATAATGTTTTAACCTATTTTGATAACACGTCAGAGAAAATTAAAAACCACTTAAACAAATATAATATCAACATAGCTTTTAGAACAAACAACTCGTTAGGAAAATTCATTAAAAACGCAAAGGGAAAACAAAATAGATCAAAAAAATCTGGAGTGCATCAGTTGAATTGTGGTTCTTGTCATGAAAGTTACATAGGTCAGACAGCTCGCTCATTCGAAACTCGTATTTTAGAACATAAAAGAAGCTATTTAAAAAACAAAACTGACTCAGCGTACAGTAATCATTTAACAGAATCAAATCATCTTTTTGACGATAAATTTAAAATTCTACACATACAAAACAAAGGCATAAAATCAAACCTATTAGAAAATTTAGAAATAAATAGAATTCAGACATTATCTTAAACGAACAAAAAGATACCTGTCTGGCCCATGGTAACTCCCCTTTACTCAATTTATACAATTAATATTCAGAATGGATTTCCGAGCAATATTCATTAGTATATAGTATTAATCTTATTACCTATCTACCTTAGGGTATTTGTATAAATGTAACAACACTAATATTCAAATATCATTTTGTATCAAAAGAAGCTATAGTATAGCGAAACGCGTCATACAGTTTCAGTGAAACTAAATAAAGTGGAAATTTGACAATATCAGTCTTTCATTACATTCGCAATTAACTTTTCTAGAATTATGCAAATTACCATCAAGCAGTAATATTGGCACAATTTTGATCGTTTTTAACATAGTTAAATACATTTTTAACTCTACGCTTTTCATTAGCTCCCGAACTTTTGGCGTTTCGCTGGAGACGATACTTTGTTAACACACTAACTGATTTGTCACTAACTGGCTTGATACTTAAGAGCATTGTTACCTGAAAAATACCTGGGAATACTCCCTCCTCAAGCTAGCCGCCAGTTCCCTAGACCGTCGGACCCGGAAGACGATGACCCCCCCGCGCCCGCCGCGTCATGACAAGAAGAATGTCATTCTAGGTTAAGTTTAAACTAGTTCTAGCTTTAAGAAACTTCATGTATATACCAAACACACATATTTCCTAGGTTAAGTTAGTATAGGATTCCTATTGTAAGAACTTAGGTTAAGATACGAGTAGAATAAGTTTACATTTAGTATTAGAAATTATATATTTATACTTTCAAAAATTATAAGAAAGAGGCTTTGCCTAACTTAGAAATCAATAAAGACAGTGATACCTGGGAATATATAGCACGCCTCTGTTATAGGACCGCCGGTCAGTCTACTGGCATTTTTATTACTATCGGTTTCAAATAAATAGAGTTAACTGGGTTTTTGTAGCGTTAAATTCTATTTGGTTACTGTCACCCCAAGATAGAATTTCTTCTAGGTCTTTGTTAAGTTGAACAACTTCCCGCTGTCTGCGGATACTCGCCTCAGGCGATGTCCGAACGTTCACAGTGAATGAAGAGATAAGCGTACTATCATCTGCAAAGCTGTAGATTGGATTCCCGGTCTTTTCCAGCAGATCGTTAATGTAAATGAGAAAGAGAGTAGGAGATAGTATGGAGCCTTGGGTACACCGGCGTTGATAGTGAAGGTGTTAGAAAGAAATCCGTCGACCGCTACTCGTAAAGAACGCTCACTGAGGAAACATGAGAGCCACAAACAGAACTTTTCAGACATACCACAAGAACGTAGCTTAGCCAACAGCCCATCGTGCCAAACACGGTCGAATACCTTGGATATGTCGAGAGCAACCGCTCGAGATTCCCCGAAGTATTCAATTGCGTTGTTCCAAACATGTGTTACATAAGTCAGAAGATCTAGTGTTGATCTATGTTTACGAAAGCCATATTGGTGATCGCTAATAATGTTGGATTCTTCAAGATATTTTAGAAGATGTTGATTGATAGCCTTTTCCATGACTTTCGATATTATTGAAAGGAGTGCGACTGGTCGGTAGTTATTTGGCATGGTCTTCTTGCCTTTTTTAGCTACCGGCTGTTTAGTGTGCTGAATCCGATTATGACAATAATAAAACCGTATCACCTACCATCTTTTCACATTTCAACACTCCGTATTTAAAGAAATTAATTTTTTAGGGAATTCGACGGTATTTAATATACTATTTAAAATGACCAAGTGCAGGTCGGACTTGCACAATTAGTGTTCCGTAGGGCGATTGCTTTTAAAATAAAATAAAACTATATCTCGGTGCAAGAGGGGCATACTACTTGATTACAGTTACCTCCACCATACGCCAAGAAACATAGTTTTCATAGTTTTTTGTTATATTAGTTAATTTATCAAACCCAATGCACTCATAGTATCGCTCAATCTACATTTTATAAAGAATATTCCATAATTTTTTCAAAATTTTTTGATCATTACTTTTCGAGATAAGGGTGGACATCGAGTTTTGGCTATTTTTTAAAAAATAACAAAGAAAAGCGCGCGAAAGTATTACATTATATATATTTTTTAACTCGTTTTTTCATAAGCCTTCATTTGACACCATACTCGATGACATTGTAATTTTTTTTTCATTTCCGATTTCACCTCCCAAAATTTAACTTTCAAAACTACACGGTTCTGATTGGGCCATTAATTCCTATATTTGCGCCAAATTTCAACTTTCTGCAAAATTCCTATTATGGTATTGGAATTGTGCAGTTTATCAGTTCCTACTCGTTTCACCACCTTCCCCTTAAGCCACACCCTTTCTTACTTCAAATAGTATATCCATACCAAATCTGATGTCGATATCTCGTTTCGTTCGGTGGTTACTGCGGCAACAGACCGACGGACGTTTAAAACTCAGGTTCGAGACCCTAAAACGTAAAGAAATTGAAAAATCTAGAATGACATTTTTTACAAAACTGCAATACTTCTTTTTAGCAGGAGAAGTAAAAAATTATTTTTGAGAAATAATCTCGTTTTTAAGCAAAATAACTCTCCTCTGTATGGCATTTTAAAATCGCTACGAATACCCCAAGCGGTCCCACCACAAGTCAAATAACCAACGGCTTAAAAATTTGGAGCATTATATGTATAAAGGGACAACTATTTTTAGTGTTCCGTACGGAACGCTTATGGGATCACCTCGGTGTCTTTCCGTCTGTCACACCCGATTTTCTTCAAAACTATTTGACATAGAAAGTTGAAATTTTGCACAAATATGGTAATTGATAGTCCAATCAGAGCTGTGTAGTTTTGAAAGTTAAAATTTGACGTGCACACTTTTCTTTATATTATTTTAAAAAATGCCCAAAAATAGATGTCCCCCTCTTTATCCCGAAAAATACTGATTAAAAAATTTTGAAAAAATTCTGGAATATTCTCTATAGAGTCTAAATTGACTGAAAATTATCACGAGTGCATTATGTTTGATAATTTACCTGACACTATGTTTCTTGACTGCTCAGTATTTGTGCCTTTATCAAAATAAAGTTGTAAGATGTAACGAACTTTTGCATAAATTTTACTCATCTTCAAGGCGCGTTAAGTCTGAATAAACGAATTCCAATAGTTTTTTGCACGTCTACTACTGTCAAATGTCAGCTTTCAACTAATGTTAAATATGGCCCGATATGACTTACAGCCTTGGCCAAAAGTATTAAGCATCCCTAATAAACACGTGAAACTCATAAAATATTTAAAAAAAGGCTAATTGTTTTAACAATACTATAGGCGACGCTGTCAAAAGCTAACTTAAACAATAAACAGTCTCTTTTACAGGTCCATAAAACACCTGGCCCACAAAATTGCGATAATGAGGTTTTTTGAAAAATATTTATAATGTTTTATCAGTCTCTTTTTACTACTTGTAGTGTCAAGAAGCTTCCGCGTGTTTTATTTGTAAACTGGACATTCTTATATTTGAGAAATACCTAAGAAAAGTGAGCTTGGTATCGAAAAACAAATTAAAATTCAAACCCTACATGCACAAGGCAAATCTCAAGTAGAAATAGCCAAGTTAGTGAAATGTTCTCGGTGCGCAGTGCAATGTACTATTAAAAGGTTTGTGGAGACAAAATGAGAACGGGCAGAAAACGTCAGACTAATGAGCGACAGGATAGAAAACTCATCCGCGAGTCTATTAAAAATCGAAAAAAAAAAACATCATCTGAGCTCGCTGTAACTCTGTCGGAAGAGATTTGGATGCCGATTTGTTCTCGAACGGCAAGGAGAAGACTAATAGAAGCTGGATTAAAAGGGTGCAAAGCTAGAAAGAAGCCTTGGCTTTCAGAGACCAATAGGAAGAAACGCTTAGAGTGGGCTCTGAAGCACCAACATTTTAGCGAAGAGGATTGGTCTAATGTATGGTCCGACGAATCCAACTTTGAGGTAAGTTTTTATATGATTTATTTTAACAAATAACTACATACAATTACTCTTGATTTAATCCGTTTTAGTCAAAATAATAACTAATTTTTTAATTGAGTATTTCTTTCTATTCTTATAGCTATTCGGAACGTCTGGTGTGACATTCGTGAGGCGGCGTGTTGGCAAGGAATACCATCTAGATTGCGTGGTACTTACTGTAAAACACGGAGGAGGCAGCATTATGATCTGGGGCTGCATGGCTGCTAAAGGCGTCGGCGAAATGTTTGTTTGTGAACGCAGCATGAACAGCCAAAAGTATATAAATGTACTACAAACTGCCTTCGCTTACGTGCATTTTTGGCGACACTAATTTAGACGACAGCAAATTCCAGTAAAATAATACACCTTATCGTAAATCAGCGGCTACGATGCGCTGGTTTAGAGACAATAAAATTGTCTTGTTGGATTGGCCGGCGCAGTCCCAGATCTAAACCCTATGGAGCATATTTGGGGTATTCTGAAGCGCAAGATACGGGAGCATAGCATAACATTAAAAGCAGCGCTAAAAAGCGCTTTGATAGATGAGTGGTATGCCATAGTACAACTAAATGTACTAGGCTTGTACGCAGCATGCTCCAAAGAATTGCTGCTGTAATTAAAGCTAAGGGTGGACATACCAAATATTAATTTATTTCATAATTTTACCTCAATATACGATTTTACAAATCATACGAATTTAATTTTATACCCTGAAACCCAAGAAATGAAGTAAATTGTAGGGTGCCTAATACTTTTGGCCAAGGCTGTATATCGCCTGAGATATGTGACGCTAAAATTATCTAATGAGAAAAAGTCTCAAAACTATTTCGACCACCCAACCCAGATCGTTCTTTTTCCCTCGTAGCCTTTCATAGTCTGGACAAAAATCCTCTAAAATCTTACCAGCTTATGTTGTTAAATCTTTCGGCGCCATCCTTTGATGTCGGCTTGAAATATGAAATCATAAAGTTTAAAACACTTGAAAACATGTGCCATAAAATCTACGTGAAATGATCGTTTTGTCCTTTCTCGCACGTGCTTCTAATAAACTAAGACTATGTATGTAATAAGTACAACTGTATACCGGGTGGAAATAAGAAGTTTCAAAATTAAATGGGTTTGTGTATACCATGACTACTAAAAGGTTTTTTTTAATGCTGGACTCTAGTTTAGAAAATATAGGTTCCATCATTATCTAACAGCTTGTATGGTAAATCCCACCTGATAGTGGAATTCCTTTATTTCTTGCCTTTGTGAACCAATCATAGCAAGTTTCGTCAATTTGTAATCCCACTGGCTTTAAAAAACTTCGTTTTATACTTGAATTAACATTGGAGTAAATTTTTTTTTAATAACTCGCCTTTATTTTTAATAATTCCAGCTGCGTGTGTCTTTCCTATTTTAAAACGTTTGGCCAAAACTCTAACACTATATTATAGATTTCCAAAATATCAATTTTCTCTTTAAGACTTAATACACGACGCTTTTCAGACATGTTTGTCTCTATTTAAAAAAAACAATACATACAAGACAAATCAATGAACTAACTCAACTGACCATAAAAACGAGGTGTTATGTATTCGTTGATGCTCGTGGAGAATCACATACATAAAATGGGGAAGTCCCCAGAATTTTTGTCGCCGCGCTGGCTAATAGTGCAGCGTTACAACATTTTTAATTTTGTGTCCGTTTAAGACAGAATTTTACAAGTTTTGTATTTAAATATTGTGTCCGCGTCCGCCCAAGAGAGAGTCCGCTCAAGAGAGATTATGTCTTATTGAATTCTCTAGACTTCATTCCGGACTATCAAATAGTGTCCGCCTAATGGAGTTGTCCGCTCATTGGAGGTGTCCGTTATGAGAGGTTTCACTGTATATTTTATTTTATTTTTATATTATATTTTTTTATTTTTGTATTGATGTAAATGACTAACTCATACTCCATGTTATTAGATTAGATTAAATAGCTTTGTAGACAAAGGAACAATATTTTTTTACAATAAAGCTTTATTTGATTTGATTTTATACCCACCTGACTTGCTCCGCGCCCGTGCATCCCGCGCAAGTCAGACACACCGAGAAAAACGATACCACACCGACAAATCAGGGAGCGGTCTTAGAGTAAAATTTTTCACAAAAATATTTCTAATGGGACAAATATTATTTTTTTAAAAATAATTGATGACAGCTCTGGTAGAAAAATGCCTTAAAGATGGTGTAAAATCCCCAAAATGTCAAAAGAAAAATGATTGTACAAATGTAAAGTTTATTTTATTTCTAAACCGCCCATTAGTAAAACACGTTGTAATTCGGCGTTTGTATAAAAGTTGTATTAATGCGCTTCACTTAGTAAACTCCATTTATAACTATCTGTCAACAAAAACCACAGTATGTTGGCACCCCAAAAGAAAAACTCTCTAATGGGATGAGGCTTTTAATTTATTTATAGATCTGTGAAGGATTATTTTTAGATCGAAATTTTCGATTTACTACAACATTGGAAAACTATGTAAACTATGCGGATTCTATTTAGTTTATTTTATTACTATTATTACTGTCGGTATTTATGATCGTTTACTGACAGCAAAACGTGTTGCTTTTGTTCTTACGCTCGTGGGGTTATTTTTAACTAGATAATTGAAATTCTTTTAAACAGATATGGCGATATAAATTTTGTAACAAAGCATTTCATTTTAGCTAATATTGTAAAAAAAACCTACGAGGATGGGTCTTTTTTAAAGGTATAGTATTTTTCACGATCTAAGAAAGTGACTTAGCTACCTATACCCATTCAAAATTTAACAAGATTGGAAAGTGATTAATTTATGGCTTTTTAATGACCAGGCATCGTTCAGGGCCGGATGTGTGATATGTATAATTGTTGGGTTTTTAGTATTCCGTACGGAACACTTATAAGATCACTTCAGTGTCTGTCTGTGCGTCTGTCACACCCGATTTTCTCCGAAACTATTTGTCATAGAAAGTTGAAATTTGGTATTAATATAGGAATTGATGGCCTCATCAGAGCCATGTAGTTTTGAAAGTTAAATTTTGACTTAAGGGGTTAGTTTTGGGGGTGAAATAGGAAGTGAACAAAATTTTTTTTTACTAGGTAATCGAGTGTGGTGTCAAATGAAAGCTTGTGAAAACACGAGTAAAAAAATATATATATAATGTAATACTTGCGCGCACTCTTCTTTGTATTATTTTTAAAAAATTGCGAAAAATCGCTGCCCACCCACCTTATCTCGAAAAGTACTGATCAAAAAATTTTGAAAAAATTCTGGAATATTCTCCAGGGGGTGTAGATTGAACGAAAATTATCACGAGTGCATTACCTTTAATAACACAGCCCCACAAAAAAAAAGTGGGGTATACTTTTGATGCGATATATCAGATCCGTAGTATTTTTGCCCGCTGATCACGAATCTGACGTCAGAATATCGCCATCACATCTCAATTTTTTTCTAACGTCAAAAAATAGGTGAAAATTAGTAAAAATTAAGAAAAATATACTCCTAAAAAATTGATTCAAGCTTTTTCATGAATCCAAAGATGTATTAATATGTATTCGGACACGCTAAGCTAATATTTATCGGTTGGATTAAGCCATACAGTTAGTTCTGTTTTCTTTCTAACCTCAATAAATCAGACAGATATAGTGCTTCTCGAATGCAAAAACGAATTCAAATTAAAATTCAACCGATTCTTACCAAATTTGGTACACGGGGGTTTTTTGGGTTGCTGATCATGAATCTGAGGTCGGATTTGCAAAATTCAAAATGGCGGATCCGAGATGGCGGACAAAATTTTTGAAAACCAACCGATTCCTACCAAATTTGGTATACAGTTGGGGAATCCTCAAACCTGATACTCTTAAACCCTAAACCCTGAAACCTTAGACTCCCACACCCTGTAACCTCAAAAAATAGACCTCAATAACCCTGTAACTTTAAAAATGAGACCCAATAAACTCAAAAAACCAGGATTTTTAAACCATATACTCTCAAATAGTAGACCCTTAAGCCCTAGAATTGCGAAGGTTAGACCCGCGCCTAACTTTCCTTTTTTTGGCTGTATCTTGTTCTTTTTTCCGCGAATGACCTATTCAAAGGCTTTCTGCCCAAACGCTTTTGAGGACTTGTTTCTCTTTTTAGCGACCAGCAATAGTCCGCTAGCATATGGTCATCCCATCGTCCTTGATACCGATTTTCTATGATTTTCAGATCTTGGTGAAAACGTTCCCCTTGCTCCTCACTGTAGTCCAAGATTATCTGGGAAATCATCGATGTGGGAGTCCAGGAAATGTAATTTTAGATTCATTAAGCAACCTAATGTTTGAAAATTTTTTACCATTTTCTCGACTATTTCTTTGTACTTAGGACTTTTATTATTTCCCAAAAAGTTTGTTGCGACTTCTTTAAAACTAAACAAGCAGCTTTTTCAACTTTATTCATTTTAGTAACAAATAATGAATCTTGAAACAATTTTCTTATTTGTGGCCCGTCAAATACGCCTGCCTTAATTTTAGCTTCAGAAAATTTCGGAAATTTTTTATGCAAATATTTGAAACATGGGCCGTTTGTATCTAATGCTCTCTTGAATTGCTTCATAAGTCCAAGCTTAATGTGAAGCGGGGGAATAAGAACTTTTCCTGGATCTACCAATGGTGGAAACAATACATTATTTTCACCAGGAGTGAACGATTCTCTTGTTGGCCAAATTTTTTTTCTTATAATGACATTCCCTGTCTCTGCTATTCCACAGACATTTATAACAGGGATAAAGTGTAAACCCTGACTGTTGGCCAAGCAATATTGTTACAATTTTCAGATCTCCACAAATTTTCCAGTTATGATCAGCATATTTTATTTTTATCAAAAGCTGCTTCATTTTTTCATACTGCTCTTCCATAACTGTGGAATGAGCAATCGGAATGGGAGCGTAAACGTTGGTATTATGCAGCAAAACTGCCTTAATGCTCCGTTTAGAAGAATGAATGAACAGTCTCCATTCTTCAGGATCGTATGAGTTATTTTGAAATTCATCCATTAGACCTTTTACATCGGTACAATATGAAAGTGACAATTCCTCGTCCATTGTGAAATATTTTCGAAATTCTTCATCTCTGTTTCTATAATAAGAAACCGTAGCTTCTGGCTTAAGTAAATGTCTTTTCTTTAAAAAGGAAGCAAGATGCTCTGAACCATCTTTGGATAAGCCTAACTCTCTGACTAGATCACTAAGTTTTGACTGTGATACGAGTATTGGTTCTGGTTTACGGTTGTATGGTAGAAATTCTTTATCTGTGTCACTAGTATATGATAGGTTGTCACTAGAACATTCATTAGTAACAGTGTTTGAATCTTTTTCGACAGTCTCAATGTTTTCGGCATGAACTGATAAGGTGAAATCATTTGTTTCCATAACATCAGCATCAAGTGGTTCAGGAGGCGGAATTAGTTTAGTTGGTCTTGTTACTGTCGAAACATCGTTATAAGTAATAGTGCTTTTATTTTTTCGGTTATGCCTAGATACAACATTCATACAAAAAGTAGCAATCATTTTCACTGTATGGTCTATTCCATATTGCTGGTCTGGAATATTTAATCGCCTTCTTATTGATGTACAACATTATTTTGCAAGAACTGCAAATGATGTGGGGAACCCAATCTGTATCCTGGTGCTGTATTTCAATGTTAAAACAATCCTTATATAAGGTTTTAATATTATCCGTTATCGGTGACCCCATTTTACTCAATACGTGTTGACAGCAAATATAACAAAATGAATCACTGTTTTTATCGCACTTATGAAAAGTCCTTGTACCGTGGGACCGTTTTTCTTGTAGAATTATACTCAACATGAGTCACCCACACATGAAGAGCTACGGTCGCTGGATGACGACGGCTGCGGGCCCGCTTTCCCACCCTGACCAACCGCCGATACTGGGTTTCCGAGTCCCTGCATCGTAATTCTCTTTCTTCTACCTGCCATGACGGCATCTAAGCCGTTATCCAGGGACTCTGCCGGCTAGTGGAGTAACACCGTTGCCCACCGTCACCACGTGGAGGTGCCCTGGATGCAGGTAGAAGAATAAAAATCGACCGATGAATTTTCTCGGTGTTCAAAATGGCGCGAAAACATCTGCCATCTTGAATTTTGCAAATCCAACCTCAGATTCGTGATCAGCCAAAAAATCCCCGTGTTCCAAATTTGGTAAGGATCGGTTGAATTTTAATTTGAATTCGTTTTTGCATTCGAGAAGCACTATATCTGTCTGATTTATTGAGGTTAGAAAGAAAACAGAACTGTATGGCTCAATCCAACCGATGAATATTAGCTTAGCGTGTCCGAATACATATTAATACATCTTTGCATTCATGAAAAAGCTTGAATCAATTTTTTAGGAGTATATTTTTCTTAATTTTTACTAATTTTTACCTATTTTTTGAGGTTAGAAAAAAATTGAGATGTGATGGCGATATTCTGACGTCAGATTCGTGATCAGCGGGCAAAAATACTACGGATCTGATATATCGCATCAAAAGTATACCCCACTTTTTTTTTGTGGGGCTGTGTAATTTATCTGATATATAAAAAAAAAACAAAAATTTCAAGGTTATCAATTTTCAGTAAAGATTGGAAACAAACTTTGTTGAAAACGCATTTGGGGTGTATTTTGTGAAGTCACTGATCATTTTATACCACCGTAACAACATTTTTTATTTTAAAAGCAATCAACGTACGGAACACTAATTGTGCAAGTTCAACTTGCACTTGACCGGTTTTTTTTTTAAAATTTTTTTGGCCTTGGGAGAATCCCATTTAGCCATTATTTTTATTTAAAGCAATCCAACACAACAAGTCAATAAAGGTAATTATGTAGTACCTAACTTAACCTAAACACACAAATTTACACACATATATACAAACACTCAGCCGTCACACGGAATCGAACCGCTGACCTCTCGAACAACAGCAGACAAGGCTAGCGCCTTAACCCACTTCACCAATCGGTCAGGCCAATTGTTGGGTTTGAAATTTGATTGTGATAAGACAGTTGAATTTTAATGTTTTATGTACTGAATAATACATAATATAGTAATTACACAAATATATTAAAACAGTGTACACTGTCTTCGCGTACATTTGTTACAATTTTAGTTATTACTTAATATCTAGTTCAATTTCGCTATCGCTACTATCTTGCAAATCAGTAATAAGTTTTTTTACAGGTTCTCAACTGTTTATATTTATGTACATACGTTTATATGAGTTTTGAATACAGTTTCTCCAGTTTTCAGCGGTTACATTTTTGACTTCTGTTTTTATCAACTCAATCACAGTACTGTTTAAAGTGGGTGTATTATTGTGAGCACGTATATTAGACTTTATTTTATGCCATATCAACTCGATCGCATTAAAGATACAAAAAAAATGGTGGAAGCCGAATTATTTCGTGTCCTGCTTCCTTTGTAATTTCATCACAAACATATTCCTTTGAAAAATTGTAACTTTTTAAAACTTCTAACAATTGTTTAACTGTATAACTTTCACGGAAATATATGTCACGTTCGCACAAAAAGGCTGAATTTCCCTTTTTTCTACTGGTAGAAGTTGGTACCTTATTCATTTGGCGACTATGATAGGATGCATTATCCATCATAATACAGCTGTTCGGTGGTATATTCGGCATTAATTTGTTTTGTATCACAATGATAATCCAAGCTAGAATCTGAAATATTCTGGCAATCTTTTTCTTGCCCCGCTTGTAGAATAGTTATTCTTTTACCTTTATTTGATGGAGCTTTCGTGTGGCATTTTTTGGATTTAGGCTCAAGCCTCATCTAGATAAATTCACAGGGGAACAGCTGTTTTGGTGTCTAGGTTTTTTGAGCTGATTCTATATCAATTTGATGTCCTGAATTCAAATAACGTATTCATTTGTACCTAGGAGCTCAAATTTTTAAGATATACAATTTTAGACAAATATAAGTTACATTATTGTAACTCAAATCCGTAAGTGTAGTAAACAAAAGTAGATACGAAATTTTTATTTTAGTTATACAAAATACAATATTATGTCGTACTTACAAACAAAAAAAAAACATTGAAGAAATGAAATAGTCACTCAACACTTGGAAAGCTTCTTTTCCGCTACATTCGTGAATGTTTTTTAAACAGTCCCTTTTTAAACTCCAGCAGTAATCTGCCATCATGTGCATGTCCCATCTTCCTTGGTAGCGGTCCTTCATAACTTTAATATCTTGGTGAAATCTTTCACCTTGTTCCTCACTCATGTCTCCTAAATTTTCTGGAAAACGGTCTAAGTGGCTGTGTAAATAGTGTATTTTAATACTCATATTGCACCCTAAGGATTTGAAACTATTAAGCATCTTGTTAACCATTTCAACATAGTATTGAGCTTTATGTTTGCCTAGAAAATTTTCTACAACTGCAACAAATGATGTCCAAGCTTCTCGTTCAACTTGATTCATTGAATTTATGAAGGCAGGATCCTTAATTAATTGTCTTATTTGTGGGCCGTCAAATATCCCTGCTTTGAGTTTTTCTGTGCTCAACTGATGCATTTTGACCCCTATATATGCAAAACACGACCCATTCTTATCAAGAGCCTTTACAAATTGCTTCATTAAGCCCAACTTTATATGTAACGGAGGAAGTATGATTTTTTTCTCTTTCAACCAAAGCGTCGTTAATGACATTCTTTTCCCCAACGTCCATGTTTTCTCTCTGAGGCCAATCTTTTCTAACCCAGTGGTGTGTTTTGTCCCTACTATCCCAGAGGCACAAGAAACACGGATATTTCGTGTAACCACTTTGCTGCCCAAGAAGAAAGTTTACCATTTTTAAGTCTACACAAATCATCCATTGATGTTCGTAATACTTTATCTTCTGCAAGACCAAAGCTATGGTATTATATTCTTCTATCAGTTTCGTTGAGTGAGCTAGTGGTATTGAACTATATTTATTCCCATTATGTAGAAGGACACATTTTAAACTTCGCTTTGAACTGTCAATAAATAGGCGCCAATCATCTGGAATATATTCAGAAAGTCCCATTTCTTTCATGAGTCCCCTAATTTCGTGACAAAATACAAGATTGTCTTCTTGAGAAAAGAATGGTAGCAGATCTTTTTCTCTTGTACGGTAAAAGGTAATTTTGGTTCCTTGTTCCAGTAAATTTTTGTCGTTCAACCTAGAAGCCAGTACTTCAGAAGCTTTTTTCGATAAATTGAGATCCCTGGTGAGATCATTTAATTCATTTTGATTGAAGCGTTGAGGAACTGATGACGTCCCCTCATAGTCACTGTTAGTTTCATTAGCATCAGAACTTTTATTAGCATCAGAAGAGCGATCAGAGGGAAAATATTCGTCATCAGAGATATGTGGTAGCTGATGAAATGTTGGAATCGGTATTTCATCTGAGTGCGGGATAGGGCGTATTGCCGAGTCTAAATTGGGATAAGTCCACTTACTGCGGTTATTTCGATTGATTCCATTAGTATTTACTAAACAGAAATAACAATCATTGAAGTGGTTTTTTGGTTCTCTCCAAACCATTGGTACGCCGAATTTTAGACATTTTCTTTTCCCGGTAGTCCACTGCCGTAAATGCTCTGTACAAGTTTTACATACGAGATGCGGGGCCCACGTTTTGTCCTGATCACCAAGCTTAACTCCAAAGTATCCAAGATACGCTCGCTTTACAAAGTCAGTAATAGTTTGTCTGTTTTGTTGAAACATGTATTCTCCGCATATATAGCAAAACACATCAGGTTGATTTACACAACTTCTTCTTGAACTGGAACCTGAACTCATTTTAATTCTGTTCAATAACACAAAAACGCTCTTTTCTTAACATAAAATAACACGCCGAATTCGATCTACTCTCATTAGTAAGAACGCACAAACTGACGAGACTTACCCGAGTTAGGTGATTAAAAGGGTCAGTTCAGGTACCTGATAGGCAATGGTTCCACTATTTATAGATTTACCTGGAATTTACTCAATTACAGACTGACAATAAAACCATTGTACCTACATTAATGAATATATAATAATTTTAGAACTCTCATAAATGAATATACTGAATAAAAACCACATTGGGTAGATAAGTTGATGTACCTAAAAAAGTAGAACTGATAGAGAAAAACGGATAGCATGTATAGATTTAGCGTCCCAAATATAGTTAAAATCAGCTCTAAAATCCCAGGCACCAAAAAACAAAAATATTTTTTTGTTGCCCTGTGTTATCGTTCGATTTTCCGATCTAGCTGTGTTTATTTTTTCAAGATATTCCATTCTGAGTTGTTGTAAGCGCCATGATTCCATTATAACTTGCCTGTTGTCTATTTTTAGTGTTCCGTACGGAACATTTATAAGATCACTTCGGTGTCTGTCTGTCACATCCGATTTTTCTCCAAAACTATTTGTCACAGAAAGTTGAAATTTGGTAGTAATATAGGAATTGATGGCCTCATCAAAGCCGTGTAGTTTTGAAAATCAAATTTTGACTTAAGGGGTTAGTTTTGGGGGGTGAAATCGGAAGTGAAAAAAAAATTGTTTAGTAGGTTATCGAGTATGGTGTCAAAAGGAAGCTTGTGAAAACACTTTTCTTTGTATTATTTTTAAAAAATCACAAAAAAATCGCTGACCCCCCACCTTATCTCGAAAAGTAATGATCAAAAAATTTTGAAAAAATTCTGGAATATTCTCCAGGGTGTGTAGATTGAACGAAAATTATCAGGAATACATTACCTTTAATAATTTATCAGGTATATAAAAAAAACAAAAATTTCAAGGTCATCAATTTTCAGTAAAGATTGGAAACAAACTTTGTTGAAAACTCATTTGGGATGTGTTTTGTGAAGTCACTGATCATTTTATACCATCGTAACAAAATTTTTTTTATTTTAAAAGCAACGTACGGAACACTAATTGTGCAAGTTCAACTTGCACTTGACCGGTTATTTTTAACAAAAACCCCAAACGACGTAGAATACGCCATAAAGTTGTAGTGGAACATTTTATGCCACAGCTATCCTCGGACAGCCTCCGTGAAAGTGACAATAACGTATGAACTTTTAGTTCTACATACATTTCATAAATTTTGCGGCGGATTAAGTCTTCTTGACAGAAATCAATACATTTCGACACACCTTTGTCTTTTTGTATTTTTTAGGCGCTATCGAATCATTTACAATTTTCCAAACTGTAATTTCAGGGATGCTTGTTAAAGCTGATGTCTCCATCAATAAAAAGTACTTTTCGTGACCTCGCTCCACTAACTTTAAATAAACACTTTTAACTATCACTTTTGCCTCAACGGGCAAACATTTGCGGCTTCTGATCGAAAGGGCTTTGGACATTTTAAGACACTATTGAGCTTTATAATACACACTATTTCAGTATAATACTGCAGATAAAATGAAGAATATTCTTTATATTTATAAACACGAAGTAGCCAATAAAATGTTAGATTGAAAGGGATATATATATATATATATATATATATATATATATATATATATATATATATATATATATATATATATATATATATATAATTACGGCCCTGTTACGGCCAGGTACGTGCGAAGATCCTAACGGTTTAATGTTTTTATTGCATTAATTTGCCAAATCACTTTCTTAGATCTTGAAAAATACTATATCTACTTAGCAGTGGAAATAATTTCATACTAAATAGTCCAGTAAATAAGAACTTTAAATGCTCATTCATAGTTGAAGCCTGAATTTGTTTTCAAAAATTAGTTTTAAATACGTAGATCAAATATCAGTAGTCAAAAACTGGAAATTGAATGGAACGAGTTGATTGCGATTTTTTTTTTTTGGAACTGCTGCCAAGCTCTGCTTGTTTTACATCTAAACCCGATCCAAGATTAACAGTGGGCTCAAGGAAGGGCAACTGGAAACGATGAGTACCATTTTGTTTGAATGGAAGTGTTGTCAGATTTCCAAAATTTCAAATACTCAATGGCTTACCGACTTTCGTAATATTATTAAAACTCTAATCTAACTAAGTTAAATTTTCGTGCATAGTTTTAGGTGGTATAGAAGAAAGTAAGTAACATTATATTTATAAGAAACAGTTGAATGTTTTCTAAATTTGTAAATTTAATAAGTTGAATATAGTCACGATTAACAAAAACGTGACAACACCGGTATGCATTCCCACCAAGTTTTACTATCAGACCGTGTTCAACTATTATGCTTTTAGTACAGCGACAAGGACGCGGGATACGGTATTTCTTACATAAGACAGGGTTGATATTTTGTCGAGTGTTTTCTAAGTTTGCGGCCTAGTCAAGAAAACAAAATAAAATACTTACAAAAATATTTTTATTTTTCGACGTAATCTCCAGCTAGCTTTATGCACTTCTTCTACCTGCTTTTTAAAGCTTCCACACCTGTTTGAAATAAAGATTCCTCAAGTTCTTCAAAATACTGATTAACTGCAGCTTCGACTTCTTCATTTGATGAAAATTTCTGGCCACCGAGGTGTTTTCTTAGATTTGGAAACAGATGAAAGTCCGAAGATGTCAAATCAGGAGACTAAGCCGGGTGGGGCAG
Organism: Pachyrhynchus sulphureomaculatus; assembly: GCA_019049505.1. NCBI lineage: Eukaryota > Metazoa > Arthropoda > Insecta > Coleoptera > Curculionidae > Pachyrhynchus > Pachyrhynchus sulphureomaculatus. The sequence goes on from CM032446.1 coordinate 17,298,161, forward strand.
CAATTCGAAACCACAATCACGAATTTGAGCCATAGACTCAACAGGCGTGTGAACGCGAGCGTTGTCCTGATGGAACAAAACTTTCTTTCTCAGTAATCCTGCCCGTTTCTCTTTAATTTTTTGACGTAAACGACGCAAAAGGGTACAATAGTAAGCGAGTTTATTGTTTCGCCTATCGGAAGGTAGTCCACCATAATAATACCTTTAGCATTCCAAAAAACTGACGCCATCACTTTTCCAGCCGACAGAATTGCCTTCGCTTTCTTTGGGGTCGGTTCACCAGATTTTTTCGACTGCTTGGATTGTTGTTTTGACTCTGGAGATAGTGGTGAACCCAGGTTTTGTCCATTGTCACAAACCTGTTAAGAAAATCTTGCGGATCAGCCTCAAACATCTCCAAACAGTCGAATTCATTTTTGTTCAACTGAAAGCAATCTGGAGACCCACCTAGCGGAAACTTTAGAAAATCCAAGTTCATTGGCAATGATGTTTTGTGTTCGTTCATACGAGATGCCTATAGTGTCTACAATCTCCCTGATAGTTAATCTACGGTCTTTCAATATGAGATCACACACTTTGCCGATGTTTTTTTCAGTCGTAGACGTCTTGGGCCGGCAAATTCTACAGCAACAAAATTTCACACTGCGACAACCAAAGAAAGTATGAACTTATTGAGGGTACTATAATAAAAATATTATAGTTATTTTTTGGTGAGGTCGCGAACTTGTCAATCCATCCTCGTATATCATTGATTTGGCGGGAAACGACGGGCACGAAACTTTTTTTAATATGTATATTAATATTGTGAAAGCCGGTGAGCCATTGTATATTTTAAATTTTAAAAATTTGACAACACCTACCCTTTCTTGAGTTCACTGTTAATGTTGGATCGTGTTTAGATGTCAATATGCAGAGCCTTGGATAAATTTTAACATAACCTACCATCGAACCTGTACATAGGGGTAGTAGGGTAATTAGAGTGTTAAGGAATTCAAACTTGATGTTAATATTTTGTGATTTTCAATTTCATCTGTAGTGGTCGGTCGAGGATAATGGATAAATTTAAAATATCACTGACACAACATATTTTGCTTAGAAAAATCTGCCTCATTTACTTCACCGGTTTTGTTCCCTTTTGTTTTCGATGCATTTAGCAGGCCATATTAACCTGGATATTACCGTAAACGTGGAAATTGAAAATCCGTAATGTCAGCCGCGCAGTTCGACGAACCTGATGCAGAAAAGCAGGCCGGCAGTAAGAGGAGATTTGAAATTTACGATGCCATTTTAACTTGAAATACTTCCTCTATGGCCTCTTGATTAGCTTTCGTAATGGCTCATTTGTGCCGAGAAAGTCGTATTTGTAGAGAAAACCCAAAATATATTTTAATAAAATTGCACATGGTGCCTTAGAAATAAGTTTCAATTTTTTGTTGATTTATTGCACAAACACAACGGGGGAGAAACCATATAAGCGGCTGCCGCTTTTAATCTCGCCAAATTAGACGGTTTGTGGCAGTTCTGATCATTTTTTGTTGTGACACCCCCTTGACTTACATCGAGTCACAGACAATGTCATTTTTAGTGTTAAGCTTTTCGAGGTTGTAAAATAATGGGTCATGATGCTAAACCGCCATAGAAGTACGCTCCACCGAAGAATGTGAAATTTTGATAAAATCTATTTAGTGAGATTAACATCAATACTAGAGGTTGCTAATATTCCGCAGATCCTCTAGCAACCTGGAATCAGATGGCATTTATTAAGGTAGAAGGGGAGCGTTCAGAAGCAATACCGATTCAGCGTGGACTAAGAGAGAGTTGTGTCTTGTCTCCACTATTATTTAATATATACTATGAGCAAACTTCCAGAGAGGCACTGGAACAGGCTGATGAAGGAATATGGCTTATGGGGAGCGAATAAATAATATTCGTTATGCTGACGATACGGCGGTTATGGCTGATAACTTAAAGGGTCTACAAAATCTTATGAAAAAGCTAGAGCAGTGTTCTTTAAAATGACATCACTTTTGAAAAGCTCAGCAGTAAAATTAAGCACAAAAATAAGATGTTATGTCTTCAGTATCCTTCTTTACGGTGTGGAATCTTGGACGCTGACTGAAGTTACTTCTAGGAAACTTGAGCATTTGAATTATGGCTATATCGCAGAATTTTGAAAATTTCTTATACTGACCATTTTACCAACGAGGATGTCTTACGTTGCATGAACGAGAAACTGGAAATTATGGAAACTGTTAAAATAGGAAAATTGGAGTATTCAGGACCCATAACGAGAAATTCCCACAGATATAGATTACTACAACAAATACTTAAAGGAAAGGTTTTTGGGAAAAAGGAGCCAGGACGCTGGCGTCTCTCCTGGCTAAACAATCTGCGAAATTGGTTCTCAACAAATACTACCGGTCATTACAGAGCTGCGGTTGATAAAGTAAAAATGGCTAGAATGATTGCCAATATTCGAACCGAACAGGCACTTTAAGAAGAAAAAAATCAATAGTAAAACTTTAGCAGGAACTTTATTACATACCTGTGATGTAGTCCAAGGAGGGCGCATGCCACTGAAATTGAACATATGACCCCTGAGAAACAGGATTTTTCTTGATTACGGGTCCTTTTTTGTCAAAAATTTCCCTTCATCGACTTTTTAATAAAGTGTGAGTCGTTAAAGTTCCACTGCATGTAAGAGTTTTTTTGTGAAAAATTTCAGCTACCTCATTGATTTTTAGTTTACCGTGTTGGGAGGGTACCGCATGTTTGCATTCAAACCCGATCATACATCTAACCTACCCTAAAAATTGGTTAACTAGATCGACTACTGATGACGAATTGGTCAAATGTACAGTGTTATCACATTTCCAAATTTAAAAGAGCTATCTCAATGTCATTAAAAGTCTAATATAATGAAGTACAGAGTTTAAGCTAATAAAGAAGACAGTAAATACCATTGTATTTATAAAAAATGTGGCCACACCAGTATGTATCCAAAGCAGGTTTTACTAGAAGACAGCAGAAGACCATTCTGTTTTCCTAGCGGTGTTGCACGGAAGCATAGTAAGGTAACTTTTTACATAGGACAGTTTTGCTATTTACTCCGTTGTTTTCTACAGCCTTGGCCACAAGTATTAGGCACCCTACAGTTTACTTCATTTCTTGTGTTTCAGGGTAAAAAATTAAATTCGTATGTTTTGTAAAATCGCATATTGAGGTAAAATTATGAAATAAATTAATATTTGGTATGTCTGCCCTTAGCTTTAATTACAGCACCAATTCTTTGGGGCATGCTGCGTACAAGCCTAGTACATTCAGTTGTACTTATGGTATCCCACTCATCCACCAAAGCGCTTTTTAGCGCTACTTTTAATGTTATGCTATGCTCCCGTATTTTGCGCTTCAGAATACCCCAAAGATACTCGATAGGGTTTAGCTCTGGAGACAGCGCCGGCCAATCCAACAAGTTGCTGATTTATGACAAGGTGCATTATCTTGCTGGAATTTAATGTCGTTTAAATTAGTGTCGCCAAAAATGCGCGTTAGCGAAGGCATCAGTACAGTTTCTAGTACATTTATGTACTTTTGGCTGTTCATGCGGCCTTCACAAACGAACATTTCGCCGACACGCCGCCTCACGAATGTCACACCTGACGTTCCGAATAGCTGTAAGAATAGAAAAAATACTCAATTAAAAAATTAGTTATTATTTTGACTAAAACGGATTAAATCAAGAGTATGTAGTTATTTGTTAAAATAAATCATATAAAAACTTACCTCAAAGTTGGATTCGTCGGACCATACATTAGACCAATCCTCTTCGCTAAAATGTTGGTGCTTCAGAGCCCACTCTAAGCGTTTCTTCCTATTGGTCTCTGAAAGCCAAGGCTTCGTTCTAGCTTTGCACCCTCTTAATCCAGCTTCTATCAGTCTTCTCCTTGCCGTTTGAGAACTAATCGGCATCTCAATCTCTTCCGACAGAGTTGCAGCGAGCTCAGATGATGTTTTTTTTCGATTTTAATAGACTCGCGGATGAATTTTCTGTCCTGTCGCTCATTAGTCTTATGTTTTCTGCCCGTTCTCATTTTGTTGGCATGGGAGCCAGTCTCCACAAACCTTTAAATAGCACTTTGCTCTGCACCCCGAGAACATTTCACTAACTTGGCTATTTCTACTTGGGCCTTGTTCATGTAGGGTTTGAATTTTAATTCGTTTTTCGATACCAAGCTCACTTATCTTAGGCATTTCTTAAATATAAGAATATCCAGTTCACAAATAAAACACGCATGGAAGCTTCTTGACACTACAAGTAGTAAAAAGAGACTGATAAAACATTAAAAATATTTTTCAAAAAACCTCATTATCGCAATTTTGTGGGCCAGATGTTTTATGGACTTGTAAAAGAGATTGTCTATTGTTTAAGTTAGCTTTTGACAGCGCCGCCTATAGTATTGTTAAAACAATTAGTCTTTTTTTAAAATATTTTATGAGTTTCACGTGTTTATTAGGGGTGCCTAATACTTTTGGCCAAGGCTGTACTTGTCTTTGCTGCATTTGGTGCGAGGCGATTCATGAATGACAGTTTGGTGTTCTCTTGGGTATAAAATGTTTTTGAATGAGTCTAAATTTTGAGACTTCCAGTGCAAGAAGATCTTTTTTCATTAAGTGATTTTGCTCCTTGGTTGTTCTTTAACAGTTCCCTGGATATCGATTGGCGCCCACCTCTTTAAGCAGCTCTACCTTTATCTCTTCTTTTCTTTGAAGAAACGCCCTTTGTATCCATTTCGTTAATAATACGCCTCCTTTTGCTATCTATGAAAGTATTTGTTTTTCAGGTTATGAACACCTAATGAAAATTCTTATGATATTTGCCTTTTTAGGTTATTATTAATTCATATACTTATAATAATTGTAATATTTGTATATTGCAGAATAACTACCAAACAAAGTGATTCTCTTCAGAAATGCATTATGTATGTACAGTCTGTCAAGTAAGAACGTGTCCGCGATAATTCATTTTTGGTAGATGCGATTCTAGCGTTTCAACAAAAATCGGTAGAGGGAACCTTTGTGTATGCGAAAATTACGTCGCGAAGCGGCTCGCTTGGATCAATCCACGATAAGATACTAGAGTAGCCCTCACAATTGCTGAACGGCAACCTTATTGACGACATTTGGTTTCTTGTAAAGAAAAAGCTCAGAGGAAAGATTCCGACGACTCTGACTGCAGAATATACAGAAAAGCTCGTCGACAGCATTCCTCGAAGATGCTAGGTGATGCAGAAGGCGCTTGGACTGGACTTGAGATTACTAAGGTAATTGGGGCGTTGTTAGCACACCAAAGAATACATTGATGGAAAAAAATATTCTCGAAACACGTTTTTTCAAGAATACGAGTGATCACATTCTTACTTGACAGACTGTATGTATATAATAAGGAATATAAAGTGTGTCCCGAAAAGTTTTATACAAATAGAGATAAAGTTTATCTTACCTATTACCTAAATTTATTCTTGATAAAAGTTCTGTATCATATGGAAAGCCATAATCAAGCAACAAAAGTTTAAAATATTTGATGGTATACAGGGAAAATAAAAAATAATGATTTATAATGAAGAGTAAAGTGTGCTTAAATTTAAATACAGAGCAAAATATTATTTGAAAATGTTAATAGGAACTAAAAAATTATGCTCATGTTTAGATTCGTGGCCTTCCTAGTTAGAAATTCGAAAAAAACTCCAGTAAACACGTCAGTAATTGTCGAATTATTTATTGAATAGAGGAAAATGAAATTAATTAAAAACTAGTGCGCTGATTTTGATTGTATCATATTTTTGTTAAAAATTTGATAACCTTTTTATCTGCTTTGCAACAATTACATCCATAATAAATTTGTGCTAATATCATTTTATTTTGAAATTGCAACATTACTTAATTACTACGTAACACATGGGCTGAAAAGTCCCGGGCCTAACACATAGATGGCGCTAGTTTTATTGCAGTAACCTTTTTTTTTCAGTTAATACTAACCTTCAAAAGACAGCTGTTAAAATTTCATGATATTCTATTCATTAGTTTGTGAGTTATTGTGCTAAGAGTGACGCTACTTTTGTTATTTTCAAAACAATGGATCAAAAACAATTTCGTGTTTTAATTTTACACTGCTTCTTGATGGGAAAAAATACCGTTCAAGCGAAGCAATGGCTTGAAAAGTGTTATGGGGACTCCGCTCCATCAGAAACAACAATAAAACGTTGGTTTGCTGACTTCAAACGTGGTCGTAGAGACAGCGATGATGCAGAACGCAGTGGACGTCCAAATGAGGCGGTAACACCAGAAAACATCAAAAAAATCCATAAAATCGTTTTTGAATGATCGAAAAGTGAAGTTGCGTGAGTTAGCTGACATCGTAAAGATATCAAAAGAACGTGTTGGCTTTATATTGCATGAGCATTTGACTATGAGAAAGCTCTGTTCAAAGTGGGTGCCGCGTTTGCTCACTGTTGATCAAAAACAAGAACGTGTTGATGATTCTGAGCAGTGTTTGGCCATGTTTAAACGTAACAAACCGGAATTTTTGCGTCGATATGTGACAATGGATGAAACATGGATCCATCACTTCACTCCGGAATCAAAACGATCGTCATCTGAGTGGACAGCAACTGGTGAACCTCGTCCAAAGCGCCCGAAAGCACAACAATCGGCTGGAAAGGTTATGGCCTCGGTATTTTGGGATGTGCGTGGTGTAATATTCATCGACTGTCTTGAGAAAGGAAATACCATCAACAGTGAATATTATATAGCGTTATTGGAGCGTTTGAAGGCCGAAATTGCAAAGAAACGACCGCATATGGCAAAGAAAAAAATTTTGTTTCATCAAGACAACGCACCGTGTCACAAGTCAATCAAAACAATGGCAAAACTACATGAATTGAACTTCGAATTGCTCCCACATCCACCGTATTCGCCAGATTTGGCTCCCAGCGACTACTGGCTGTTCGCAGACCTGAAAAAAATGCTCGCCGGTAAGAAATTTCGCACGAATGAAGAGGTTATCGCTGAAACTGAGGCCTATTTTGAGGCAAAAGATAAATCGTTCTACAAAAGTGGTATTGAAATGTTAGAGCGGCGCTGGAATGATTGCGTTGCTCTTGATGGAGATTACGTTGATGAATAAAGCTAATTTTGAACCAAAAAAACCGTGTTTTCTTTGTTAGGCCCGGGACTTTTCAGCCCATATGTTACATAACATAACAACTAAGCATATGGATTAATTCTAACTCTATTGCACAAGTGCTTCAATGTATCCACGATCTCTTTCTAAACAGGGTGATTGTTCTTCGAGAAAAATCTTTTACAAATATTACATCTCTAATTACGTCAGGAGTTTATAGCTTCACATGTTTCCCTAATACATAGAATAAAGTATGAAAAATACCAAATAGCCAAAATAAGTAATGATTGGGAAGATTACAAGATAGTGAAAAAAATTATATAAAAATATGATTAAACAGAAGAAAGTGCAATATGTACAGAATAAAATTTAAAATAATCAAAGAAACAGCAGAGAAATGTGGAGAGTTTTAAAAGAAGAAATTTGTATGTCAAAAAGTACCAGTGCAATAAACAGAATCGTTATGAATGGTAAAATAATTGAAAATGAAAAGGAAATTGTTGAACATTTAAATAAATTCTTTGTTCAGAGTGTCATTGACATTAAAAATGGTATAGACGTTGTGAGAATACTATGGGAAATACAAATATAATTAATCACCAATTTAAATTTCAAACAGTAGATAGTAACGAAATAATTGAAATAGTTAAAAAATTTAAAAATAAAATTGGCGGCAAGAATATTTTATCTGAAGGTGTAATTAAACATTCTATAACGTACACGGCTTTTTTTAACGCCAATATCATCAATAATAGCATGCTGCAAGGAAAAGTGCCTAACGAATGGAAAATTTCCAAAATTGTGCCAATTGAAAAAGTAAAATATACTATAAAACCTGAAGAGATGCGGCCAATAAATACGCTTCCAAGTGACGAAAAAATCCTTGAAACAGTGATAAAAAATCAGTTACTGCAATATTTGAATGATAACAATATTATTATTCCAGAGCAATCGGGTTTTAGAAGCAAACACTCATGTGGAACTGCAATTAATTATGTTATAAGTGAATGGCGTGAAGATTTGATGAATAAAAAATATATTGTATCAACTTTCATAGATTTAAAAAGAGCATTTGAAACTATAGACAGAAAATTATTGCTTAAGAAACTACACAAAATTGGAGTGCGTGATATGGAATTAAAATGGTTTGAAGATTATCTATCAAATAGAAAGCAACAAACAAAAATTGGAAACACGACATCGTCAGCGATACCAGTGAATTTTGGTCTACCGCAAGGCTCTGTCCTTGCGCCGGTACTGTTTCTCATATACATAAATGACATTAAAGACGGTTTAAAGTACGGGGATGTTAGACTATTTGCAGACGATGCACTGATTGCAATTAGTGATGTTAGTTTGGATGTGGCTATTAATAAAATGCAGTCTGATATGAATATTCTTTACAAGTGGATGTGTATAAATATGTTAAAACTAAATACAGATAAAACTAAATATATGATAATATCACACAATAACTATAATAATAATCATAAATTATACATAAATAATCGTGAAATAGAAAAAGTAAACGAAATTAAATACTTGGTATAATGATAGATTGTAAACTTAAATTTGATGCACACTTTCAATATTTAGTGAATAAAATAAACCAAAAACTTTATCTCATGTATAGAACTTGCCACTTCATAAGTGAATACCATAAAATATTAATATATAGAAGCATAATTCAGCCACATTTTATTTATTGTCCTTCGGTATTATTTCTTGCTAAGGATACACAAAGAGAACTACTGCAAAAACTTCAAAACAAGGCAATGAGATTTATATTGCGGAAGCCTAGAGATACGCACATAAAAGATATGTTAGATCGATTAAATTGGCTGAGTGTAAAGCAGAGCTTATTTTATGACGCAATGAAATTCATCTATAATATAAAGATAGAAAATTGTCCCATATATTTGACCGAGAAAATTAGATACGACAATCAGATACACAACTACAACACCAGAGGGCGAAATGACTTCCGAGTAGTGGGAATTACAAATTAAGCTGATCGAGCAAATCTTTATCATAAAGGACTTAAACATTTTAATGACCTACCAAATAATATTAAAAATTGTGAAACCATAAGTAAGTTTAAGCAACTATTATATCGACATTGTAAGAATATGCCTATCCGATAGTTAAATTAGGTTCTAATGAACCGTAAATAAATAAATAAATAAATAAATAAAGACTCTTAAGATGATCATCATCTTGAAATGGCATTTTAAGATAAACTTTTTTTTAAGTAGCACCATAAAAAAAAGTCTAGAGGGGTGATGACAAGAGACCTTGGGGGCCAAGTAAAATGCACATACCTCCCTATTGCTCTGCCGTCAAAAATGTGGACGAGATAATCTCGAACATTTCTCGTACTGTGACATGATGCACCATCATGTTGGTACCATATACGTTGTCTTTCAATTATTGGTAGGCAGTTAAGAAACTCAGAGAACTCATTATTTAAAAATTCTAGGTAAGGTTCAGCATTCATATTATTTCGAAAAGAGAATGGTTCAACTATTTCATTTTTAAAAATTCCACACCATACATTGGTTTTAAACGAGTATTGATCTCGAGTTTTGATATTGAAGTTAGGATTAACATCGCTCCACCAGCGATAGTTTTGACAACTTATGTCCCATTACACGTAAATGTCTCTTCGTCAGAGAAAAGTATTTGTCATGCCATAAATCTGTTATCTTCCAACTCTCCTTGACACCAAGCACAAAATTCAAATCTTCATTCAAAATCTGCTGCTTTTAAAGTATGAGTAAATTGGGCTTTGAATGGTTTAAATGTATTTGATCTTAAAATTCTCGCAACTGTAGTTTTACTCACATTCAATAAAGCTGATCTTTTCCGAAGTGAATCTTTTGGCTTTTCTACTACCGACAGCATTACTTGATTTTGATTATCTTCATTTGAAACTCATGCCCGATGTTTCTTTTTAAATTTATTTTCAACACTTCCATAAATCTTGAATTTATTTATTAGATATCCTAAAGTTGTGAAGTGTACAGTTTTATCAGGGTGTCTATTAATAAAGATTTCTGCTGCTTCGCTAAAAGTTTTATAATTATCTCCAACTATGAGAACAATTTCAATTTTATCTTCAACATTCAATTTTACTGGCCTTTCTAATTATTGCAAATACAGACTGACGTTAGCTTTGAAGTTTATTGACAAAGGTATTTCCAAAGATATGTTCATTTATTTTCAGCTTAAAATTTGTAGTCATTTCGTTTTCTTTTATTCAATAAATAATTCAACAATTACTGACGTGTTTAATGGAGTTTTTTTGAATTTTTTATTAGGAAAGCAACAAATCTAAACGTGAGCATAATTTTTCAGTTCCTATTGACATTTTCAATTAATATATTGTTCTGTATTTAAATTTAAACCAGAGGAAACTTTTTTTCTCGTAGACCACTTTCAAAATTTTACTGGTTTCGGTGGACCCCCTGCTGCTACATTTCTACCATATTCCCAAAACTCGTCAAAAAATGTGAAGATTAGATCTAACGATGGAAATTTGCGTCGTGGCTGAGTTCCAACTGTAAATTCGGAGTGGTAAAAATAAAAAGAAAAATAATATATTTTCTTGTGTTCTATTTATTAAAATAATATGATTACAGACTTAATAGAATTCAAATTAAACATTAATAACGTACAGTAACTTCAACAATGCAAATCAACAATTAAAAAAAAAAGTCATAATTTTAATGGGAGGGATGTACTTGATGGATTGACAGCAAATTATCAATATTTGGCTTCAGTTTTGTAAGGAATAACCGCAAATCTCCCCGTTCTGTGATGTTCAATCTGCTCCTTTTTTTTGTTAATGGGTTTATAACGATACTAAAACTTTTTTCGACAAGGTATGACTAGGGAAACGCTATCAAAAGTTTTCTCGCAATTTCCCACAGCCCAGGATATTTTTCGGGTATTTCTGCCTGCAGCCAAAATGTTTGATAGCCTTTTTTAAATTTCACCTTCAGCTCCTCATTGGTGCTAAGCTCGAGTAGCTCCTCTTGAAATACCACATTCGCCACTTCCGTTTCATCAAATGGATTTATGATCCATGGTGGTATTTCCATCGTCAGAATATCTTCAAATCTATTTTTGAAGTCATCATGCAGGGCATTTAAATGTTGAACGTATGTCTGAATATCCTCATCAAGACATTCTGCCTGTGATAAATTTGGAAAGTGGGAGAATTGGCGCCGACTAATATTTTGCTTCATAAATTTAAATTTTCCAAGAAAAGCCGAAATTACACCCTTTGTTTTTATTAAATTTAGGCTGTCCCTTGTAACTGCAAATTAATGTCATTAAATTTTTTGAACAAATCTGTCAAATACGCGATATCTGCTTTCAATTTGATCAGGTTTTCTTTTAAATCTGGATCTTTACTTTCCAGAAACTCTAAAACTGATTCAAAAAGTGAGTAAAATCTTGTTAAACATGCACCTTTCGACAACCAGCGTACTTCAGTATGTAAGAGCGATCGTTGGAAGTCTTCATCATTTTCGTCGCACAATTGTGCAAATAAACGGGTATTCAACACATTGCTTCTTATTTTGTTAACTGCTTTAATCATAAATTGAAACGATTGATGCAATCTATCACTCAAATTTTTCGCTACCAGGTGTTGTCGGTGGATGACACAGTGAATTGCAGTTACTCCTGGTATAATTCTTTTAAGATGGCTTATAAACCCACGATATCGCCCGAAGATGGCAGTAGTTCCATCTGCTGCCACCGAAATAATGTTTGTAAATGGAATCGATTTTTTCTTAAAAAAATCACTCAGGACATTAAATATTGGTTCGCCTTTAGTGTCCGTCGCCAAAGTTTTCGCAAATAGCAGCTCTTCATGGATTTCTTCGTCCATAATAAATCGAACATATGCCAATAATAATGCTTCATTACCAGGTAAAGTTGACTCGTCCAGTTGAATAGAAAAAAATGAGTTGTTTTCAGATAATTACACAAGAAGCTTTCAATATCAGAGCTCATTTCATCAATACGTCTTTGTACAGTGTTGTTACTCAAAGGAATTCTTTTGAGTACGTCAAATGGAGGTTTGTGTAGAACAGTTTTTAAAACCTCTTCAACAGCGGGTAAAATTAACTGTTCTCCGATGGTGTGCGGTTTTCCAGATTTCGCTATAAGCAATGAGATATTGTAAGATGCCCGCAAGCCATCATGGTTACTTTGAGTCGTTGAAGCGAACATACTGTGCACGGTGGGTCTCTTTTCATATTTTTCCTTCAATGTTTGAAAATATTTTAAATCTTTACCTATTTTATCAGGATGACACCTTCTTAGATGATCTTCGAGCTTCGATGGTTTCATAGAGTCATTGCTCAAAACTTTGTTGCATAAAAGGCATATGGGCAATCGTTTGTCTGCCTTTGATGGAAGGAAACCAAATTTCAAATAATCAACACTGTACTGTCGACATATCTTCTTAGATTCAGCCATGTTTCGTATCAGTTACCTACCTGTAAAGAAAAAAATGTTTGTTTTAGTAATCATAAGGCGACTTTAACAAGATATGGCTATTTTAACAGAATAAAATAGGATTAATTATTGCAATGAAAAAAATAAAATGCCGTCGGCAAAACTGATTTTAATTAGTAAAAGCAATAAACTGCTAAAACCCATATAGAGATTTTCACAAAACGGGCTGAACCTATTTTAATGTATTATAAAATATTTTTTGATTAATTATATTTTGATACATTTCTGTAAATTCGAGAGAAAATACTTTTAAAGAATATTTTGACATCAAAACTCCGCGATTTTAATGATTTATTTATTACTTTGATGTACGTTACGAGTGATACATAAAGACACGTATAATTTATGAAAATATTTTTAGTCATTTAGCATTAGCAACTACGAGGGCACTGAAATATGTACAAACATGCAGGTCAATCATATATCCCTCCTTTAGTGAATCATCACAGTCGGGTAAATAAATAATTTTATAATAAAAAGTACTAAAAGTTCAATCTTTCTCGGCTTTCTGTTCATTTATAGAAGTATCGAATAATGGCCCTGTTCAGTATTTAATTTTTATTACGTACCTACTACACGCAAACATAACAAATATAATATTAAAATTAAAGTATGAATAACAAATAGGCAGGTACTTTTTTTCCGGCACTGGCAAACACTGACATCGATTCACTCATACTTTTCTTTTTAAAATTCCGGAAACAAATGAGTAACGTTTGTCCTTGGCATTCGTATTTATATTGGTGAAGAATCAAGCAAGTTCATGCAAGATTGCAAGCACAGCACAAGTCGTATTTCGTCCCTTTGCACGTCTGAACGGGTTGCGTTTCAGGCGGGCGGACAGCGCTTTGCAAGTCTCGACACGCGTTGTACTGAATATCAAATATGCAAGTTTTTACAAGTAACAGTCGCTGACCTTCTTAAAATACACTACTCAAAAAAATTAAGGGAGGTTTTAAAACAAGGAAATTAATGCTAAATAAACAGGCTATCTGATCCATATGCCTGCCTAACTGAAACAATTTGTTTCAAGCCCGTGGACCAAAAAAAAAGCAAAATATTTGCAATATTATTTTTTCGCGCTATCTGTTAGGATTGCATGAGAACCGTAGCTCCTAAAAAATTTTAGCTAAAAAATCTGAAAATTAGAATCTTAAAGCCTCAAAATGCTTTTTTTTAAGTCTCAATACGACTATTTTTCACCGAAATACAGCCTGTCAAAAATCACCGAAAAATTTGGAATTTTTTTTGCTCCCTTAATTTTTTTGAGTAGTGTATTATCTGCCTACATTGACAGGTAAAGCCAAGCCAACATTTTTGTTCTTTACTATCGAAACCAGATAAATTTTCGTGGACCCCCACTTACAACTTGTGAACCCCCATTTTTTTTTTACGCCAACGTAGACCTCCGTCAAGTCTCCCGTGGACCCCTGGGGGTCCACCTGAACCACTTTGGGAATCACTGATTTAAACACATTTTACTCTTCATTATAAATCATTGTTTTTTTATTTTTCCTGTATACGATCAAATATTTTAAATTTTTGATGCCTCTAAGTTGGGAATGTGGAATCTTTGGCACAATGACACTACTCAGTATATATCACCACTACACCAAACACTTTATTTTTGCACTCGACGCGCGTTTCGCTAACCATGTTAGCTTCATCAGGAGCGATGATTGACTAAAGGTAAACTACATATCTACCCTATTTATACTTAGCCTAACCCTAGAATTACTCAAGCGGAACTAATGACATAGGCAAGGCCATCAGTTCCGGTCTAGTAACCAGTAGAGGGGACTATAAGGAATAGGCCCTCTGTCTTTATTTAAACTACTTTTACATTTTATGATTTCCATACTTTCGTATGCGTTCAACAATCTCCTATCAGATACATTTTTTATTAATCTTAGATTATCTAATGTTACAGTATGATCAGCTTCAAGGGCATGTTCGGCAATGCTAGACTTTTATGTTCTATTGTATCTTAAGTGTGCTAAATGTTCTTTAAATCGTGTTTTAATTGACCTTTTAGTTTGCCCAACATACTTTTTGTCACAATCATTACAACTAATTTCATAAATTCCACTTTTCTCACAATTGGGAATCTTATCTTTGGGATTTCCTAAGATATTCCTCAGATTGTCTGATGACTTATAGACTAAGGTGAGGCCTACCTTATTAAATACCTTATTGAGTCCCTTGCTATATTTCGGATTATATGGTATGGAGACATACTTGGTGTTATTTTCTTCGCGTGTAAAAAAGGTGGAATTCTGAATATTAGACCTAAATTTATGTCTATTTATTAGCTTATTTACTAAGTCATCGTCATAACCATTAACTCTAGTTATATTTCTAATACGATTCCTTTCTTTATTAAAGTTTACTCTATTCAGAGGGAAAGTGACCAAACGATGAACTAAAAAATGTATTGAGGCTAATTTATGTTGTTTGCAATGAAATGAATCATTAGGAATATATCTATCTGTTATTGTGTCCTTCCTATATATATCAAATTCTAATCTATTATTATTTTTAATAATTAAAATATCTAGAAAAGGCAATTGTCCTTTGTTCTCAATTTCGTACGTGAATTTAATTGAATCATACCGGCTATTTAATTTAGAAACAAAATCATCAATATTTGCTTTCTTTGTATCAAAAATCGCGAAAATATCATCCACATACCTATACCATACCCTTGGGAAATATTCGAATTCTTGACTGGCTTCGATTTCAAACTTACTCATGAATAAATTGGCTATGAAAGGTGACAAGCAATTACCCATAGCTGTTCCTTCTTTCTGAACATAAAATTGATTGTTATATTGGAAATAATTTTGTTCCATGCAAAGTTTAGATAATGTTAAGTATTCACGAATAATTTCGTCTTCAAAGTCATTCATTCTAAGTAATTCTTCGAGATATTGTAAAGTTTGTGGAATTGGCACACTTGGGAATAAAGAACTAACATCAAAAGAAATTAAGACTTCACCTTCATTAAGAACTAGATTTTTTGTTTTATTAATGAATTCTAACGAATTCTTTACTGCGAAAGTATTTAATGGTAACTTCTCAAGTTCTTTTGATAACCATTTGGATATTAAATATGTGGGTGATCCGACCGATGAAACAATGGGTCGCATTGCTTTTCCAGGTTTGTGAATTTTGGGTAAGCAATACAATTTTGTTATGGTCGGATTACTCGCATTTAATTTAAATTTTAGCGAATCGGAGACAAGGTTCTTACATTTTTTAAAAGAATTTTTAACCTCTGATATCATTTTCGGTAATGGATTTCTTATTACCTTTTCATAAGGCCCAGATTCGATAAGATTATCTACGCGTTCAAAATAATCTTTCTTATCCAATATAACAACCTTATTTCCTTTATCCGCTTTTAAGTAGAAGACATCTTTCTTTTTCAATCCTTTAACTACTTTTATATTTTTTCGTGAATTAGAATTTGTGTTGTTAACTATGTTTTTCGAAATTTGATTGCGACATGCTTCCCTAACAAAGGTTTTACTATTTTCTGGAAGTGTGCTAATGGAACTTTCAATGTGAGCAACTATTTCTGATAAATTATCTCTAGGAGGGGGTACTGCAAAGTTAAGACCTTTGTTTAAGATGCGAATTTCATTTCGTGTAAAGGATTGAGACGAATGATTCTCTACAATATTTACGAGTTCCTGAGGACTATTCTTCTTCGGTAAGAGCTTTTTTAATTTTTTACTTAGAATAGAGAATTTCTTTTTATATTGAATATCAATAACTAAAAACATTTTCCTCTGGAACTCGCTCCATACTTCATATTCAATATTGTTTAATCCTGAAGTAAGTTTTTTGAATATGCTGTATGATTCTACTTCTAACATACTACGTTTTGTGTACAAATTCTTGATTTCTAAGTCAAGCCATTTTTGTTTTGCAAAAAATGAAACTTTTTCTGAAATGTTTGATTTTGGTAAATTAACCTTAATAAAATTAGGAAAAACTTTAAATTTCTTGCAAGACTTTAAAAACCAAATATCTGCACCTACTAATCTAATCTTACTACTGTACTTACGATAAAGGTTTAATTCCGTTGACCGTGAAGCCATCTCAACTAAGTTGGGAATGTGGAATCTTTGGCACAATGACACTACTCAGTATATATCACCACTACACCAAACACTTTATTTTTGCACTCGACGCGCGTTTCGCTAACCATGTTAGCTTCATCAGGAGCGATGATTCATGAATCATCGCTCCTGATGAAGCTAACATGGTTAGCGAAACGCGCGTCGAGTGCAAAAATAAAGTGTTTGGTGTAGTGGTGATATATACTGAGTAGTGTTTTGATGCCTCATTATGGATTTCCATGTGATGCAGAACTTTTTATCAAGAATAATTTTTTTTGTAATATGTACGATAAACTTTTTCTCCATTTGTATAAAACTTTTTGAGACACACTGTATATAAATTTTTTGCATTAGAAATATTATTAATATTGTTTTGATAATATAAATTAACTGATCACTCTAACTGTAAATTTTCTAATTACGTTGACTGCGATAAACTGAAAAGTAATAAGATCACGCCATAAGTGTCGGAAATAGTTGATCTTTGCACAGATTTATTTACAGGCAGATTATTTTTGCATCAACGACGAGTCTAGTCGTTGGTAGGTTTCATGACCTCAATGAATAAAATCTTTATTTTGGTTTGTTTATCTAAGGTGATAGAGAAAATCTGTCTGTGCTTTTTACTCGTTGACAAAAATTTCTTATCTTTCTTATCGCCGACTCTCATCCTTCTTCTGTGCCACGCTAAATTGTACAGTTTTTTCAGGATATACAGTCGACACTCTATATAGTGAAAGACCAATATGTTGTCCGAAATTTCACTATAGAAAGTTTTTCACTATATATGTATTTTATATTGGTAATCATTTACTTGTATTTTATAAAGTACAAGCAACAAAAAAAATTGCAAAATTGAATTATTAGAAAAGATTTTATTAAACATTTGAAAGTTTAAATAGTACATAGCATGTACAGGGCTAAATACATACATAAAGTCCGTACGTTATATCTTTACCCGTGCGTCATAGTTTTCAGGCCATATAACAGACGACTATTATATTATGTGTCTCTTTTCACCAATAAATCGTATAAGGTATTGGTAAAAAGAGACAAAAAATATAATAGTCGTCTGGGATATTGCCTGAAAACTGTGACGCACGTGTAAAGATATAACGTACGGACTTTATGTATGTATGTACTACATACGAAATAAAAAGAATAATACAAAATCTGTTAATACATATGTACATACTACGTACATACGTACTAGGAAAAATAATCAGTTGTTTTCTTTTGAACATTACTTTTGAAAAATAATTGTTGCTCGACAAAATTCTCGCATTTATTCAAATGCATAAAGATTTGATCAAGTATACTTTCCTGGCCCCTGAAAGTAGTTCGCACAATGTCAAATGCATTTCTTATTTCATTTTCATTAAATTTAACAGGACATTCCCCGGTTTCAGTTTCTTCTTGATGATCTTCTATACTTTTTATATCGTCAATTATGTCTTGGTCAGTTGGGAGATCTGTCGTGCCAACATCATTGTCGATTTCTAAGAAATCTTCAAGTAAAAAATCTACATCGACGGTAGCAGTTTTTTGTAGAATACCCCATTGCCTTTTTAAGGTAGCGAGATCCATTTCGTCTTCTTCTTCCCATTCGTCAATTTTTTCAGTAAAACCTGCTTCAGAAAAGCATTTTTTGATAGTTTTCTGAGAAACATTTTCACTCCATACTTTAACGACTTCGGTTATACACTCTTTAAGGGTAATCAATTTTTGGACTGGAAGGTTGTTATCAATCGCATTAACAATTTTGTGAACAATTCTGTTTCGGTAATGATGTTTTATGTTTTTTATAATACCCTGGTCCATAGGTTGCAATTTGGAGGTCATGTTTGGTGGAAAAAAGATCAATTCAATATTCCTTAATTTTTTTACTTACAGTAACTGGATGTGCAGGACAATTAATAAACATCACAATCTTTCGCTTTTGGCTTTTCATTTTCGTGTCCAATTCTTTGATCCATCTTTCGAAAATCTCAGGAGTCATCCATGCCTTTTTATTATTGGCGTAATCTAACTCCAGAGATTTAACTCCTTTTAAACAACGGGGATTTTTGCTTTTATCTATGAGCAGTAATTTCAGTTTTTCTGAGCCATCCATGTTTGCTCCAACCATAAGTGTCACCCTTTCTTTACTTGTTTTAACACCAAAACATTTATCACTTTTAAAAGCAAAAGTTTTATTTGGCAAACATTTAAAAAACAAACCGGTTTCATCACAATTGAAAACGTTTTTTGGCTCGTACGTTTTCAATGCACTTTTTAAAACAGTTTCAGTCCAAATGTCACAGTCCTCCTGACTAACGCTTGCACTCTCGCCAGACACCGTCTTGAAAACAATTGAATTGTGAGTCTTCCAGGCACTCAACCACCCTTCACTAGCTTGAAAATTAACGCAGTTAAATTCTTTAGCAAATTGTAGAGCCTTTTGCTTTATTAAATTTCCCGATATTGGTACGTTTTGATGCGTACAGGCTATTTGAAACCATCGTAAAACTGCTTCATTTACATCCTCGTAAGTACTCACCCGTACTCGTTTTCGACTGCTTGGAACACTAGGTTTCTTGATGATACTGTCGCGACTTTTTTTTATCAGAGAGACGCAACTTGGAGAAACACCAAATTTTGTAGCAACATCAATTTTTTTGCAGCCTTTATCAACTTCCTCCAAAACTTTAATTTTCTCAGCTAAACTTAAACACACTCGCTTGGACATCTTACTTGATTCTTAAACAAAAAGAAACTGAACCTGAATTTGCGAATTACTAGGCCTGGACTATAAAATGGGTTTTTCCCCGGGTTTCTATAAAATGGGTTATTCCCCGGGTTTCTCACAGAAATCTACCTGATTTATTGTCAACCACTAGGCTTTATAAACGCGTTAAGAACCTTTTCAAAAGAATGCGTCATAAAAATGGAATTCGTGCTAATGTTATATAAAAATGGGAAACCCGAAATGGCCAAGATCTCAATAAATGTATAAAAATTTATACATAAAATTCCGTTAAAAATTTTATTATATAGAGTGTTACTATTTTACAGATTCACTATATGCAGGGCTTTTTACATGAAATTTCATTAAAATATTCTAGATCTTGAAAAAATTGCACTATAAAGAGTTTTTCACTATATAAAGTTTCACTATAAACAGTGTCGACTGTACATACAGTCGGTTAAGTAAGAACGAGTCGACAGTAATTTGTTGTCGGTAAGAGAAATTCCTTTTTTTTTTTAAGGTTATTCTTGGCACCCTTGTAAACAATGATTTATGGAAAACGATTCATTTCTAACCTTATTTATGGTACAGGATGAGTCCACGATAGAGTAAAGTTCATTATCTCATTTGTTTCGGGAATGACGAAAAAATGTTAAATACAATAGTTTTAGGGAATGTTAAAGTGCACAGTTTAAAATTATTTTTAAGTATACAGGGTACTTTAAAAAAGTGTGGCCGATATGACATGTTTTTTTAAATGGAACATCCTATTTTCTAATTTATTTTTAAATTCTGCGTAAAATTTAATAACTTTTTTATTAATAACGTTATGTTCCTAAACCTAGTAAATTTCTAATATTTCAATTTTTTTAAAAAAATACTAGCCTTCAATTTTGCAAAAATTTGCCAGTGGCGCCATTGTTTCTGAAGGTGGAATTCTCATAATTGGTACGAGCGTTCTATAGAGATGAAAAAAAGATATATGTAAAGAAATTTGAGTTAGATGCTACAGGTTGTTCAAAATAAATTTATACATTTCGACTATTTTAAATTGAAAAGTCTCAAGTTTTTTAAATGGCACACCCTGTATATTATTATTTTTCTGATAGATTTTACAAAACCCTCCAACTTTTATTAAGTATGTCATATCTATTTCTAATAGTATTCGATTTATTTTGAATTTTTAAATTTTTACCCTTGTTTTTAATACACTTACGCTATCAACAAACAGTGAAATATGTTTACGACAGTTTAGTAAAAAGAAATTTGAATAAACCAAGTGCTTTGCAAGAAACCAGTGAACTAACAAAAACCCCAATTTCTACGATTAAGGGTATTGTCGGAAAACCATTGTGAAAAAGACGTCATCAGGAAGAAAATATATTCTATGTATGAAGAGCAGTTGGTGCCGACACTAGACAAAATAAAATTAAGACTGGTGCAGGACAGGACCAATATATATATTGTGGCCGATCAACCTTTCACAGAATTCTGTTAAGAATGGGATTCACGTTCCGAAACATCAACACGATTACGAATTTTGCGACATACTTATTTACAAGAAATTAAAAAGTATCGATCAGGGAATTGGTAAATAATTTACCTTGATGAAACATGGTTCGATACTCGTGACACTGTGCAAAAAGGATGAGTTGACAGCAGTACAAAATGTCAGACTAACGCACCTTCAAATAAAGGTAAACGAATAACCATTTTGCATGCTGAATCTGAAAAGGACTGGGTTTCAAATTGTCTATTATTATCTGCAAAAAATATAAACGATTGTAGTTTGGACTATCACGAATACACGACCGCAGAACTTTTTGAAAATCGGTTTCAAAATTCCTTTTTGTCAAATGTTCCCGAACAGAGTGTTACAGTTATGGAGAATACAAGTTACCATAGTCGCCTATTAAATAAGGTACCTAATGCAGCCAACACAAAATCGGAAATACAGAAATATATGTTAAAAAATGACATTTATTTTGACTTTAGTGATCTTTTGGAAGTTTGACAGACTATAAATTTAAAAAGAAATATGTTTGTGATAGTATGACTGAGAAAATGGGACACACTTTTTTGCGGCTTCCTCCGTATTATTGTGTGTTTAATCCAATTGAACATATTTGGCATCAAGTTAAATCAAAAATAAGGGCACAAAATGTTTCTCCTACTTTAAGCGTGTCAGTGGTTGAATTAGTAAAAAAAGTTATAAATGATATTCTTTGTGAAAGCTGAAAGAACTCGATTCAGCACGTTATTAAAGTTGAAGATTCATATATTTATGTAAATAATATAAAATAACTGATAATTACCTCAACTGATGACAGTGACAGTGAAACCGAATTAGGCTTAAGTTAAAATATATTTTTATTTATAGAATACGTCCCCTCTTGTAAACCCCATTCATTCAAACTGTATATTTGTACTTCTTCTCCATTTGTTTTTTCATGCATCTATAAATAAACATCTCCAAAAACACTTATAAATTTATTTATTTGCATTAATGAATAAAAAGTCCATCCCTGCAACCTATCATAAACAAAAGATCAGAATTTTTATATTGCCCACTTAAAACGGCAAAAATCAGGATCTTATATTTTGGGACAGGCTATACATCGATACTCAATAAAAATAAATAACACGTGATTGCGTGCGGCGGGAAGCAAGCGAGAAGCTTCGTTGCCACATTCATTATACCCTGGAAAACAAAATATTTCGCGTCTTTCTCTAACATAATGTTCTCTCTGTGTTCTCGTAAGAAATATCTTAACATCGAAATTTAGTGAAAAAAGCCCGTTAATTGACCAACCTATAGATTTACAAATAAGAATGTAGGCGATATAATCTCGATCCGTTGCAACCGTCCATCTCTGCAACGTATCATAACCAGAGGTCAGAATTTTTATATTGCCCACTTAAAACGGCAAAAATCGGGATCTTATATTTTGGGACAGGTTATACCAACTTTAGAGTGGCAAAAATGTTTCGAGAATTGGTTTGAACCCATGCAAGAGTGTATAAATCTTAAAGGCGAATTTTTGGAGGAGCCCTCGTATAAATATTTTTTTTTATTTTACAGTGATAACTTCTGTGAAGGCAGATCTGTATACCCCTGTCTACTAATTATAAAATAAAGTAGCTTTTTGGACTTTATCCGCTGGCTCTTCAGTAATCAAACTCAACAAAAAAAAATAATAATAGCGCACACAAAAACAATGTTTATCAAAAAGATTTTCTGACAGACAATGTCGTCGTTCTACGATTATTTCAGCCGTCACGCACACCACAAAGGGATTATAAACGACGACAATATGACCGTGACACTACTGCTCATGTTGCCCTACCTGTCACCATTAAGGGGTTTGGTTCAATATTTTTTCATGCTATTGTGCAATTTATTAAGTTAATATTTTATCTTGTGTTATCTTATATTATAATTTTTATATTGCGCCAGTTTATAGCAATTTTATAATAGTTTATTAAAAGAGAGGGATTGATAACAAAAAAGTACAGGGTGCTATATTTAAAATGATAATAATTAAGTTAAAATTTGTTTTGCTTATTGCGGGAACGCGACAAGCACAAAATAAAAGGTGGGAGGACAAGGTTTAATCCGGTCCTTGGAAATTTGGGGCTCTGTAGCGTTTAACCAGGGCGGAATGTGCTTTTTGTGTGCGATAGTTATAGGATAATAATATGACTGGTTCGTCTTTAAATAAACCTCTGACAAGATGTCCAAGAACATCCAGAATCGATTTCCCTAAAGTGACGATTCGAGCCACAATATGCCACAGTGAATCGGCGAGTACGACGGCTTAAAAAAAAAAGGTTTTCAGTTCAATATGTATGTGTGTTCAGGTTATTTGAATGTCGTAATATTTATGTAGGGTATTCTATATACGCTTCCGAAGCGTCATACCAAATTTTGCGAACGGATGTATGTTCATGTTTGTCCCTAAATACCAACAAAAATCATGCATATATATATATATATATATATATATATATATATATATATATATATATATATATATATATACGAGGGCTGATCGTAAAGTTCCTTTATTACTTAAAAATAGATAGCAACGTTTATTTGCAAAACCAAATAGATCATTTGAAAGCTTCTATTTTTCAACGTAATCGCCATTTCGATCCAAGCATTTTTGTAGACGCTGCTCCAGCTTTTGTATGCCCGTATCAAAAATTCCGTCGCCAACTCGTTTTCGGAATTATGGTACAAGAAACCTCAGTAACCCAAAGAGTGAGTTCACGCATAGTAATCCTCCGATCTTCAAGCAATATTCCCTCAACCTTTTCGATCGCCTCGTCTGAAACCGACGGTCTTCCGCTCTGTTCTTCATCATGAATGTCCGTACGACCGCCTGTAAACACCATTTGCCATACACTTCACACAACAATTGTTGATGAATGCCTATAGGTAGAAACCCTTTTACGTTTAAAAAACAAATTACTGTACGAATTTTGCACTTGGCCATAGCGGCGATCGGTACCTCCATCACGGACGGCTACTGAATCAACAAGGTGAGATCGAGAGTGGGCGAACTACTGCACACGGCAGTGTTGCCGGATTTCGCCTAAAACCTCTCCCTCTGAATTGACCTATATATATATATATATATATATATATATATATATATATATATATATATATATATATATATATATATATATATATATATATGTATATAAATATATATATGTATATATTATATATATATATATATATATATATATATATATATAATATATATATATATATATATATATATATACGTATATATATATATATATATATATATATATATATATATATATATATATATATATATATTATTATATATATATATATATATATATATATATATATATATATATATATATACAGACATAAATACATATACATATGAGGACTGATCGAAAAGTAATATATATGGCATGAACATGCATAACAAGCAGAGCTTCTCAAAAGTTGGGAATATTATTTCGAACCAGAAAGCTTTACACCCCACAACAACTGTTAATTCTTTACAAAGCTCAAATTCAACCAACTATGGAATACTGCTCCCACGTTTGGGGCTCCGCTTCCAAACATACACCGCATTTGTTGGATTCTGTTCAGGGAAGAGCTGTCCGTCTGATTGGAGACCCGGAACTGACCGGTGGGCTTGATTCGCTGGAACATCGAAGAACGGTTGGCGACTTGAGTCTGTTCTACAAGTATTTTCATGGAAAGTGTTCGAAGGATGTAGCCCGCTTAATTCCTCCCAAAGCGGTGCATCTTAGAAATACAGCAAATACGGCAATTCCAGGTCTTTTTGGTCGGTCGCTAAGGCAGTTAGTCAAAATTTCACCAAATCCACCATACCGCCACTCACACGGCCAGATAATTCTATTGCAACGACACCTGTTGAGAAAGCGAACTTGTTGGCTGAACTCTTTGCTTCACATTCTACTGTCGATTTCCAAGGAAAAACACCACCTACTATTCCCATAGTGCAGTCAAGGATGCCCGATATTGTCTTCAGACAGCGTATCATAAAACGTATTTTGATGAAGCTAGACACCAAAAAGGCTTCAGGCGCTGACGGAATACCTGCCATAGTTCTCAAGAACTGTGCGAGGGAACTAACACCAGTTTTCTGTAGACTTTTCAACCTATCCTACAGAAAGGGAATATTTCCTTCCTGCTGGAAATGTGCCACAGTTCAGCCGATACCTAAAAAAGGCAAGAAGACCTTGCCAAATAACTACCGACCAATCGCACTACTCTCAATAATATCGAAAGTCATGGAAAAGGCTATCAATCAGCATCTTCTAAAATATCTTGAAGGATTCAACATTATTAGTGATCACCAATATGGCTTTCGTAAAAATAGATCAACAGGAGATCTTCTGACTTATGTAACACATGTTTGGAACAACGCAATTGAACACTTTGGAGAATCTCGAGCGGTTGCTCTTGACATATCCAAGGCATTTGACCGTGTTTGGCACGATGGGCTGTTGGCTAAGCTACGTTCTTATGGTATGTCTGAAAAGTTCTGTTTGTGGCTCTCATGTTTCCTCAGAGAGCGTTCTTTACGAGTGGCGGTTGACGGATTTCTTTCTAACACCTTCACTATCAACGCCGGTGTGCCCCAAGGTTCCATACTGTCTCCTACTCTCTTCCTCATTTATATTAACGATCTGCTGGAAAAGACCGAGAATCCAATCTACAGCTTTGCAGATGACAGTACACTTATCTCTTCATTCACTTTGAACGCTCGGACATCGACTACTCAGACGAATATCCGCAGACAGCAGGAAGTCATTCAACTTAACAAAGACCTGGAAGAAATTCTATCTTGGGGTGACAGTAACCAAGTGGAATTTAACGCTACAAAAACCCAGGCGGCAGTTTTTTCTAAAAAAGTTAACGTTGCAGAACCCGACATAGTTATGTCGGGGCACTCCATCCCTCTAACACCGTCACTCAATCTGTTAGGCGTTAATTTGGGAGCAAATATGTCCTGGCATGAACATGTTGCAGGCATAGCAAGAAGAGCTTCTCAAAAGTTGGGAATATTGTTTCGAACCAGAAAGCTCTACACTCCACAACAACTGTTAATTCTTTACAAAGCTCAAATTCGACCAACTATGGAATACTGCTCCCATGTTTGGAGCTCCGCTCCCAAACATACACTGCATTTGTTGGATTCTATCCAGAGAAGAGCTGTTCGTCTGATTGGACACCCGGAACTGACCGACGGCCTTGATTCGCTGGAACATCGAAGAACGGTTGGCGACTTGAGCCTATTCTACAAGTACTTTCATGGAAAGTGTTCGAAAGATGTGGCCCGTTTAATTCCTCCCAGAGCGGTGCATATTAGAAGTACACGTCGCGCTAATGCTTCACATCCGTATGAGGTTCAGCTTGTTACTCCTCGTACAACGCTTTTCAAGCAGTCTTTTATATGGAGAACATCATGCCTTTGGAATGGTTTACCCAGGACTGTGTTTCCCATCGAGTACAATCTACAGCGATTCAAGAACAACGTGAATCGCTTTCTCCGCACACGTGTCGCTCCTGTAGCGCTTTAGGGACTTCCCTGTAGCACGTGTGATAGACCCATAAAAAAAAAAAAAAAAAAAAAAAAAAAAAAAAAAAAAAAAAAAAACACGTCGCGCTGGTGCTTCACATCCGTATGAGGTTCAGCTTGTTACTCCGCGTACAACGCTTTTCAAGCAGTCTTTTATATGGAAAACATCATCCCTTTGGAATAATGTTCCCAGCGCTGTGTTTCCCACCGAGTACAATTTACAGCGATTCAAGAACAACGTGAATCGCTTTTTTCGCACACATGCCGCTCCTGGAGCGCTTTAGGGACTTCCCTGCAGCACGTGTGCTAGACCCATAATATATATATAATATATATATATATATATATATATATATATATATATATATATATATATATATATATAAATAAATAAATAAATATCGTAATCTCTTATCGACTCTACATCAATTAGATCGATGTTTGATTATCAGGAGTCGGTCTGGAATAAATGAAACTCTTTTCTTTTTTAGTACACAATTTTGATAACTTTTTCAGGATTAACTACAATAGAAATACACGGATTAGACACATTTAAAAACAATGTTCTTTTTCGTCAAAGGTATTAAAATGATGAAATATAAAACAGTTAAATATGAACAAACTAATAAATAAATAAAACAACGTATGAAAATGCGAGCTAGTCCTCGGAATTAAAACTCAACATCTCGATTTTCTACATAAACTGAGAATAAACAGCCTCAGTGCATATGTATTGACGTGAATTCCAAATGGATGGAAAAAAACAGCAAAAGAAAAATACTTTATTTCCTTATTTTATACCAAGAGGTGGCAAATTTTTACTTATTATTGTTGTAATTGTAAATGATTAATAAGTATTGATTGTTTTGCTGTTGATATTACTAAGTTGATCAGTATCTGATTTATAGTTGATTGAGTTGAGGTTCCTGTTTATGTGATACATTTCCTTAAAAAGTCTCCCTGTGTAGCTATTGTCGTGAGCTAAAATTTTAACGATATTATAGTCAAAATTATGATATTATACGGCACATGAATTCTTACCCAGTTGGCACTCTTGTGCTGTGCTGTTTAACCACAACATATTGCTGACATATCGGGCGTTTTTCGTTTAGATTCATAACTATAAAGATTTTCTCTTTCTTTCTGATGCGTATTTTTCTAACTGAGTAGGTAGTAACTTTTTAAGACTAAGACAAGATATTATTTTGTCAGTTTTGTTGCCTTCTTTGAAGTCGGTTTAATTTTAGTGTTCCGTACAGAACACTTATAAGATGACTTCAGTGTCTGTCCGTCTGTCTGTCTGTGACACCCGATTTTCTCCGAAACTTTTCGTCATAGAAAGTTGAAATTTGGTAATAATATAGGAATTGATGGCCTCATCAGAGCCATATAGTTTTGAAAGTTAAATTTTGACTTAAGGGGTTAGTTTTGGGGAATGAAATCGGTAGTGAAAAAAAATTTTTTTTGCTAGGTAATCGAGTGTGGTGTCAAATGAAAGCTTGTGAAAACACGAATAAAAAATATATATATAATGTAATACTTGCGCGCACTTTTCTTTGTATTATTTTTAAAAAATCGCGAAAAATCGCTGTCCACCCGCCTTATCTCGAAAAGTACTTATCAAAAAATTTTTAAAAATTCTGGAATATTCTTCATGGGGTGTAGATTGAACGAAAATTATCACGAGTGCATTAACTTTAATAATTTATCTGGTATATAAAAAAAAAGAAATTTCAAGGTCATCAATTTTCAGTAAAGATTGGAAACAAACTTTGTTGAAAACTCATTTGGGGTACTGATAATTTTATGCTTCCGTTACAACGTTTTTTATTTTAAAAGCAATCAACGTACGGAACACTAATTGCGCAAGTTCAACTTGCACTTGACCGGTTTTTTTTTAATTAAAGCTTGTTACGGCACACGTTGTATATTTTCAATATCAATGTTAAGGGACAAAAGTAGTTGGCTGCATTTTCCCCATTTAAACTGAATTATTTTAATTCTATGTAGATGTAAACGTATGCAAAATATAAGTATTTTTGTCAG
Source organism: Pachyrhynchus sulphureomaculatus (assembly GCA_019049505.1). NCBI lineage: Eukaryota > Metazoa > Arthropoda > Insecta > Coleoptera > Curculionidae > Pachyrhynchus > Pachyrhynchus sulphureomaculatus. Next base: position 17,326,877 of record CM032446.1, read on the forward strand.
AAAAAAATTATAAGGAGTATTTTTACCGACTCAATACTCGTTACTAATTTTTGATACGTTTTTACTGGCTTATCTTGTATTATTATTATTATCAACATAAATTTAAAGAGGGCAAAGATACGGGTTTTGCATATTTGCAATTTATCAAAAAGGTTTGGATGCACTTGGCAACAAAATGTATTTTCGACTTATATAGGCAACACAATTTCCGTTTATTTTACAAATTGCATGTCACCTACCTCCCTTTAGACTATTAAATCTAAAGATAATTTTTTAATGAATCGAAACACATAGATGTTAATTTGTGACTAAATGCAGAAGCTCAACAGTACTGATTTTCTTCGTCGTTTCATATTCTTACTCTACTTCCTACGCTATAACTATTGCATACTGGATTAAAACATGATTTATATTTGTATCTTGAGATATATACATGATAAGAACCTAACTAACTTAGCCTAAGTATGGAATTTATATTAATGTAGTTAGGAAACTTAACATATTTCACCTTAGATATTTCATGAACATCGACTTAAAATTAAACTTAATATTAATTAAGATTAATTAAAGATAATCCGTGGGTAGGGGACGCTGGGTCTTGGTACACGGCGGCGGGCTTGGTGTGGGAGGGGGCGATAGGCGGTTCTGAATGTGGGGTTGGGGTGGTGGACTTTGTCCAGGAATTTTAGCTGGGCGCTGCTGATGAATTTCCGGATTGTGGGCATCTGGAAGTTTCCATGGGGCTTTGGCGATGATGCGGAAGGCTTTGTTCTTGATGGTCTGGAGGGTGGATCTGCGGAAGCGTCACATCTGGAACCATGCTGGGCTAAAATAGGTCATTTTGTAAATTGTCAGCTTGTTGCGAGTCGACAATTTGTTAGACAGACTTGTTCAGGAGTGGGTACAGCTTGCGCTTCATATTCTGTTTCATATTTAGTAATTTACTTTCATACCCCACTCGAAATGGCCTAAATTTTCGTAGCGAGCCAAGTACTCTTAACAAAGAATGAGTTAGGGTCGTTCGCCACGGCAACGCCTTCAAATTATATTTACAACGAGCACGAGTCACGTGAAGAGGTTTTTTAACAACGTTTTTTGAATGTTTCTTTGTTATCGAACGATTACCGGGGGAGATAGGACCAGAGACTCGGTGTTTTATGTTCGAGATAATGCGTAAAAGGTCTACCAGATAACGTGTAAAAGATCTACCGAAGTAATTTTAACCTTTCAGGGCTTGTGTCCGGAATATTTTAACTAAAGATTTATGTTTTATGTACGAGAAAAAAAATCTGTACGCAGTTTACATTTAGCTCAAAATATAAAGAAGATATAAGCTTTAAGAAATTCTATTTTTGGTATATTTATAGTAACTCAGCATACGAGGGGTGTATGATAAGTACCTGGCCTTGACAAGTACAAAACATTTTTAAGTGTAAAATTTATTTTATTTTTCAACATAGTTTCCTTTTAGCTCGTTATACTTAGTCCAACGTTTTTCTATCTTTTGTATCCCATCTAAAAAATACGATTTCTCCCTTCCCTTCAAAATAGGCGTGTGTTTCAGCAATCACCTCATCGTTTGAACCAAAGTTTTTTTCCGCTGAGCTATTTTTTCATGTAAGTAACTTTCAAGTAACTGAACACAATTTATCAATTCTGAACCAACCCTCTCCCACTTTCCTATGTTCAGCCTCTGGTACCTTTTCTCATATTGACCTCACTATCTGCAGTCACTCACTGGCACACAAATTTCAATGGAATATCCTAGAGGACACATATGGCAGTGATCATTATCCTATAATTATTCGTGATTATAACACCCCTTCTTATACCTCCCCTCCTGAAAGGTGGAATTTCAATAGAGCTGACTGGGCAGCCTTCGTATCCCAACTAAATCCACCAACACAACAAATCACTGACATAAATGCTTATCTATTAAACATCACCAAGGATATTCTTCAAGCAGCTTCCTCCACTATCCCCAGATACAAATCAAACCCCACAAAATTACCTGTCCCATGGTGGACGAAGGCCTGTTCAGAGGCAATTAAGGAGAGAAAGAAAGCTTTGAACCTCTTTAAAAGGCACCCCTCGAGCGAATATTTCGTAAACTTTAAGAAAAAAAGAGCAGCATGTAAGAGAATCATTAAACAAGCAAAAATCTCTTCCTGGAATGAATTTATCTCAAAAATAAATTCCCCCACTCCTTCTACTGAAATGTGGAGATGTTATAGAAAAATGAAGGGCTCTCCACCGAGAAACATTCCAGGTCTGTTAATAGATAACTTATGGCATTCAAATCCAGAAACTATCAGCAACAATTTCGCAACTTTCTTTCAAAACAAACAGCTCATAAAACTCACTCATCAACATCTACTCAGCTACACCTAAACGACTTCGATTCTTTAGAGCTACAAAACTACAACTTTCCCTTCACACAAAAAGAATTTGATCTTTCCTTACAAAAAGCTAAAATGACCGCTCCCGGTCCTGACGACTTATGTACTCAATTCCTTAAAACATTTACCACCAAATTATAAAAAAACAATACTAGACTACATTAATCATCTATGGATCTCAGATTCTTTTCCATCTTTATGGCTAAAATCAACTATTATTCCAATTCATAAATCGGGTAAACCGAGAAACCAACCTAGTAGTTACAGGCCAATTTCACTAACAAGCCAACTTTGTAAAATAATGGAGAGAATGGTAAAAAGTCGCCTTGAGTGGATCTTGAAATCAAAAAGTCTTCTCAGTCCCAACCAATTTGGTTTCAGGAAACATCGATCCGCATTAGAATACTTAGCTCTTCTAAACTCTGATATCAACCAATCAATACACAAAAAATGCCCACCTTTCAGCTATCTCATTGGATATACAAAATGCTTTTGATACCACAAACACGCAATTCATCCTAAACCAACTAAAAAAATTGAAACTCCAAGGTCATCTACCAAATATATCGCAAATTTCTTACAACCCCGCTCTTTTAGAGTAAAGGTAAACAACAAATTATCTAATGAATTTAAGTTTGAACTTGGAGTCCCACAAGGCTCAATCCTGAGCCCTACCCTTTTCCTCTTGGCAATACAGACAATTGAAGAACATATACCCAGAAATACATCTTTAAAGCTCTTTGCAGATGATATTATCATCTACAACTCCTCATCGAATAATACTTCAATTACTAATACTTTGCAATCGGCACTAAATAGGATTTCAGATTGGTCAGTGCAATCAGGTTTTACCTTCTCTCCGTCTAAATGTTCTGTAATTCATTTCTGTAGGAAAAGAGGTTGTTCTAAAATTAACACCCTATCCTTATCAAATACCTTCATTCCAATGAAAAATAACATCACTATGTTGGGACTTATATTTGATAACAGACTGAATTGGAAAAGACACATTGAATATCTTAAAACAAAAACATCGAGAGATTTGAACATAATGAGATTATTATCAAACACTTCATGGGGAGCAAATTTCCCCTCTCTAATCAAGTTATACAGATCGATCATTTTATCTAAACTAAGCTATGGGGACTTTATTTATGACGCAGCTAGTCCTACAATAAAAAGTTCTTTAGAAACTATCCAGAATCAGGCCTTACGCCTATCGACAGGAGCTTATAGAACCTCCCCAATTCCAAGTTTACAATGCATAGCTTCTATGCCTCCCCTCTTCTTACAAAGACAAAAATCCTTATTGAGATTTTATTCCACCTCTTTATTCAGACCCCACATTAAACAAGCTCTCAAACTTCATCAGTTACATCTAAAAACTTTCAACCCAAAATCCATACAAACCAGAATAAAGAGCCTTTTATCTACCCACGAATTAAATTTCACTTCTCCGGACTCATCTAAATTTCCAATACTTCCCCCTTGGACAGCTCCTACTCCGAAGATAGATATTAGCTTGACTAAATATAATAAGGAATCAACTACCTCTTCACGAATAAAATCATCGTTCCTCCAACTGATTCACGATAAATATCAAAATCACATTCAATATTACACAGACGGATCTAAATCAGATTTGGGAGTCGGTGCAGCAGTGGTTGCACCAAACATTATTCATAAATATAAACTAAACAACATTTCATCAGTGTATACAGCCGAATTATTAGCTATTGGAGAAGCTATTAAAACAGCTTTAAGATCAAATATAAATAGTAGTATTCTCATCATAACAGATTCTCTTAGCTCCCTGAAATCCATAAATTCTTCAAAAACATTCATCCCACTAGTGTTAGACATAATAGACCTTTTACATATAAGTGATATCCGGAAGAACAACATGGTATTGTTGTGGACCCCTAGCCATATTAACATAAGGGGAAATGATCTGGCTGATAATAATGCCAAATTGGCAATCACCTCTGGAAAAAATCTTAAATCCAATCTTATCACCAAAAAAGACTTGATAAATCATTTCAAGGATATCATCAAAAATTTATTTCAACTATCTTGGGACTTGCAAGAGGATAACAAATTATGGGAAGTAAAGCCTTCGGTTTATCCACCTTTTCACCTTTCAAGTTTGACACGAAAAGAGAATATCTTATGGAGAAGAATATCCATAGGTCATACGAATCTAACCCATTCTTATCTATTAAAAGGGGAACCCCCTCCATTATGTCAACAATGTAATACAGCCCTCTCGATAAAACATATCCTTTCGCATGATTATCTCCCTCAAAGAACAAAACATAATTTACTGAGACCCCTACATCAAATAGTTGCACCAAACACAAATAACATAAAATGTCTAATAGATTTTTTAAAGGAATCGGATCTTTACTCTAAATTATAATATCAACATAATCGGGCGCTAAATGATCTTAGCTATCGATGCGCTACACCTAAACATACATACATACATTTTTCATGTTCGGAAATAGCAAATAATCGTGTATCCTAACTCATGGAATTTTGCCATGGCGATAACACAAGTGTGCACACGTGTATTTTTTTGATGAAAGAGAACTTTTTTCTTCGGCAAAGGCGGACATTTTTCTTTCACACCATGGTTGAAACGATCCAATAGGTTAACGTAATACCCTTCATTAATCGTTTTGCTCTTTTCAAATGTAACCGACGTGTATTATGCCGCGTGCATTCTAAAACACTGTGCCATGACTTTGTCGGCCAATAAAGTCGCCTTGGTATTCTTTGGCGCCGATTCGCCACGAAAAACCCACCGTTTGGACTTTTCTTTGGTCACTGATGTACTGTGATGAATCCATGTTTCGTCAACAATTCTGAATCGACCACCAGCGCGTAATTCTATCAAATCGATAGTGAAATTGGACCAGCTTGACTACGAATTACTTCCTCATCCGCCGTATTCACCAAATCTGGCCCCCAGCAATTTTTGCCTTTTTTCAAATTGGAAAAGATGACTCCAAATATTAGAACGATCAACCATTAACAATACGGTAATCGCCGCAGTAAAACAGCTGTACAACCAGTCACGTTCTCGAATAAAGTTGGGAAACATTCTCTCCGAAAATTTTTCTGTAACAAAGGATGTCAGACAGGGTTGCTGTCTTCTACATTATTCAAAATTTATCTGAATGAGGCATTAGAGTGATGGCGAAGAGCATGTGTAGGAACGGGAATACAGCTGACCGACGAAACAACTACATTTTGTCGACGATTAAGTGGTTATTGCTCAGGACAAGGAAGATCTTGAATTTATAACAAGAAAACAGTTTGAAGATTATAAAAACTGGGGTTTAACAGTTAACTGCAACTAAGTTGGGAATGCAGAATCTTTGGCACAATGACACTACTCAGAATATATCACCACTACACCAAACACTTTATTTTTGCACTTGACGCGCGTTTCGCTAACCATGTTAACTTCATCAGGAACGATGATTGACTCTGAGTCAATCATCGTTCCTGATGAAGCGAAACGCGCTTCGAGTGCAAAAATAAAACGTTTGGTATATTGGTGATATATACTGAGTAGTTGACTGCAAGAAAACCTAATATAGTGTATAGGACGAAAACAGAGAAGCCTTACACTAAATACCGGTCAGGTCATTGATACTTGTAAAGAGTATATATATCTCGGAACTGAAGTCTTTGAACCCACAGAAGTTCCAGAGCGCTAAATATACAGGATGGGTGTTCTAACTCGGTAAATTTACAGTTTTGGGTAATGGTTTGAAGTGTTCTAGCTCTGTGGAACCTGTAGTTGTCATGCAACAGCAAAGTTTCAGTTCTCCATAAATTCGGAAATTTTTCTCTAATGGTCTGCTTCAGATTTTTTTATAGTCCTTCCGTAAACCACACCATTTTTCCAGATATTCACTACGAAACACTGTGACCTTCACCTTTCCAGAAGACGACTGAGTCTTCGGCTTCCTTTGAATGGAGAGCCCTTATAAATCTACTGCGTCGACTCTTGTTTCACGTGAAAATTCGCGAACAGTAAGTCTCAGTTTTGCTTAAAGCAGCTAAGTGTTCTTAGGAAATTTCTTTCCTCGTCAGTTTCTGCGAGTGTAAAGACGATAGAACGGAAAAAGAAGTGGAGAATAGAATAAATAAGAGACCTAAATTCTGTTCTGTGATCGAAGGACATAGCATCACAGAGAAAGCATCTCATTTATAACGCAATATTTAAGAGTGTCGTGTTATGCGTTTGTGAAACTTGGCAATTGACGAAACGATTGGAACAGAAACTAATGGCACTCGAAATGGATTACTGGCGAAGATCAACTGGAGTGTCAAGAATAGATAGGGTTAGAGATAAAAGAATAAGGGAAGTAATGAAAGTAAAACACCACGATTATTGAGGAAATTCGCCAACGGCAACTCATATGGTACGGACAAGAGGAAAGAATGGAAGAACACCAAATACCAAAGATGGTTATAAAGTGAGTACCAAGCGAAAGGAGGGGAAGAGGGAGACATAGTTTGGAGATGTTCAGGGAGCAATGTCAGAGAGAAATCTAAGTCCCGGAGATTAAGAAGATCGAAGAGGATGGAAACTGGGAACCGGAAGGCGAAGAACGCTATAAAAGACCGGATTGATGATGAGGCTCCAGGGAAAGATTTTTTTTTTATCGCTCACTTCCCCGCCTCAGTAGGAATTTTACCCTTTTTCAACGTTGTCTAAGTGCCGAAACATACATTTTTGTTTTTCACGGCACCTTTTAAACAACGCAGTAGTGCTGCCACGGACGTTATTTGCATTTCTGCTAACAACTACAACCTATGCCAAATATACTTATTAATTTATTATTAAATAAGTATACCGACTTGCGGGATTGGACCCTCGACCTTCTGCACAGTAGCAAAGTACTACACCACCGAGCCACGGTCTGCCTCAAAGGAAGAAGTCGAATGGGAAAACAGGATTATTTTAGGGAGCTCGGCAAATCGTACTTTATGGAAGTGTATCGCTCTTGAAAGAAACTATATTGAAGAATAAAATCGATTTTTAGCAAAAACATTGTTTTCTCCTCAAACGTCTCGGAACTGTTCACCTCTTGTAGTATATGCGATTATTGAGTTGGTAACATAGTTAAACATGTCGACATGACTTTGCGACGTCAAGTCAAAATAATACAATGAATAGGTGTATTTTTAACAAAAGCAGAAAAAGATGGGCTGGGTGCGTCACACCCTTCCATTTATTTGTGCCATCAAAGTGCAATTTATTCATTTAAATCCGCTGTTACGAACGAGATTTGTATGAACACAATGCGGGTTTTCTAAACGTCAATTTTAACCTTAAAGACCTGTTCACAATGTGACGTTTTACGTGATGGAGAAACCCTGAAACGAAAATAGTTCGTAGAACTGCTAGTTCGTGAGAAGTAGGACTCATGCATCGAAGACCTAACGGTCTTACAAGATGCACCCCGAACTCACTTCAAGTGGTATAATTTGTAATTTTGACTGAGATTGTGTAAAAATAAGAATATTCTGTCTTTGTTGCTTCTGTTAAATCTTATAAAATTCTCACTCTCTGTCTAAAAAAGATAATGTCAAAAAGTACAGAATCGGAATTTTTTTAATTCGTTCTGGACCTGTCTTTTTAAAAAATATTTCAAATATTGAATGTAAAAAATAGGTTTTAAACATTCAGATTGGTCAGTGCCGAAATGGGCGGATGAGCATTTGAATACTTGTGCAGTATATTACGATATATTTGGATTTGCTTTTTTATCTTCCTCGTTATAATAAAAATTGTATTAGGAAATCCCCTCCGAGATTTTTGTATTTTGTGATCGAGAATAAAGAAATTTCGCGTGGGAGTTGCAAATAATGCTTTTTTACGACCGTTCTGTTTTAATATAAATATTGTAACAGTTAATTAATTATACAGCACAAAGCTAAATTTTTATTTTAAAGCAAAGACCCATATATATATATATATATATATATATATATATATATATATATATATATATATATATATACATATACAGGCTTGGCCAAAAGTATAAGGCCCCCTACAATTTACTTCATTTCTTGTGTTTCAGGGTAAAAAATTAAATTCGTATGTTTTGTAAAATCGTATATTGAGGTAAAATTATGAAATAAATTAATATTTAGTGTGTCCGCCCTTAGCTTTAATTACCGCAGCAGTTCTTTGGGGCATGTTGCGGACAAGCCTAGTACATTCAGTTGTACTTATGGCATCCTATTCATCCATCAAAGCGCTTTTTAGCGCTGCTTTTGATGTTATGCTACGCTTCCGTATATTTCGCTTCAGAATACCCCAAAGATGCTCGACAGGGTTTAGATCTGAAGATTGCGCCGGCCAATCCAACAAAATAATGTTATTGTCTCTAAACCAGCGCATCGTAACCGCTGATTTATGAGAAGGTGCATTATCTTGCTGGAATTTGATGTCGTCTAAATTAGTATCGCCAAAAATGTGCGTTAGCGAAGACATCAGTACAGTTTCTAGTACATTTATGTACTTTTGGCTGTTCATGCGGCCTTCACAAACGAAGATTTCGCCGACACCTTTAGCAGCCATGCAGCCCTAGATCATAATGCTGCCTTCCCCGTGTTTTACGGTAGGTACCACGCAATCTGGATGGTATTCCTCGCCGACACGCCGGTGCACGAATGTCACACCTGACGTTCCGAATAGCTGTAAGAATAGAAAAAATACTCAATTAAAAAATTAATTATTATTTTGACTAAAACGGATTAAATCAAGAGTAATTGTATGGAGTTGTTAAAATAAATCATATAAAAACTTACCTCAAAGTTGGATTCGTCGGACCATACAACATTAAACCAATCCTCTTCGCTAAAATGTTGGTGCTTCAGAGCCCACTCTAAGCGTTTCTTCCTGTTGATCTCTGAAAGCCAATGCTTCTTTCTAACTTTGCACCCTCTTTATCCAGCTTCTGTCAGTGTTCTCCTTGCCGTTCGAGAACTAATGGGCATCCCAATCTCTTCCGACAGAGTTGCAGCGAGCTCAGATGATTTTTTTTTTCGATTTTTAATAGACTCGCGGATGAGTTTTCTGTCCTGTCGCTTATTAGTCTTACATTTTCTGCCCGTTCTCATTTTGTTAGCATAGGAGCCAGTCTCCACAAACCTTTTAATAGCACATTGCACTGCGCATCGAGAACATTTCACTAACTTGGCTATTTCTACTTGGGACTTGCCTTGTTCATGTAGGATTTAAATTTTAATTCGTTTTTCGATACCAAGCTCACTTTTCTTAGGCATTTCTCAAATATAAGAATGTCCAGTTCACAAATAAAGCACTCACGGAAGCTTCTTGACACTACAAGTAGTAAAAAGAGACTGATAAAACATTAAAAATATTTTTCAAAACACCTTATTATCGCAATTTTGTTGGACAGGTGTTTTATGGACCTGCAAAAGAGATCGTATATTGTTTAAGTTAGCTTTAACAGCGTTAATTGTTAAAACAATTAGTCTTTTTTTAATATTTTATGAGCTTCACGTGTTTATTAGGGGTACCTAATACTTTTGACCAAGGCTGTATATGTATATATATATATATATATATATATATATATATATATATATATATATATATATATATATATATATATATATATATATATATATATATATATATGTACATATATACACAACACAAGACAAGATATCGCTTTCATTTTTCAGTTCTTGGTGTGATAGTCAAAGCTCTGGGATACATTTTTTCGAATTACAACCTCTCTTTATATGGTTACGTATACTCAGTTTTCTTTGATTTATTTCAAGGTCATTTGAGCTTCATTTGTGTAGCAACTCTTATTATTTGTCCTAATCTTTTTTAATTGAATAGGTGCTTTCGGATGCAGGGGGATTATTTCGAAGATGGCTTGAGTCACGAAGCCCAATAATAACTACGGAGTTAATCCGGGAATTTTTGGATCCCACCGCGTAAACTGTTTATGAAATAACTAGCATTGAATAAATATGTAATAAAAGACTGTTTTTAGTCAATTTCCACTAATTTATTTATAATTGCGATGACGTGTTTCGCTGTCGATGCAGCTTCTTCAGATCTACATTTTACACTGTCAAGTTAGGTTTAATGTTTACAATTTTATATAATTTCGTAATTATAATATTACACCTAATTAAATTATATTGATAGTGTTGGAAAATCCACACAGACATGAAATTAAGAGAATAAATTCAATAATGGTGAATTGTTTAAATCTACCTGTTCGTTGAGTAAAGTAACTGTAGGCCTTAATCGATTTATTGGCATTGTCTCTAAAAAGATTAGTTTTAAACCTTTTTGTTGGGTATGTAAAATTTTGAAATTCTTATTAAATGTATGATTCTCTATTAAAAGATGATTAGCATATGTTGAATTAGACTTTCTATGGATGAAACTTTTTTCGTGTTCTGTAATTCTTTGTATAAATGTACGTCCTATTTGTCCTATGTATGTTTTAGGATATGACCCACGTGTTAATTGATATACCCCTGATTTATTATCATTATTGATTTGTGGTTTGAAGTTTTTAACAGCATAAGAATTTCAAAATTTTGCATACCCAACAAAAAGGTTTAAAACTAAACCTTTTAGCGACAACGCAAATAAATCGATTAAGGACTACATGTACTTTACTCAACGACCAGGTAGATATAAATAATTCACCATTATTGAATTTATTCTCCTAATTCCATGTCTGTATGGGTTTTCCATTACTTTCAATATACTACTGTGATCAAAAAATAGTAAGACTTTTGAAATAAAACGCAAACGGGTTATTTATTTTTCCAAATTTATTTCGACCCTTTCAAAGTAAGTCCCCTTGGATACAATACGTTTATGCCAACGTTTTTTCTAGTCTTCGAAACAGTTGTTGAATTCAATTTCTGGAATGGCCTTTAAAGCCTTCTTCGATTCAGGTTTAATCTCCTCAATCGACTCAAAACGATGTCCTTGGTTTTTTGCGTTTAGGGAATAGCCAGAAGTCCGATGGAGCTAAATCAGGCGAATAAGGCGATTACGGAATGATAATGAGTTGAATTTTTGATAAAAAGGTCGCCAAGAATCAATGCTGTGTGAGAAGGCGCATTATCGTGATGAAAAAACCAAGAGTTATCGGCCCATAATTTCGAGCGTTTGGGAAGCCGAAAAAAAAACCATTTTTAAAACAAAATTTAATGCAACTTCTTTGCTGAATTTTTTCACTCATGTTAAGAATCGAAAAACGCACTTTTGTTGTTGAACGAATGCAAGCGAATCTTATTAACTACTGACGCTATGGTCTTAAAATTTGACACAGATGGCAGTTAAGGTCCTACCAATCTAACGAAAAAAAATTAATCCGATTTGGAAATGCCCGGGCTATTTAAATTTAAAACTCTTACTTTTTTTTGATCACAGTTGTAATTTAATTAGGTGTAATATTATAATTAAGAAATTATGTAAAATTGTAAACATTAAACCTAATTTGACAGTGTAAAATGTAGATCTGAAGAAGCTGCATCGACAGCGAAACGCACCATCGCAATTATGAATAAATTAGTCTAAATTGACTAAAAACAGTCTTTTATTATACGAGGCATGTTTTTTTAAGTAAGTACCGTTTTGGAATTAAAAAAAGACGTGCAAAGATATCGCTATAATTTTATTTTTACATGAAAGCCTGTACCTTAATCTACTTTTCTACATAATTTCCGTGAATATTGAGGCACTTGTCATAACGTGGCACCAGTTTTTGAATACCCTCCTCATAAAATTCTGCCGCCTGACTTGTTAACCACTGTATCACAAATGTTTTGACTTCGTTATCGTCTTGAAGACGCTGACCACCCAGGTGCTTCTTCAAGTGCAGGAACAAATGGTAGTCGCTGGGCGCCAGATCAGGGCTGTATGGAGGATGATCTAGAGTTTCCCATTTAAAAGATTTGATGAGATCTTTGGTCCGATTAGCCACATGTGGACGGGCATTGTCATGCAGCAAAACGATACCCTTACTCAACTTGCCACGTCTTTTGTTCTGGATTGCACGACGCAGATTGTTCAATGTCTCACAATAAGACGCTGCATTGATTGTCTCATTACGAGGCAGAAACTCCACTAGCAATACTCCTTTTCTGTCCCAAAAAACTGTGCACATGATTTTGCGGGCAGAAATTGTTTGCTTAAACTTCACTTTTTTGGGTGATGATGAATGTCGCCATTCCATGGATTGTTGTTTCGATTCTGGTGTGACGTAGGCCACCCATGTTTCGTCACCAGTAACAATTTGGTCTAAAAAATGTTCACCTTCATTGTGGTACCGCTCAAGGAAAGTCAATGCACTGCCTAAACGTTGGGTTTTGTGCAAATCCGTCAACATTTTTGGAACCCAAGGTGAACACAATTTCCGGTAATTCAAGTTCTCGGTCACAATGCGATACAAAACACTACGAGAATATTGAGGAAAGCAGTCGCACAATGATGAAATTGTAAAGCGTCTGTTTTCTCTCACCTTTTCGTCCATTTTCTGCACCAAATCTTCATTAACGACCGAAGGACGCCCACTCCGTTCTTCATCATGCACATTTGTGCGGCCATCTTTAAATGCTCTCACCCATTTCCTTACCATTCCATCACTCATAATGTTTTGTCCGTAAACTTCACAGATCTCACGATGAATATCGATCGGTTTTACGCCTTTAGCACTAAGAAATCGTATAACAGCCCGTACTTCACAATCGGTGGGACTCACGATTGTCGGAGGCATCTTAAACACTCAGTAAACAACGTATACAATGAAGAATCAGACTGTAATGGCGTCAGTGGGTAGACATGAGATGTAGGTTACCAGCGCGCATGCGCGGAACGCCGACCGTATCGCTGCGGCGGCGGAATCGCAAAACGGTACTTACTTAAAAAACATGCCTCGTATATTTATAATGAATTTCCATCAAATAGAAGCTACAACCATCCAAAATAGCATTGAATGTATTGAGTTGTACTACACTGTTTGAATTAAGTTATTCTCTAGTGTGAGAAATTTAAATTCAGTGTTTATTTTAGCTCTGCATGTTTGCCAGGGAAGTACTGAGGAAATCACTGTACCGGTTTTTTATAAATGTAAACAGAGCTTAAAATATCCAATAATTAAGCTGTTTATCGCCGGAGAGGCACGTGCCGGCGTCATGGCTGTTTTATTGTTTGTTTGTTGGTGGCTTATATCGTATAAATACATACATACTATTTATTCATATGTATGTGCATTTTATCGCATGATTTGAGTTAACGATAATAATGCACTATTTTGCTGCATGGGCGTGCTTTTTAATACTGTGTATGTATTATAATTAACAAATGACTCAATTGTTTTTGAATGTTTACGTGCGCAGTGGTAAAAATGATCATAATTCGGCATCAATAAACAGTACGGTACAGTAACAGTAGTGATGTATAGTACTGCTCCTCATTTATATCGAGACAAACCACCGTTTGGCAATCGGTACTAATGCTTCCTCTTCGTCTTTTTACTATAAGACAAGGACTTGGTTCGTCTGTTTGTAAGCCTCTTGTGACGTAGATATCCAGTTTTCCTGCCATCTTTTTGGTGGTCGACTGGGAGGTCTTCTTGTTTTTTCATTTTTTGCCCATCTGACCAGCTATTGCATCTTCAGTTCTTCTCGTATAGTTGTGCTTCGTACCTGGTCTCTCAGGGTTATTCTTTTGATAGTGCGCTGTGTTTTCATTTCCGTAGCTTTCATGAGGCTTTTTGTTTTAGATATTTCTGGTCTTGTTTCCACTGTATACGTTAGAACCGGTCTTACCACGATTCTATATATACGCACTTTGCCTTCTGTAGACATGTAGGCATTTTTCCATATTAAGTCCCTCAAACAACCAGATATTCTCGATGCTTTGTTTGCCTGATTGAGTACTTCTTGATATAGATTTCTTGATCGCGATAGCTGTACCTCCAGGTATGTGCAGTGCATGTTCTGTGCTACTGTTTTGTTGTAGACGGCTAATTTACATCCAATGACGTCTTTAGTATCGCCATTCTTTCTGAAGATGGAATACTCATAATTGGTACGAGCGTTCTATAAATATACAAAAAAGATATATGTAAGGAGATTTGAGTTAGATGCTACAGGGTGTTCAAAATAAATTTATACATTTCGACTATTTTAAATTGAAAAATCTCAAATTTTTTAAATGGCACACTGTAACTTGAGAACTTGCCCGCACGTTGTGGTGTCATTTTGTAGCCTATGTAAAGGTGTTTAATTGCGCCCCACGTAGACTGCGTCATTTTGTAAGGTGTTAACTCGCCCGCTTTTTTTGCGGCGTCCTTTTGTACCCTGTGAAAATTGTTTTTCCCACGCTTAGGCGCAATTTTCTTGCAACCTCTTTTTAATTTCTGAGAATGAATTGAGTGACTAATGATTTTAAAAGAACTAAAGAAATTAAACAAACACTAGCTCAGTTTTCCTTGGTAGAGAGATATGGGTAAGAGATAATTTTTGTACGTCTTTTTGGAATTATTTTCTATTTTTTAAAAAGCCTCAGCTGTACGAATTTTGGGCACCATTCATTTTAAAATAGAAAGGATCTAACTTCAGCTAAAAAAATGAAAAAATACTGAAAGGGTGTACAGTTGTTAAATAAAAAAACAGTTTGGTACAGCCGTCATTATCCTGAAAAGTAAGATAGGTATTCAGTGAGACACTAGCTTTAATCAACAAAAAGAAAATTTATTCATCATTTTAAAATAAAAGTTCCAACCTTTGCAGTTTTAAGGATTACAAAAAAAATTCTAGCCTAACAGGTAGTTATTATTATTAGAGTCCCTAAATCAGACATTTTACTTCTAAAACCTGACTACACCCGAAATCGAAGAATTCATTTAATTCTTTATATCTACGGAGTCTTGCGGCATATACAGATAGTTTTTGTTTCAAGATATCGAGGATTTCTGGCAGTGTTCTGTTGGGAGACTTAGATTTGATCTTGTTTGCCCCCTGTGTGACACGTTTGGACGCGTTCCCGCTTATAAACTGGGTAAGATGTCCTAGATCTCTCCTGATGTTTTTGATTTTGTTTTCTATTCTTATTTGCCATTTGAATTTTGGTTTTGTCTTGTTGGGGTTTCCTTGTCGTTGAGGAAGTTTTTGATTATTTTGTGTTAGAGTGGTGATCGCTGCTGAGAATATTATTGTGTGAATGTCTTCGATTGTGCTTAAGTCTGTTATATACTGAGGTATTATGTGCTTGTTTAGCGTGTTGAGGATTGGTTGCGTGCTCTGTCTGAAGATTAAACGAGGGATGGGATTTCTTGTTGTGGGGTCGGTGCCTGACCATCGAGCTAGATGTGACTCCATTTTTGCTTTAAGTGTTTGTATGAGAGGTGATTCGGGGTGATGTTGTGTGGATGTTGTTGAGGGTGGCGAGTGATTCATGTTGTTGTCTGTGATATGGTGTTGCGCGGTACTCGCAATATTATTTTCACTTCACGTTTTGTCAGTTCAAATTGCTGTTAAAACACTTATTTGCGGGAATAGATCTATTGATGAATGTTCTGGTAACTTACGGTTTTCATATGGGCTTCTAGGCCTTCGATGGAACACAAAACCGATTTCACACTTTTGAGAAGAGCCTACGTTGGCTACTCCATTTAGAAAACACACAAAGCCCACTACGGCTTTACGTTAAAAAACTCGTGCTTAACTTGGCTCTCGTAAATATTGTCATGAGCCTCTACTGCGGCTCGGTCGAAGTAAGCCTCTCGGCTCGGTGGAAGTCAGCCTTCACGGCGGCTTGGTGGAAATTCTTCTTCTCGGCGGCTAGATGGAAATAAGCCTGGCTGCGGCTTGATGGTACTAAGCCGAGATTCCTGTCCTCCGGACCCTTAAATAAGCCGTGGGCACTCTCTCGGTAATATGGCGACGCCGGAACCAAAACTCCGGATACAAAGATTTGACCAATCCCGGCATATCGATAGATTCGCTCGGAAACCCGCACTGCACACTAATATAACGAGCGGCTAGCAATTTCTGATTAATATACTGCTCGATACAAAAATGAAAAGAAGTACAATTTAAAGCGAAAAATCAGTAACATTACATGGTCTTAAAATCTAGGAAAAAATGAATGTTACAACACCCTGTATATTATTATTTTTTTTGTGATAGATTTTACAAAACCCTCCGACTTTTATTAAGTATATCATATACCTATTTCTAATAGTTAGTAGTAATTTTTACCCTTTTTTTTTAAACATTTATGCTATAACATCATAGTTGCCAAGACAAAACAAACATGTAGACATTGTCAAATTTTGACAGGTCTATTAAGCAAGTAAAAATATTTTAATTTGTTATAGTAAGTGATGTATAAAGGTAATAGTTATGGATTTTTCTAAAAATGAATGAATTGGGCGAGGCGGGAAAAAATTGTCTTTTGGCAGTAAGGCTTTACGGAACGAAGTACCCTAATAGACGTATACCATCTAGAAAATCTTTTCAGTGCTTAATGCAACGGTTGATGGTAGTGGTAGCGCTGAGTATACAAAACGGAAAGTAGTACATCCTACCAATGAGGAAAAAGAGATGGACATTTTACTTCATGTTGAAGATAATCCCCAAGTCAGCAGCAACTAGCTAACTTATCTGACACATCCCTCTATCCCATCTACGGCTAATGGCACCACGAGAAAATACAAGTATCATCCCTTTCATATGGAACTACACCAAGAACTTTAAGAGCGTGATTTTGAACGCCGAGTAAACTTTAGTACCACCATGAATGGAGCAATAGAGGCCGATTCAAATTTTTTGTCCAAAATAATGTTTTCTGATGAAGCTATTTTTCGCAGTAATGAAGCAGTTAACAGCCATAACATGCATTATTATTCAACAGTTAACATCGTGCTCCAGAAGAAGACACAGTGTGTCTAAACAATTGTCAGCAATAATAAACATAAGTGGTGATCTTAAACATTTGTTTAAATTTTTATTCCTAGTTAATCCATTTTGGGTCCGGGAAGTTTAAAACCAAAACCATTGGTCGCTTATAATGTATGGTGTGGAATATTAAATTTTCGAATTAACGGGCCTAGATACCTGTTTGCAAAACGAATTACCCCAGCTTTTTGAAGAAATTGATAACTTTGAAAGGGAACAGATGTGGATTCAACAAGACGGAGCTCCTGCTCATTACCACCGGGAAGTTCGGGATTATTTAAACGAACGTTACCCACAAAAATGGATCGGTAGGGATGGATTCATTCAGTGGCCCTTTTGATTATGTGACTTAAAGCTTTTAGACTTCTTTTTGTGGGGCTACATTAAAGATCGTGTTTATGTGAATCCCCCTACAACACCAGTAGATATGGAAAATAGGATACGAGATGCGTGTAGGACAATAACGCCCTTTATGCTAAGGAAAGTGGATTGAAATATAGTAAAACGATTAAACATGTGTATTCAAGTAGACGGGCATATTTTTGAACATTTATTACATTATAATAATTAATCATTAGATAAGTTCAACTATATTAAAATTATTATTAATTATTTGTTTATATTTTCACAATAGCGTAAGTGTATTAAAAACAAGGGTAAAAATTGAAAAATTCAAAATAAATCGAAAACTATTAGAAATAGGTATATGACATACTTAATAATGGTTAGAGGGTTTTGTAAAATCTATCAGAAGAAATAATAATATA
Organism: Pachyrhynchus sulphureomaculatus; assembly: GCA_019049505.1. Taxonomy (NCBI): domain Eukaryota; kingdom Metazoa; phylum Arthropoda; class Insecta; order Coleoptera; family Curculionidae; genus Pachyrhynchus; species Pachyrhynchus sulphureomaculatus. The sequence continues at coordinate 17,345,046 of CM032446.1, forward strand.
GAGGGTGTGCCATTTAAAAAATTTGAGATTTTTCAATTTAAAATAGTCAAAATGTATAAAATTATTTTGAACACCCTGTAGCATCTAACTCAAATATCTTTACATATATCTTTTTTTCATCTCTATAGAACACTCGTACCAATTATGAGTATTCCACCTTCAGAAACAATGGCGCTACTGGCAATTTTTTAAAAAACTGAAAATTAGAATTTTTTTTAAAAAATTAAAATATTAGAAAAAACTACTAGGTTTAAGTATATAACATTATTAATAAAAAAGTTATAAAATTTTACGCAGAATTTAAAAATAAATTAGAAAATAGGATGTTCCATTAAAAAAAACCTCTCTGGCCAACAATCTAACTTATTTAAATTTATCTGCGGTTAAATTCCCAAACGACTGGATTATATAATGAACTTCGTGTGATTGGCGAGTAGTAGTAGTAGAGCAACTATAACTTTTCTGAAAGAAAATCGGCATGGCCCCAAGTTCACTCTTGTATGTATAGTATATGCACTATTTTATAGGGCTATTTCGCCACGAGCTTTTTTGATGACAGCACTATTTGCCCTTGTGCTATTTAATCCAGGAGTAATTTTAAAAACCCGTTATTTTGCCACGGTGCCATTTTATCCAGCACTTGCTTAACAAAGCCTGCAGTTGCAGAGTTTCAAATCTACGTTTCGAATTGTGAAATCGCTAAAACTCTCCATGAACAGGCGTGACGTAAACAAACAACCATCTGTTTTGGAGTGTCCCTGCATTTAATAATAATCATTAACAAACCTACAAGGCATTAGCAAATGAGGCCTTTCAATTCGAATGCCATACACATTTATTTTTTTCAATTGAAATTAAATTACACGTATGCATGTAGATATAGTTGAAATGTTCGATCAAAACAAACCTTTTTGGTACTGATCAGTTTGATTGATTAATTTGTTATTTAATTATGTTAATTCTCTGTTTCTTTTTTAAATTAAAATGTATATTATTTATTTACGTGGGAAGCTGTTTTTTTTCTTAGAGTATACATTCCTGTTATTTTTTTTATGTAGAATGATTGATTATTTTGACTATACGTAAGCAATTAGAAGGAAGGCACAAAGGACATAAAAAGTTACAAAAGTCCTTTGACCTACTACTAATTCAAACTATACTCTATTTATTTAAAACTGATAGTAATAAAAATGCCAGTAGGCTGACCGGCGGTCGAATAACAGAGGCTTGCTGTCTATTCCCAGTATTTTTCACGTAACAATGCTCTTTGGTAACGAAGTTTTATCGCCGATCAAATTGTTTTATTTACATACCTTCCTGTTGCCCCAACTATAAATACATATTTAGACATACAGACAAGTCAGTTAGTGTGTTAACAAAATGTCTTCTCCAGTGAAATGCCAAAAGTTCGGGCAGCTAACCTATAATTAAAAGCGTGTACAGTGAAACCTGGATTAACGGCCACCTGTTCTAAGCGGCTACCTGTGGTAACGGACAGTATTAAGCTTCTCAAAACCTGTTGCATATAAATTCCCGTATAAAATAACCTGTTAATTACGGCCACTTGTATTGAACGGCTACGGCCAGTTAAACCGAAATTTTTATGGCATATTTCCTTGGAAATTTACCTAGTAATAACGACGGGGCTGGCCGAAAGGTTTTATGACTAATTATTTTTATGGGCCTACAACCTTTTACTTTTACTACTACTGTAACTGGGCAATTTATTCAAATAGCCATTATTGTTGATAAAATTATCTGGTTTAAATTTGAAGTTTTCTGTTTATTCCATTATTTTAAGGTTGTCTTCGTACTTTCTTAATAATGTCGCTGAAACCAAAAGTTCGAGGTTGGAAAAACGCAAATTCTCGATATATTAAAAAATTAGAGTAAACTAAAAAAAGATGTTTGGAGCGGGTGTTAACTTGAAGCAAAAACGAAACTTTCCCAAGTCAGCCGGATTACCAGTGGATCAAGTTGTCTACAGTTGGTTTTGCAAGGTCAGGAATAAAGCAGTTCCAATATCTGGACCACTACTTAAACAAAAACCACTGGAGGCGTAAAGCAGCTTGAAAGTGGAAAATTTCTCTGCGTCAAATGGGTAAAGTTTCTATAAACGGAACAATATGACTTTTAAGTCAATTTCTGGTGAGTCCACAGATGTAAATTTGAAAGATGTAGAGTCCTGGAAAACTACATTACCGCTAATTTTAAAAGATTATTCTCCACGAGATGTATACAATGCTGATGAAACAGATCTTTATTACCGAGCCGTGCCAAATAAGACATTTGCTTTAAAAAACGATAAATGTGCAGGAAAGAAGGTAGCAAAACCGCGATTAACTATTTTACTGTGTGCAAATATGGAAGGAGAAAAAGAAAATTCGTTAATAATTGGGAAAAATAAAAAATCCTCGTTGTTTTAAAGGTAGTCATGTTGACAAATTATCCTTAGAATGGGAATCTAACAAAAATGCCTGGATGATGTCAGTAATTATGACCAGATGACTCCATAAATTTGATAATAAAATGAAGAAACAAAATAGAAAGGTGCTGCTTTTCTTGGACAATGCTACCTCCCATTCTAAAGTACCACTAGAAAATTTTAAACTGGTTTTTTTTGCCTCTAAATACCACCTCATATTGTCAGCCTTTAGACTAGAGGCTCCCAAACTTTTTTTTCTCTTAGACCACTTTCAAAATTTTACTGGTTTCGGTGGACTCCCTGCTGCTACACTTCTACCATATTCCCAAAACTCGTCAAAAATGTGAAAATTAGATCTAACGATGGAAATTTGCGTCGTGGCTGAGTTTCAACCCTAAATTCGGAGTGGTAAAAATAAAAAGAAAAATAATATATTTTCTTGAGTTCTATTTATTAAAATAATATGATTACAGACTTAATAGAATTAAAATTAAACATTAATAATGTACCGTAACTTCAACAATGCAAATCAACCATTAAAAAAAAATAGTCATAATTTTAATTGGGAGGGATGTACTTGATGGATTGACAGCAAATTATCCATATTCATATAATCAGTTTTGTAAGGAATAACCGCAAATCTCCCCGTTCTGTGATGTTCAATCCGCTCCTTTTTTTGTTAATAGGTTTGTAACGACACTAAAACTTTTTTCGACAAGGTATGACGAGGGAAACGCTATCAAAAGTTTTCTCGCAATTTCCCACTGCTCAGGATATTTTTCGGGTATTTCTGCCTGCAGCCAAAATGTTTGATAGCCTTTTTTAAATTTCACTTTCAGCTCCTTATTGGTGCTAAGCTCGAGTAGCTCCTCTTGTAATACCAAATTCGCCACTTCCGTTTCATCAAATGGATTTATGTTCCATGGTGGTATTTCCATCGTCAGAATATCTTCAAATCTATTTTTAAAGTCATCATGCAGGGCATTTAAATGTTGAACGTATGTCTGAATATCCTCATCAAGACATTCTGCCTGTGACAAGTTTGGAAACTGGGAGAATTCGCGCCGACGAATATTTTGCTTCATAAATTTCAATTTTCCAAGAAAAGCCGAAATTACACCCTTTGTTTTTATTAAATTTAGGCTGTCCCCTTGTAACTGCAAGTTAATGTCATTAAATTTTTTGAACAAACCTGCAAATACGCGATGTCTGCTTTCAATTTGATCAGGTTTTCTTTTAAATCTGGATCTTTACTTTCCAGAAACTCTAAAACTGATTCAAAAAGTGAGTAAAATCTTGTTAACATGCACCTTTCGACAACCAGCGTACTTCAGTATGTAATGGCAATGATGTAAATTAAAATAAGTCGGACAATGACAGTTTTTTCAAGCATGTCAAGATATTCTGGCAGAAAGGGCTTGTCGAATTGAACACCGAAATTAGAGAGTCGATAAAAAAGTATTGTCCTAGCAATAGCCAAAATCCCGATTGATAAGGTGAGTTTTGATCATCGATCGATGATGAAACTTTTAAAGCTTTATTAGGAGAACGATGAACACCCTGTATAGCCGCCTATGGTGTTAAAGTATTTTTAATGTAGTTTCTAAATAAATAATTTTTAACTTTATTGCGTTGCCACTTCATTTCAATATTTTCATTAGAAGTAATGGCAGAATTTACGACAGACTGTGCATACTGTATAATTCGGAGATTAACTTATGTAATAACCCAAATTATCTAGATTAATCGTGCTGAATATAGCTAAGAGATATCAAGACAAGTGCAATAAATTAAAATTGTTTAAATATTCTGTTGAATGTTAGTTTGCTTTTTGCTAAATGTAGGTAGCAGAGTGGCGTTTTATTAATAGTTTTTACGATTACGATTATTTACAGCATTCGTAATTGGTAATATGTTAAGAATAATAATGTAGGAGATACTGTTTTTTTTTTCTTTGAATGTATTTTCAGCATGTTAATTTTTATTTAAAATAAAAGTATTTTTTTAATTTCGGAAACGATCACTTTTATTAATAATTTACAATCCGATATCGAACAAAGCTGGCCGTCTTCTGGCTCTCTAAACAAAAAAAATAACCGGTCAAGTGCAAGTTAAACTTGCGCAATTAGTGTTCCGTACGTTGATTGCTTTTAAAATAAAAAATGTTATAACGGAAGTATAAAATGATCAGTAACTTCACAAAACACACCCCAAATGAGTTTTCAACAAAGTTTGTTTCCAATCTTTACTTAAAAGTGATGACCTTAAATTTTTTGTTTTTTTTTTATATACCAGATATATTATTACAGATAATGCACTCGTGATAATTTTCGTTCAATCTACACCCCGTGGAGAATATTCCAGAATTTTTTAAAAATTTTTTGATAAGTACTTTTCGAGATAAGGCGGGTGGACAGCGATTTTTCGCGATTTTTTAAAAATAATACAAAGAAAAGTGCGCGCAAGTATTACATTAAATATATATATTTTTTTTTACTCGTATTTTCACAAGCTTTCATTTGACACCACACTCGATTACCAAGTAAACAAATTTTTTTTTCACTTCCGATTTCACCCCCCAAAACTAACCCCTTAAGTCAAAATTTATCTTTCAAAACTACATGACTCTGATGAAGCCATCAATTCCTATATTATTACCAAATTTCAACTTTCTATGACAAATAGTTTCGGAGAAAATCGGGTGTGACAGACGGACAGACAGACAGACAGACACCGAAGTGATCTTATAAGTGTTCCGTCCGGAACACTAAAAATAACCGGTCAAGTGCAAGTTGAACTTGCGCAATTAGTGTATCGTACGTTGATTGCTTTTAAAATAAAAAATGTTGTAACGGAAGTATAAAATGATCAGTAAGTTCACAAAACACACCCCAAATGAGTTTTCAACAAAGTTTGTTTCCAATCTTTACTGAAAATTGATGTCCTTGAAATTTCTGTTTTTTATATACCAGATAAATTATTAAAGTTAATGCACTCATGATAATTTTCGTTCAATCTACACCCCGTGGAGAATATTCTAGAATTTTTTTTAAATTTTTTGATAAGTACTTTTCGAGATAAGGCGGGTGGACAGCGATTTTTTAAAAATAATACAAAGAAAAGTGCGCGCAAGTATTACATTATATATATATTTTTTACTCGTGTTTTCACAAGCTTTCATTTGACACCACACTCGATTACCTAGTAAACAATTTTTTTTTTTCACTTCCGATTTCATCCCCCAAAACTAACTCCTTAAGTCAAAATTTAACTTTCAAAACTACATGGCTCCGACGAGGCCATCAATTCCTATATTATTACCAAATTTCAACTTTCTATGACAAATAGTTTCGGAGAAAATCGGGTGTGACAGACAGACAGACGGACAGACAGACACCGAAGTCATCTTATAAGTGTTCCGCACGGAACACTAAAAATAGTGCATACCAAAAATATCGGTTACATAAACATCATTTTAAGCAATGTATGGTAATATATCAATAACATAAAATAAACTCAATGGTTCCGTTATTCGATACAATAAATAAACAGTGACTCAAGTATAATTTAATTTACGTAATATAAACAAGCCATCCTGCCTGAAAGCAATTAATATTCTTCTTCTAAAAATACATATTTTCGGCTATCCTGCAAATTTCTTGTTTCTTACCAGGGTTTTTTTCTATACAGTAAATGGTGACAGCCGATTGTCCATAATCGGTTAATAATATCGATTTTGTTAAGAGATGGCGTTACTAATACACTTGTTGGTATAGACTAGTGACATTTATGGCGTTTTGGAAGGTAAACATACGCCATCAAAAGTCAGTTCATTATTAATTGTCATTGTGCGAAAAACATAGTTCTTCATAGCTTTGAATATGTCGTGTTTCGTACCAAAAAAAGACGTTTTGCGCGGGGAACTTTAATAACCTTCTTTCATTTGAAGAAAACGGCGGCTGAAAGTTATTAATTGTTGGTTGAAGCTTATGGTGAACATGCCCCAACCCAAAAAACTTGGGTAGACCTAGGCCAGCCTTCAACATCACAACCAGTGCGCAATATACGGAGAAAGAAAGCTTTGCTGTGTATTTGATAGGATAGTAAAGGATTTGTGTATTACGAACTGCTGAAACCTGATGAAACGATTTCTGGCGATGTATACCGACAACAATTGATAAAGTTGAACCGAGCATTGAAGGAAAAACGACCAGAATTCGCCCAAAGACACGATAAAGTCATTTTTTCAACATGAGAATGCTCGGCTCCATGTTGCAAAATGTGTTAAAAACTATTTGGAAAACATCAAATGGGACGTTCTACCCCACCCGCCGTATTCACCGGACTTAGCCCCTTCAGACTACCACTTATTTCGATCGATGCAGCACGGACTTTCAGAACAACACTTACATTCTTATGAAGAAGTGAAAATTTGGCTTGATGAATGGTTGGCCTCAAAAAACGAAAAGTTCTTCTGGTGCGGAATCCATTCTTTGACAGAAAGATGGGAAAAAGTCACAGCTAACAATGGCCAATACTTTGATTATTAAGGTAATTCATTTTGTGAAGGAAATAAACTCCTAAATGTTGCGAAAAAATCGACATTATTAACCGAAGCACTTATTACATGATAAAAAAGTGCTTTTTTTCTAACATATTAAAACTTGGTGTCTCTGTCTGCTAAGGAATTTTTTGTATGTGAATTAAAATCTTCGAGTAATACCCCAGAATTTCGAAATTCTACGATAACTAAAATTGAAGCACTGTTATTCAAGAACGATTGTCCATTAATACACATGATAAAAAGTGCTTTTTTTACAACATATTAAAATTTGGTGTCTATATCTGCTAAGAAAATTTTTATTTGTGAATCAAATTCTTCGAGTAACATCCCAGAATTTCGAAATTTATGATAACTAAAATTGAAGCACTCCTATTCAAAAACGAACTTTCGCAACCGATTGTCCATTAATATACATGATAAAAAGTGCTTCTTTTATAACGTGTTAAAATTTGGTCTCTCTATCTGCTAAGGAATCTTTTACATGTGAATTAAAATCTTCGAGTAACACCCCAGAATTTCTAAATTTTACGATAACTAAAATTAAAGCACTTCTATTCAAGAACGAAATATCGTAGCCGATTGTCCATATACAGTGAAATCTCCCTTAAGCGGACACCAACGGGACCGACCGAAAGTGTCCGTTCAAGAGGGGTGTCCGCTTAAAACAGATACAAAAAAAATCGTTTTTTTTAGTAAAAACTGTAATTAAAGAATTTGGGACATGTAAAACGTATACTTATGTATGTACATATTTTTAAAATAAACAAAAAAGTTAAAACTTTGATAAAACAAAGATGTATTACCTTAAGATACATATAGAATATAATAGGATAGAGTTATACATATGAAATGAAAGGTCACTTTAATGACGCAAAAATTCATATATTGTTGTTTGTCTCCTCTTTTTCTTTAAAATGGCGACTACAAATCGTATTTCTAATTTAGAAAGAAGCTCTAAAGACTCTGCATCTCCTTGATCTTCGGCAAAACTTTTAAGCTGTTTGGTTAGAGTAATAGCTTCACCATAATTTGGGATAGCATCTGTTGCTGCTGAAACCTCATTGACATCAGAATCTACAAATTGTCATCTGGGTTCAAAAAACCATTAAGGTTTTCATTATCAGTCAACTCCAACAAATTCTTATTTTTGAGGATATCTGTTTTTATCCATTCTTTGAATTGATATAAAAAGAAAATCAACGCACTAATTCCAGAAAGCCATATCTAAAAAAATAATTCATGTGCATACCTGTCAAAGGAATCCCCTTATGGCGAGCTGCTATAAACAAGTTATAACACAACTTGTCAATTTTGGTACCATCACCAGTCAAAAAGCTTCTTTTTTCGTTAAATTGCTGTTCGACATCCACTTGTTTAGAAGGATTTCTTTATGTTTAATTATATCAGCAGCTTGTGTTTTTCCGATATTAAAACGCTTGGATAAGTCCCTTACACTTAACTTTTCCTTATTGTGAACTTCAACAATCTCAATTTTTTTTTTAAGCATGAGAATTTTTCTATTTGGAGCCATTTCTACAATGAATGTGTGGCCCACTCTTTTCGCATAGGCGTCCGACTAATATTAAATCCTGGCGTGTACCGAAAAATTGAGATCAGTAAATCCCCGGTTTACTCGAGGAAGTCTCTCAGTGAAGGCAGGCAGCGACGTTGGCACGCGGCGCGATTGAGAAACGCAACAGCGACACTCAGAAAAATGAGACAAAGCGTTTATTTTTTATTGTTTTTTGTCCGGTTAAAAGAACATTTTTTTTGTGTCCGCGTCCGTTCATGAAAATGTCCGTCCAAGCGGGAGTTAACACAGTGCCAATTATATGAGAGTCGGTCGGGACCATGAAAAACTGTCCGTTCAAGGGAGGTGTCCGTTTAAAAGGAGTGGAAGTGGAATTTCACTGTATATATATATATATATATATATATATATATATATATATATATATATATATATATATATACATATATATATATATATATATATATATATATATATATATATATTATATATATATATATATATATATATATATATATATACATATATATTTATTTATATATATATATATATATATATATATATATATATATATATATATATATATATATATATATATCATAGACGTACGTACATGTATATTATCGGAAAAATAGTAATAAATGGCGCGACTCAATAACTACTGAAAAAAATTAATGCTGAAGCTTTATGGTGATCAGCATGTACGCCAATGAGACAGAAAAATGCAAATGGCGGTTTTAAATAAGCTAATAAGACTCTCATTAGCAGTTTTTGTGGGACTAAAGTATATGCATATTCGAAAACAAACACAAGCGATTTAAGACATAGATGGAAACTAAAATATAAAATCAATATGTAGTCCTACTTCTGCTGTATGAAGTTAAAAGTGGACAATCCTAATGAAAACTATCCAGAACGACTATACTAAAATACTATTATAACGTAACGGGTACCCGGTCTATCCTGGCAAAACTTATTACCCGTAGTACAAGACTTCCACATTCAATATTTTAAAAATATTTAAAATCGAGCGAAGGAAAAGAATATTTTGCTGATTTATTTTTTGATAAAAAAAAAGGAAGAAAATTATTTTCAAAATAATCCATTTTTTTTTATCGATCACCCTGAGTAGTAATTTTACCCTTTTTCATATCCTAAGAATATCGGCGTGGATGTCATAATACCCGTCAACGTTATCCAAGTGCCGAAACATACATTTTTGTATTTCACGGCACCTTTTAGACCACGTGGTAATGATGCCACAGACATTATCGTATTTCTGCAAGCAACTACTATCTATGTACGTGGCCGGGCCATATATACTTAAATAAATAAGTATACCGACCTGCCGGTATACTTATTTATTTTCACCCGAGAACTTCTGCACCACAAGCAAGTACTACGTTACGGAACCACGGTCCGCCACACATTGTTACCTTTATCCTTTAAGTTATAACTAGGAAGGAAGAGGGAGAGGAAGTAAGAGAGGGAAGGGGGAGAGTGAGAGGGAGGGGGTAGAGAGAGACATTAATCAGCTTAGGAAAGGGTTCATAGACGTACGTACTCACAATAATTAAAAAATTATAACACTAGAGATTCATATAATCAGATGTAGTTGTTTGACATGTTCTTTTATCTTATTTTTGGTATCAGCTGGAGACTAGCACATTTCCTACAGGAAGGAAACATTCCCTATTTGTAACATAAGCTAAAAGTGTACAACTATACTAATATGGTTTACTGGTAGAGTAAAAATTTTATCAGGGCCGGTTTTTTGGCGTCTAGCTTCACGGACAAACGTTTTATGAAGCGGTCATAAATTGATATCCGGACACTTTTTACTGAATATTGGTAAAAGTGGGTTGGGGTACTAAAATGGGCAGTTACTTAATTTTAGATTTATGATCAACTTAGTGGTGAAATTAAATAGAATATGTAACATGTAGTCGTAATAGTATCATCAATTCTTTAATTTATGGTAACAACTTTGTAAAATGGGTTTTCCCAATTTACTTTGCTTTTACTATACTTATCGAAAACTACAAATTATTTTTAAATTAATCCAAAGTGTATTTTTAAAAACAAACCAATTAAAAAGACAAATGAAACCAGACCAAACAAATGAAACAAAACAGTCGTAATGACTGTTTAGCATCTGTTTCAAGGTCGACTAAACTTGGCGGACATCATGGACATTGCTGCGTATTGTACGCAAATAATAGGTAGTTTTAGCATTTTAAAATACTAAGTATTACGTTATTTTTACGGAAAGATATCTTAGCAAACCACTTTTGTAAATCAGACAAAATTCTTAATGACTGCTTGACCATTAGTGTGTTATACCCACACTGTGTAACATGGTAGCCTCTTGTAGGCATGTCCATAACATGCCTTAGACCTTCCTTATACCATAGGTAAAAGAATTATTTCCTATGAGAGATAATAGTTCGTTAGAGTGAGCACTTTAGACTGCATACAATTATAGCAAAAACCAAGCTGCGTGTGTTTTTAAAATCACATGTTGATGTGAATCTTATTATTAATGGACGGATAATTCAGCAAGATTTGATCAAGAATCGAGCAGGTTCGTGGAACCTTCATGAACATGAAAAATCTTTTTACTAGATCTGGCCTTAGTCTAGAACTTCGAGTGCTTTTGATTTGTTGCTACATTTTCTCTGTACTCCAATATGGATGTAAGGGCTAGACTCTTAACCCCAGCACAGAAAAACTAATGAAAGCTTTCGAAATGTATGTTTAGAGAAGGATTCTACGGATATCATGGGTGTCATAGAGTAACAAATGCTGAAGTCCTTGAGAGGAGCAAAATATGATTTGCCGAAACTGGCCATTGAAGGCAAATTAAAAGATAAAAGATCAGTTGGAAGACGTCAAAATTCCTGGTTAAAGGACTGATGAGCAATTAAACCGAAGATGGTTTAATTGCTCATCAGTAGACATATGTTTAGAGCCGCAGTTCCCGGGACTATGTTAGCCATATGGATCGCCAACCTTTGTCAGGAGACGACGAACTAAGAAGAAGATAAGACCTAACTGCGTGTAAATTTTAATCAGCCAAATAGTACGAACTAAGAACCTCGCAGTTTGGGAATAAACCATAGACACCCCTCCTAGGGATTCTCAATTCCTGTAGAGTATCGGTCACTTAAGTTTTAAGTTAGTTTACTCGGTTATGCTTTCACGATTAGGTATGTTAGGGCATCTATAATTACGTTTTCCAGAAAAACTTTTAGAACACCACGAGTTTTTTTCGTAAATCAAACCAGAGATCTCAGAAGACTCGTCCACGTATGACCAGTCTTCTGATAGAGGGTTTGGTAATACCTTGAATGTTATCACGAAGAACTTTTCGGTGACGTTCAGCGCCTCCTTTTCCTAATTCTTTCCCATCTTTTCCTCTACCAGTCATATTGATTCATGTAAAGTGAAGCGGCGATCTTTACCTTATACTGTAAACTGAAATCCACGTGCTTGCGTTTTTTAGTTTTGTTAAATTTTGAGGCTCCGCCCCTATAGAAACAATCCGGTCAATAGAATAGCTGCTAAAGTAACAGAATTGTCGATAACTTGACGATTCTCTTCACTCTAGTCTAACGCCATAGACGGATCACTTAGAATTATTTTAGTAAATTTACTTACAGTGGCGTGCAAAAGTTTCCGGCCAGTGACATTTCGTACTCTAATTTCTTAAAAAAAAAAGACTAATGATTTTTAATCATTATAAGATGTGAGTATGAAATATAAGAAACAAAATAATATAGTAAAAGAATATTATTTATGTTTGTGAATATATTTATTATTATTATTTATATATTTATATGTGCAAAAGTTTCCGGCCACATAATATACATTGACGCAGTAGGACGTTCAAAGACGTATTTACGAATAATAGCGCGTTGAATGTTCACATTTAGTTCATAATTCGTGAGAGAGTAATAAAATTTTCAAAAGAAGAAAAGTCTTCTCGTGAGATTGCTTCATTATTATCGATAGGTAAATCAACCATGAACGATTTTTTTTTTTTTATTATTGGTCTAGCACACGTGCTGCAGGGAAGTCCCTAAAGCGCTCCAGGAGCGGCACGAGTGCGGAAAAAGCGATTCACGTTGTTCTTGAATCGCTGTAAATTGTACTCGGTGGGAAACACAGCGCTGGGCAAATTATTCCAAAGGGATGACGTTCTCCATATAAAAGATTGCTTGAAAAGCGTTGTACGCGGAGTAACAAGCTGAACCTCATACGGATGCGAAGCACCAGCGCGACGTTTATTTCTAACATGCACCGCTTTGGGAGGAAATAAGCGGGCTACATCCTTCGAACACTTTCCATGAAAATACTTGTAGAACAGACTCAAGTCGCCAACCGTTCTTCGATGTTCCAGCGAATCAAGGCCGCCGGTCAATTCCGGGTCCCCAATCAGACGGACCGCTCTTCTCTGAACAGAATCCAACAAATGCAGTGTATGTTTGGGAGCGGAGCCCCAAACGTGGGAGCAGTATTCCATAGTTGGTAGAATTTGGGCTTTGTAAAGAATTAACAGTTGTTGTGGGGTGTAAAGCTTTCTGGTTCTAAATAATATTCCCAACTTTTGAGAAGCTCTCCTTGCTATGCCTGCAACATGTTCATGCCAAGACATATTTGCTCCCAAACTAACGCCCAACAAATTGAGCGACGATGCTAGGGGGAATGGAGTGCCCCGACATAACTATGTCGAGTTCAGCAACGTTAACTTTTTTAGAAAAAACTGCCGCTTGGGTTTTTGTAGCGTTAAATTCCACTTGGTTACTGTCACCCCAAGATAGAATTTCTTCCAGGTCTTTGTTGAGTTGAACGACCTCCTGCTGTCTGCGGACATTCGCCTGAGCAGCCGATGTCCGAGCGTTCAAGGTGAATGAAGAGACAAGCGTACTGTCATCTGCAAAGCTATAGATTGGATTCCCGGTCTTTTCCAGCAGATCGTTAATGTAAATGAGAAAGAGAGTAGGAGACAGTATGGAGCCCTGGGGCACACCAGCGTTGATAGTGAGGGTGTTAGAAAGAAATCCGTCGACCGCCACTCGTAAAGAACGCTCTCTGAGGAAACATGAGAGCCACAAACAGAACCTTTCAGACATACCATAAGAGCGCAACTTAGCCAACAGTCCATCGTGCCAAACACGGTCGAATGCCTTGGATATGTCAAGATATTTTAGAAGATGCTCATTGATAACCTTTTCCATGACTTTCGATATTATTGAAAGCAGTGCAACTGGTCGGTAGTTATTTGGCAAGGTCTTCTTACCTTTTTTAGGTATCGGCTGAACCGTGGCACATTTCCAGCAGGACGGAAATATTCCCTTTCTGTAGGATAGGTTAAAAAGTCTACAGAAAACTGGTGTTAGTTCGCTTGCACAGTTTTTGAGAACTATGGCAGGTATTCCGTCAGCGCTAGAAGCCTTCTTGGTGTCTAGCTTCATTAAAATACGCTTTATGATGCGCTGTCTGAAGACAACATCGGGCATCCTTGACTGCAATATGGGAATAGTAGGTGGTGTTTTTCCTTGGAAATCGACTGTAGAATGTGAAGCAAAAAGTTCAGCCAACAAGTTCGCTCTCTCAACAGGTGTGGTTGCAATGGAATTATCTGGCCGTGTGAGTGGTGGTATGGTGGATTTGGTAAAATTTTGACTGCCTTAGCGACTGCCCAAAAGGACCTGGAATTGTTGGGACAAGCGAGAAGTTTGTTTCTAATTCGTTGGTTGTGTGCCTCCTTGGTTTCGTCGATAATTCCCTTGCATCTGTTCCGGGCATGAACAAAGATGTTTCGATTTACGGTGTTAGGATTTTCACGCCATTGTCGGTAGGCAATATGTTTAGAAGCAACAGCTTCTTTGCATTTTCGGTCGAACCAAGGCTTGCCGTTGGAGAAGCATTTCTTCGAAAAAGGGATGTAAGCTTCCATACCAGCCAAAATAACATCGGAGACCTCCCTGGCGCAGTCAGATGGGTTATCGAATCGAAAACAAACGTCCATCCAAGGGAAAGTTCGAAAGTATTCCATGAGATCTTCCCATTTAGCAGATTTGTAGTGCCAAATCTTGCGCGGCCTAGGCGCCTCTGTCACTGATTGGCAGGATACTCGATGTCGAAAGCAGTTTATGGTCGGAAGAACCTAACGGCGGATTTACGGTGACCGTGTAAATCTCCGGATTGGTGGTTAAAAACAGATCAAGAAGACTGGCGAACTCCCCGTCTCGATCAGGGATCCGTGTTGGTTCGTCAATAAGCTGAGTTAAGCCACAACTGATTGAGAATGATTCAGCTTCACGACCTTGTTCGTCGTCGTTATTGTAATATACCGTTGTGGATATGGTTTAAAAGATCGTCCGCGTAGTGGAAGACCAAGAAAAACGTCTAAAAAAGTAGATCGTATCATTAAACGCAAATCAACTGCGGATGTCAAGAAAACTGCTGCCGAAATTGCACGCGAGCTAAAGGATGAAAACCTAGCTAATTTTAGTTGTAGTACTGTGACACGAAGACTACATGATGTGGAACTTTTTGGCCGTATAGGTATTAAAAAACCATTAATCAGTAAAAAGAATAAGAAGGCCCGATTAAAATTTGCCAAAGATCACCTAAATTGGACAATCAAAGATTGTAGCTTTTTCAGACGAATCTAAATTTAATCTTTTTGGAAACGATGGTAGACAACATGACATCCTATTGATACGAGAAATGATGTTCGGTACCAAATTTCAGCTGTAAAACACGGTGGAGGAAGTGTGATAGTTTGAGGAATTTTCTCTGCACAAGGAGTCGGTCCATTGATCGAGATCAACGGAAATATGATCGCTGATATTTACAAGGACATTTTAGAAAACAGTTTGTTATCATATGCTGAAGAAACACTGCCGCAGAATTGGATATTTCAGCAGGATAATGACCCCAAACATACATCCAAGTTGTTAAAACAGTGGTTTTCTGCTTCAAATGTGGGAGTTTTAAGCTGGCCATCTCAATTACCGGACTTGAACCCAATAGAACACTTATGGGAAACGCTAGATCGTCATATTCGAAAGCATACATATTCAAATAAAGCCGCATTATTCAAATCATTGAAGGAAGAATGGGATAAAATTTCACCTGCTTGTATTAATCGATTAATTGAGTCAATGCCACATCGTTGTGCGGCTGTTATCGCTGCAAAGGGTATATACAAAATAATAACATAAAAATATAATTTAAGTCTATTATAGAGCATATGGACTAATAATTTTTCTCGTAGTACAAAGTAGCCGGCAACTTTTGCACATGTAAATATAAGAATAATAATAATAAATATATTCACAAACATAAATAATATTCTTTTACTATATTATTTTGTTTCCTATATCTCATACTTACATCTCATAATGATTAAAAATTGTTAGTCTTTTTTTTTAATAAATTCGAGTACGAAATGTCACTGGCCGGAAACTTTTGCACACCATTGTATCTATACAATTATTTAGTTGTCGTCGTAATTAAAATGGCTCTTAGTAAACAAACTGCACGTAAATCTACCGGTGGTAAAGCTCCGAGGAAGCAATTAGCAACCAAAGAAGCTCGAAAAAGTACACCAGCAACAGAAGGAGTAAAAAAAAACTCGTTACAGGCCCGTAACAGTAGCTCTCCGTGAAATTCATCATTATCAAAGAAGTACAGAATTATTAATTAGAAAATTACCTGTTCAAAGATTGGTACGTGAAATAGCTCAGGATTTTAAGACCGATCTACGTTTTCAAAGTTCAGCCGTAATGGCATTACAAGAAGCAAGCGAAGCGTATTTGGTTGGTCTATTCGAAGATACAAACCTTTGCGCTATTCATGCCAAATGATATATATTCAATTGGTTAGCATGCTAAAACAGTGCCGGATAAAATTCAAATGCGTTTAATATCGATTTATAGTTCGTCCAGTTTTATTTGATTTTAATGATATATCAATTTTCACTTTGTTGGCGACCTATTTTATCTGTGTTCTAAAAATACCGTAGCGATTTCCAGATGGTGCGTGAATAAATTTGGGACGAATTGGCACATGTCGAGTTTTTTTTTTTTCTAATCGTTTATTTATGCGTACCAGATGCTTTACTAATTTGTTGAAAATTTCGAATATAAATAAATAAAAAAAAAATTAGTTAAACCCACGCGTTTTATACTTGGATACTTGTAATAATATCAATCTTAATAATAACAAAAAAAACGTCCAAGTGCAAGTCGGACTTGTGCAATTAGTGTTCCGTATGTTGGTTGCTTTGAAAGAAACATTTTTGTTACGGAGGTGTAAAATGATCAATGGCTTCACAAAACACACCCCAAATGAATTTTCAACAAGTTTTTTTTTTTCGATCTTCACTGAAAACTGATCAAATTTTTGTTTTTTTTATATACCAGACAAATTATTAAAGGTAATGCACTCGTGGTAATTTTTCTTCAATCTGCACCATGTGGAGAATATTCCAGAATTTTTAAAAAATTTTTCGATCTTTACTTTTCGAGATAAAGGCAGGGGACAGCCATTTTTCGCAATTTTTTAAAAATAATACAGAAAGTGTTCGCAAGTATTCCATTATATATATTTTTGAGTTCGTGTTTTTATACGCTTTCGTTTGACATCCCACTTGTTGACCGGGTAAGTTTTTTTTTACTTCCGATTTCACCCCCCAAAACTAACTCCAACGGCTTTTTCCTTCGACGATATTATTAATAAAATGTGGGCGTCCGTGGTTCTACGGCGTAGTACTTGCTTGCAGTGCAAAAGGTCCCGGGTTCAAGCCCAGAAGGTCGGTATACTTATTTATTTAAGTGTATACGGCCTGACCACGTACACAGGTAGTAGTTGCTTGCAGAAATGCAATAAACTCCGTGGCAGCACTAACGCGTTGTCTAAAAAAGGCGCCGTGAAATACAAAAATGTATGTTTTGGCGCTTGGACAATGTTGACGGTCGATATCCTCAGGATATGAAAAAGGATAAAATCCCTGCTCATACAGGGAGGTAAAGGATAAAAAAAATGTGAGATGACATCAATAGTAGGTCTTTATTGAGGGAAGTAATAAGTTGTTGAGTACCTCAAGGCGCTAAAAGCTTGGATTCTGGAAACTATTAATAAAGACGAAATTAATCAAGAAATTTAAGTGTATCTACTTATACACTATCATCAGAAAGTATTTGCTCGCCTAGTTATTTCAGTCCCAAGACGACAAAAACCCAGATAATTTATATTTTTTAAATTTTAATGAATTATTATTTATTTTCACATTATCTACAGTCTAGAAAATCAGAAAAATATTCATGATTTAAAAAAAAAAAATTCTTATCTATGTGACATTCTGCTTGTCAAAGTTCCCACAAGTGATTTTCTGATGCTGGATTGAGTTTTCGAACACACCTGTCCAAATGGTCCCACAGCAATTCAATGGGGTTCAAGTCGCGTGATCGTGGAGGCCAAGTCATCACTTCCAGGACGTCATCGGATTTCCATTGGTCCAAAAGTTCTCTAATTTGTTTAGCAGAATGTTTAAGGTCGTTGTCATGCTGAAAAATAAATTTTCCCTGACAAATATCTCTTCCAGAAGGAAGTATTTGAGTTAGCAAAATTTCTTGATACAGTTCTTTTCGCATAATTCCTTCTATCCTAAAGATTTTTCCAACTTTACCGTTGCCAAAACAACCTCAAACCATTCCTGTACCTCCACCATGTTTTACTCTAGGCGACTGACAGGCTTCCAACATCCTCTCTCCAGCTGACCGCCGCACCTAAACTCGTCAATTTGAACCGAAAATTTCTAATTTAGATTCGGAATTCCATTGTTCTGATATCCAATTTTCATGTTCTCGGGCCCATTCTAATCGTTTACGTTTATTCACTTACTTAAGAATTGGTTTCCTGACTGCAACTCTCCCGTGTAGTCCACCTTCTGCTAATTTGTTCTTCACGGGTGTCACGCCGATGGGGATGGGCCGCTCCAGGTTTACTTGAACCTTGATTTCTGGTTAGGTTAGGCGACGATTACGTCTGCTAGACATTGTTATAGCTGTGTCTTCAGCGGGAGTCGTTTTTCGAGGCCTTCCTGAATGTTTTTGGTTGGAATTCCATGTCCCGTAAAACATTTTTTTACTATGTAGTCCACCGTTTTCCTTGGCATCCGCATATCACTCGCGATTTGTCGGCTCGAGTAACCATTTTGATGTCTCGCAATTATTAGAGCCCGATTTTCAACGGAAACTTCTTTCGTTTTTCACATTTCCCCAAAACAGTTGAGCCTATATCAGTGACAAAGTACTGTTTGCGAATGGCTAATTTCCAAAAGGGCAATGGTATTTATAGCATAGTTTTTATCATAAAATGTCACTAGGAATTTCTATAATCCCTAGAAACTTGAAATGAGTTCTTACTTCAACTGGAATTCTCAGAAATCGCCTCAAAACAATTATCATGCAAAACTTGGAAATTTGTTCTAATTGGTTTTTAATTTGTGATTTCACCAAAAAGGCTTATCTAAACAATTTTATGATGGACACTTGTTAAGAACAATTAAATTTACCTAATATAATAAAAGTGGTTAATTAGGTGTTAAATTTTGGCAGTTACATTGAAATTTCTAGGTGGACAAATACTTTCTGACGGCAGTGTACTTCTTTTAGAGAAGAACATCAGAGATAAGAACCCAGTTTGTTAGTTTTAACCCTTAGGTATCTACCCCTTAAACCAGTTACGTAACTACCTACCTGGAGACTATAAAATAAGAAGATGAATGAAAATAAAAAATGTATTTTCTAAAGCTTTTTATTTAAAAAAATAATTATAAAAGAAAAAAAAATTAACGGTATATACTAAACTAGCCGGGCCCGCGGCTCCGCTCGCGTGGACTTGGTTCACTACTATCGTCACTGCTTATTCCTTATGTTACCTAACGTAATAAAATATCTTCCATTATTTCCCCTTATCTCCCAATATTTCTCCTTATCTCACGTTATTTCCCATTATCTAGGCTTATCTCGACTTACCTCGCAATATTTCTCCTTATCTCCCACTATTTCTGCTTATCCCCCATTATCTCACCATAACTCCCATTATCTAGACTTATGTCTGCTTATCTCCCATTATTTCTCCTTATCTCCTATTATCTCACCTTATCTCCCATTATCTCCCATTATCTAGGCTTATTTCGAATTATATATATATATATATATATATATATATATATATATATATATATATATATATATATATATATGTATAAATTTATAAAAACACGTAAATCAGATAAGTAGTTCTCGAGTGATAAGCGCACTAACGGACAGACAGACAGACACAGAGACCTTACATTTTATATATATTATATTCTTTGCTACATGATATTGTTCCATATTTAATGCTTTAGGTAGTACATTGCAAGAGAACGCGCTAGCGGCAAACTTTTCTCCGACTTGATTCACTGTTATCGTCACTGCTTTTTCCTTATGTCACCTAACATAATAAAATGTATCCTATAATTTGGCCAGAGAACATACGTATGTTTAAAAAAAAGCACGTAAATCGGATAAGTGGTGTTCCAGTGATAAGCGCACAAACGGACAGACAGAGAGACGTTGCATTTTATATATATTATAGATATCCTTTGCTACATGATATTGTTACATATTTAGTGGTTTAGGCAGTGTATTGCAAGAGAACGCGCTAGCGGCAAACTTTTTTCCGATTTTATTCACTATTATCGTCACTGCTTATTCCTTATGCTACTTATCGTAATAAAATATAGCCTATAATCTGGCCGGAGAACATATGCATATTTTAAAAAAAAGTACGAAAATCGGATAAGTGGTTCTCCAGTGATAAGCGCACTAACGAACATACAGACAGACAGACAGAGATATGTTGCATTTTATATATATTACAATGGTCAACACAAGTCTTGTTTCCTTTATTTTTTTTTTCTGTTATTGGGTATTTCTATGGCCCTGACTATGAAAAAATACTGGGAGATTGTTAACAACTTTACCTTTTGAAATATACAGTTTTATTATTTTGCCAAAAAAATACAAAAAATAATACATTATGTTAACAAAATTTCTATTGAACACTAGCAAATGATCTTTTATAAGATTTCCTTGAATGAACGACTTTAGGTAGATCTCGTTGCAAACTCCAGCAGTAGTCTGCCATCATATGTGAGTCCCACCGCCCCTGATAACGCTCTTCCATTGTTCGAAGATCCTGATGAAATCTTTCACCCTGCTCCTCACTAAAATCACCCAGATTTTGTGGAAATCGGTCTAAATGCGAGTGCAGGAAGTGGATCTTTATGCTCATGTTGCACCCTAGCTCTTGCAAGTTCGATAGCATGCACTCAACAAGCTCGACATGGTCGTCAGATTTCTTTTTGCCTAGGAAGCTACTCATAACCAAAACAAATGAATTCCAAGCTTTGGATTCGACTTCAGTCATTAATTTGACAAAATTAGGATCTTTGACGAATTGCCTAATCTGTGGCCCATCAAAAATACCAGCTTTCAATTTTTCTGAACTTAATCCCGGAAACTTGCGTGAAAGAAAATTAAAACATTCGCCACTTTTGTCAAGCGCCTTCACAAACTGTTTCATTATGCTGAGTTTAATATGAAGTGGTGGAAGTATGATGCGGTCTCGGCTAACTAAAGGCCTGTTTATAACATTTTTTGTACCAACTTTTAGCTCTTCCCGCACTGGCCAAACTTTTTGTGACCAATGGTGTTGTTTGTCACGACTATCCCAGAGACACATGAAACAAAGGATCTTTGTGTACCCCCCTTGTTGACCTAAAACAAAGTTAACCATTTTCAGATTAACACAAATGACCCATTTGTGGTCTTGATACTTAATTTTTTCCATAACCTTAGAAACATTTACGTATTCTTCTTTTAAAGTCGTCGAATGTGCAATAGGTATAGATCCGTACTTGTTACCTTTATGAAGCAAAACACACTTTAAACTTCTTTTGCTGCTGTCTATGAAAAGACGCCAATCACTAGGTTGGTACTGTTTTAATCCCATCTGCTGCAAAATACCACCAACATCGTTACAAAAAACTAAATCCTTCTCTTGAGAAAAATACGGTAACAGATTTTTTTCTCGGGTCCGATAAAATGTAATGTTGGTTTCCGGAGTAAGCAAATTTTTTTCTTTTAAACGAGATGCTAAAATTTCAAAAGCTTCTTTTGGTAAGTTCAGATCTCTTACTAAGTCATTTAGTTCTTTCTGATTAAATGGTTAAGGTTCTGAAAGGCTACATTTGTAGTCTGAATCAGAGTCTTCACTTGATGTATTTCGTTCGGGTTCACAGAGATTTGGATCATCAGAAGATTTAGATGTGCTGGGTTGTACCTCTTGTGATTTTAATTGAGGTCGTTGAGCAGAAGATAAGTTAGGATATGACCACTTACTTCGATTTCCAGGGTTAGTTCCGTTTATTTTCACAACGCAGAAGTAGCAATCGTCATGATGGTTTCGAGGTTCTCGCCAAATCATGGGTGTTACGAACATTATTGCATCTCTTTTTGCACTGGACCATAACCGTAGACATACCACACATTTCTGGCATGCAATATGAGGAACCCATGGCTTGTCTTGATTACACAATTTTATTTTAAAGTATTGATGATACGCAGTTTTCACAAAGTCCGATATAGGTTTTCGATATTTTGCAAATATATATTCACCACAAATATAGTAAAAACAATCGGGATTAAGCACACAACATCTTCTTGACGAAGCCATATCTAAAACAACAACAAAATATATTTTAGTGTCCAATTAAAAACGAAAATCTAAGTAAAAATAGTAAATGAGGGTAGTTAGCTATAACTCAAAAACAAAAGCTGTTAGAGAAAAATTGTTGCCATATATAAAAAATACCCGTCAATTTGAGATAGAAACAAAAAAAAATCACAGGAAACAAGCAAGTTTCTTTTTTTTGTTGACCAGTGTTATAGATGTAATAAAATATATATCTATAACCTGGTCAGAGAACATATGTATGAATTTAAAAAATCACTTAAATCGGATAAGTGGTTCTCGAGGGATAACCGCACTAACGGACAGACAGACAGAGGCACGTTGCATTTTATATATATTATAGATATAGATTATTGTTATCATTATTATATAACCTGGCCAAAGAATATATGTATGAATTTAAAAAAAGACCGGTAAATCGGATAAATGGTTCTCGCGTGATAAACGCCCTAATGGACAGACAGACAGACAGAGAGACATTGCATTTTATATATATTATAGATTATAGATATTCTCTGCTACATAATATTGTTCCATATTTAATGGTTTAGGCTATGTATTGCAAACGAACGCGCTAGCGGCAAACTTTCTTCCGACTTCATTCACTATTTTACGTCACTGCTCATTCCTTATGCTACCTATCGTAATAAAATATAGCCTATAACCTGGCCAGAGAACATATGTATGTTTTAAAAAAAAAGTACGTAAATCGGATAAGTGGTTCTCCAGTGATAAGCGCACGAACGGACAGACAGACAGACAGAGGGACGTTGTATTTTATATATTTTATAGATAAACTTAAAACTGTTCTACAGCTTAGAAAAACGATAAATTAACGAGTTACTCCAATGAGACCAAAAATAAAGAACAAATACGTAAATTAAGAACTTTTTTGCATTCATTTATAAAAATTTAGGTAATAAATTTTATAAAAATTATAGCCGAAATTGCCAAATTTCTATAAAATTGTAAGCCTCAGACCTCACAATTTTTCGTGGCAGATTCCACACATCATTTGTGAGCATTCTAAGCAAATAGGTTTTTTGCAGTGGTAAGACAAGTACTGGGTCTTGCGTTTCTTTTTGGGATCACATATATGGCAGTACTTGCGGATTTTCAGCCTTTCTGGTGGTTCATCAGCAGCAGGTGTATTTGTGTCGATTTGTAGTACGCGACGGAGAGAAAGCCTAATATCCCGCTGAATCGTCGTCATTCGTTCTCTGCGCTCCATATGTGGACTTGCAAGTTGTCCAGCCAGTCTCTTCATAAATTGGAATCTACTTTCGATTTGCTACTGTTGAGTGGATAAGTAAACCACATACGAGTTGGATGCTGATATGTCCAACAGCCTGTAAAATATAGCCAGCGGCCATCTGCGTGTCCCGTGTGCCGTAAGTACCTACCTGGAGTCTTTCAGAGTCAAAAAAAACTTTTATAGCCGTTCAAGAGCGAGCGGGATCACCTGTATCATCGACGAGCACAGACGTGATACTATGGGTAGAAAGCGTAAAGTACAGGGACACGTGAACAGTAAAGATGCACATGCGACTAGTTATAACCAGAATAAATTCCGCCAGAATCTGAGAGACTCCAGGTAGGTACTTACCTTATTATAGATCATAAAATATAATGGTATGGTTTGTATAATTTATCAAGCTAAAAACCACGAAAATGCTCGATTCCGTGACGATTTCAAATATATGTATCATTTCGTGCAAATTAAATAATATTTAGCAATTCGGTAAATGAAGATGACACAAGAGTTAAAAATATACTTATTATTAGCAACCACTGGCGACAATTTCAATTTATTATTTAAACGCGAAAAGAAATAAAACTGTCATATAATTTCAATGAATATTGTTATTAAGATAATACTTATTTATTTAAACTTCGATGGAAAAATCCTAAAATGTTATCTAATACTTCCTCTACTTCGCACGAAATTCATAAATAATAATAACTTAATCTATTTGATGTAACTTTTTTCAGAAACCAGTTATTAACCCACTTAGGGCGTTAATTGTTTGAACTGTGGAAATTAGTTATAATGATCACAAAATTAATAAAAAATAAAATGAACATTGCATTAAGGCTTGAGGATCTTAAGTACTCTCTCTCTCTCCCCCTCTCCCCTATCTCCTCCTATCTCAACCCCTCTCTCCCCTGTCTTCGCCCTCTCTCTAACCCTCTACCCTTTCTCTCTCACTCTCCCCCTCTGTTTGACTCTCTCCCCCTCTCCCCCCACTCTTTCCCCTATCTCCATTTCCTCCCTCTCTCCCCCATCTCTTCCTCTAACTCCCCTCCTCTCTCTCTCTCCCTCTCCCTCTTTCCCCATCTCCCCCTCTCACGATTGATCAAAAACAACAACGTGTATTTCACAACACTGTTTCGGCGTAATCTAAAGGAGTTTTTGCGTCAATTCGTAACAATAGACAAAACATGGATTCACCACTACACGAGGGAGTCTAACAGGCAGTCCGCAAAGTGGCTGGAACCGCATGAAAACCGACTGAAGCGTCCAAAATCACAATAATAATATGCTAGCTCACAACTCCATAAAATTGATGCTGAAATTGAACCAGTGAATTGCTTCCTTATCCGTCATATTCACCAGATCTGGCTCCCAAACTTGAAAAGATGGCTGTCTCAAGTGAAAAAGTCGAATTAGAAAGTGAGGTTTATTTTACAGAACTCGATAAATTGTACATATGAAAGATATCCAAATGTTGGAAGATCGCTGGACTAATTGTATCGCTTTTACAGGAAACTATGTGAAAGGATAAAATCAATTTTTGGCAAAAACATTATCTAGTCTCGGGACTTTTCACCCCATGTAGTAAGTAATTTTAAAATGAAACTGACAAAAAAATCTCTAGGTAATGGAAAGTTTTGAGAAAAAATTACTGATGAGCTCATATCTCTAAAATAGCACACCGTGCATAGTAGGTCTATGATACTAAGAACAAGTACATTACCGTCAGAAAGTATTTGCCCACCTAGAAATTTCAATGTAGCTGCCAAAATTTAATACCTAATTAAACCCTTTTATTATATTAGGTAAATTTAATTGTTCTTAACAAGTGTCCATCATAAAATGGTTTAAATAAGCATTTTTGGTGAAATCACAAATTAAAAACCAATTAGAACAAATTTCCATGTTTTGCATGATAATCGTTTTGAGGCGATTTCTAAGAATTCCAGTTGAAGTAAGAACTCATTTCTAGTTTCTAGAGATTATGTCAATTCCTAGTGACATGCTATAAATACCATTGCCCTTTTGGAAATTAACCATTCGCAAACAGTACTTGGTCGTTGATACAGGCTCAATTGTTATGTGAAAATGCCAAAAACGAAAGTTGAAATCGGGCTCTGATAATTGCGAGACATCAAAATGGTAACTCGAGTCGACAAATCGCGAGTGATATGCAGATGCCAAGGAGAACTGTGGACTACATCATAAAAAAAAAAATTTCTGCGGGACATGAAATTCCCAACCAAAAACGTTCAGGGAAGCCTCGAAAAACGACTCCCGCTGAAGACAGAGCTATAACAATGTCCAGCAGACGTAATCGCCGCCTAACCGCACCAGAAATCACGGCTCAGGTAAACCTAGAGCGGCCCATCCCCATCAGCGTGACAACCGTGAAGAACAGGTTAGCAGAAGGTGGACTATACGGGAGAGCTACATTGAGGAAACCACTTCTTAGGCGAGTGAATCAACGTAAACGATTAGAATAGGCCCGAGAACATGAAAATTGGACCTCAGAACAATGGAATTCCGTCCTTTGGAACGACGAATCTAAATTCGAAATTTTCTGTTCAAATCGACGAGTTTACGTGCGACGGTCAGTCAGCTGGAGAGAAGATGTTGGAAGCCGGTCAGCTGCCTACAGTAAAACATGGTGGAGATTCAGTAATGGTTTGGGGTTGTTTTGGCAACGGTAAATGTTGGAAAAATCTTTACGATAGAAGGAATCATGCGAAAAGAACAGTATCAAGAAATTTTGCTAACTCAAATGCTTCCTTCTGGAAGAGATATTTTTCAGGGGAAATTTATTTTTCAGCATGACAACGACCCAAAACATCGTGCTAAACAAATTAGGGAACTTTTGGACCAATGGAAATCCGATGACGTCCTGGAAGTGATGACTTGGCCTCCACAATCACCCGACTTGAACCCCATCGAATTGCTGTGGGACCATTTGGACAAGTGTGTTCGAAAACTCAATCCATGTGTCCTCCACACAGATGAGAAAAATCATGAATATTTTTCTGAGTTTCTAAGACTGTAAATAATGTGAAAATAAATAATAATTGAGAAATTTACACATGCAAAATGACCAACAAAGATCCCATGAATGCTATATTCCATGCCTTTCCTCCTACGACTATAGTTTCTGAGCCTATACTGTTCATCAGGTAGGCTTAAGGCAACGGTATCGATCGTGAAGATCCGAGTACCGTGGAGAGTCAAGTTGGAATAACTCTCGCTGGCTTATAGCTAGGGATCTTTGTTGGTCATTATGCATGTGCAAATTTGTTGACTTTTTGTTGTAGTGACCAATCAAGTAACAAACCATATTCCGCAATTTTATTTCGGAATATCGATTTAGTTTATCCTTCCTAACAATGTCAACTTATATATTGTCATGACGAGCAAGCAATAATACCAGAGGCAGTTCAACGGGAAATGGTCCGGTACCATAGGGTGGTTGACAGTGGTTCAATTAACGAATTTAATTTTCTTTTTGATTCATTTAAAATAGACTTTACTCAAATCAATATGGAAAAAAACTTTGAACACTTCTTTGATGTGTTTAATTGGTGCTTTCAAATAAGCTGTCCAAATAAAGAGGTTAAGGAAAATAAGCTACACAATAAAAAAATTAATTTTTCTAATGAACTCCTAGAGGATCTTAAAAACTTAAAAAATTTACATTGGTTACAGAAACGTACTGAGGACTTTCAATTAAAAAATAAATATAAACACCTAAAAAAAAAAAACCGGTCAAGTGCAAGTTGAACTTGCACAATTAGTGTTCCGTACGTTGATTGTTTTTAAAATAAAAATTTTTGTTAGGGTGGTATAAAATGATCAGTGACTTCACAAAACACACCCCAAATGAGTTTTCAACAAAGTTTGTTTCCAATCTTTACTAAAAACTGGTGACTTTGAAATTTTTTTTTTTTATATATCAAATAAATTATTAAAGGTAATGCACTCGTGATAATTTTCGTTCAATCTATACCCCGTGGAGAATATTCCAGAATTTTTTTTCAAACTTTTTTGATCAGTACTTTTCGAGATAAGGTAGGGGACAGCGATTTTTTTAAAAGTAATACGAAGAAAAGTGTGGGCAAGGATTACATTATATATATATTTTTTACTCGTGTTTTCACAAGCTTTCATTTGACACCACACTCGATGACCTAGTAAAAAAAAAATTTTTTCACTTCCGATTTCACCCCTCATAACAAACCCCTTAAGTCAAAATTTATGTTACGGTGGTATAAAATGATCAGTGACTTCACAAAACACACCCCAAATGAGTTTTCAACAAAGTTTGCTTCCAATCTTTACTGAAATCTGATGACCTTGAAATTTTTGTTTTTTTTTTTTTTATATACCATATAAATTATTAAAGGTAATGCACTCGTGATAATTTTCGTTCAATCTACACCCCGTGGAGAATATTCCAGAATTTTTAAAAAAATTTTCGAATTTTTTGATAAGTACTTTTCGAGATAAGGCCCGGGACAGCGATTTTTTTTTCGCGAATTTTTAAAAATAATACAAAGAAAAGTGCGCGCGCAAGTATAATATTATATATATATTTTTTACTCGTGTTTTCACAAGCTTTCATTTGACACCACACTCGATGACCTAGTAAAAAAAAATTTTTTTTTCACTTCCGACTTCACCCCCCAAAACTAACCCCTTAAGTCAAAATTTAATTCTCAAAACTATATGGCTCTGATGAGGCCATCAATTCCTATATTATTACCAAATTTCACCTTTCTATGTCAAATAGTTTCGGAGAAAATCGGGGGTGTGACAGACAGACAGACACCGAAGTGATCTTATAAGTGTTCCGTACGGAACACTAAAAAGGACATAAATAGTGAAATTAAGAAAGAAAAAGAAAACTACTAAAATAGGAAAATAAATAACTCAAAAAACAAAACAAAGACCACCTGGAATATAATTAATTTTTTAAATGGCAAAAACCAAAACACTTCCAAAAGATACATTAACCAAATATGCACAGATAATGTCACTCTTACGAATGCAGAAGACATAGCAAGTAGCTTTAGTAACTATTTATCTACTGTTGTAAAAAATAAGTTAAATTTTCACTTCAGTAACGGTTTATGCACTGCACGGGAATGCACTGTATCAAAAAAAATTTTTGATACCTTTCAATATACTAATGTAACTTCACAGGATGTTAGGTCTGCCATAAAAAAGTTACCCAATAAAAAATCAACGGGACCAGATAAGGTACCAATTGCTTTGTTAAAAAGATGTTCGCCTAAAGTAATTGCTTGCCTGGTTTATTTAATAAATATGTCTGTTTATGAAGGTATTTTCCCTTCGCGACTGAAAGAGGCTAACATTTTACCTGTATTCAAAAAGGGCGATCCTCTTTTAATTGAAAATTATAGGCCTATATCTTTACTTAACTGTTTTTCAAAGGTTTTCGAAAAAGTTATTTACAATAAGATAACTCCATTTCCTCCATTTCTTGATAATAACAAAGTTCTAACCTCACACCAGCACGGTTTTAGAGAAAAGCACTCTACAGAAACCGCAGCAATCGACTTTATAAAGAATATGTATAATAAACTTGATATAAATGAGAAAGTAGTAGCTCTACTAGTTGATCTAACAAGGGCATTTGACACAATAGACCCAGGCTTGGTTGTTAAAAAATTTGAAAAGCTAGTTATTGGAGGACCACTAAATAAATGGTTTAATTCATTTCTGAAAGGTAGACACTTTAAAATAAAAATTGGTAATATTTTTTCGCAAATGACGAACTGTGACTTAGGGACCCCTCAAGGCAGTGTCCTGGGTCCTCTAATTTTCTTGTTGTTCATAAACGACTTACCTGAATACATTTCATGTGGAATCGTTTTTATGTTCGCTGACGATACGACCATAGTCATCTCGGCCAAAGATGAGAAACTCTTGGAGAAAAAAATTAAAATAATATTGACTAAGTTCTCAAACTGGTGTAAAAAGAATAACCTTATAATAAATCTAGCAAAGACCGTGTCTATGGAATTTAAGACAAAAATTCGCAAACCAATAAACCTAAATATTGTATTTAATAATATGAATTTGCCTGTTAGCCATAGTTCAAAGTTTTTAGGAATCATAATAGATTCTAACCTCGAATGGAGTTTGCACATAGATGACGGTTGCTCGAGACTAAATAAATGATATTTGATAAAATCTTTAAAAAACTCATTAAGTGTTCCCAATCTCATAACTGTCTATTACGCCAATGCGTACCCAGCCATGTCCTATGGTCTGGCGGTTTGGGAAGTGCGCGGGAACTGGACAGAGTGCTGGTAATACAAAAACGAATCATGAGACTAATTTTTTGTATGCCATATAACGTATCCTGTAGGGAAGTCTTTAAGAATAGAAAAATATTAACAGTTACAAGTATTTATACATATAAACTCTTAATATATATATATATATATATATATATATATATATATATATATATATATATATATATATATATATATATATATATATATATATATCAAAATCAAGATAGCTTCATTTCGCATGGATCTTTTCATCGTTATCCGACTCGAAACAGAGAAAATTTTTATATTGAAAAACACAATCATAAATATAAAAAAAAACTAGTCATTACTTAGGTTGCAGACTATTTAACTTACTGCCGGAAAATGTAAAAAGGATTGAATCTATGGCACGTTTTAAAAAACAAATAAAAAACTATACTATTAAATAAAACTTTTTATTCTGTAACGGAATTTGAAAGTTATCTACTGGGCGGAGTGTGAATGTTATTCTTTATAGCATCCTTACTTAGTTGAGGCATCTCCAGTATGTACTTTGTTTATTATAAATTTGTTTGTTATAAATATGTATGTTATGTTTTTTGTTATATCTTTTATTTACTGTGTATTAATGTGTTTAATGGTAAGATTTCTTTTTTTTTATTAATTTTTATATTACCTAAGATGGGATCATACATCCCTTTGTTGACATGTCTTATCTACAACTTTTGTAGCTGAAAAGATGAATAAACTGTCTATTGTCTATAGTTGAGCAGTTCGAAAATCTCAACAGATGGGCGCAAGGGTCTGTATCTTGCCCAACGAGTAGTATCTCGTTTATTTAAGGTACCATGATTGCTATAAGCCAGCGAGAGTCATTCCAACTTGACTCTCCACGGTACTCGGATCTTCACGATCGATAGCGTTGCCTTAACCCTACCTGATGAAGAGTATAGGCTCAGAAACTTTAGTCGTAGGAGGAAAGGCATGGAATATAGCATTCATGGGATTTTTGTTGGTCATTTTGCATGTGCAAATTTCTCGACTTTTTGTTGTAGTGACCAATCAAGTAACAAACCATATTCCGAAATTTTATTTCGGAATATCGATTTAGTAAATAATAATTCATTAAAATTAAAAAAAATATATATATTATCTGGGTTTTTGTTATCTTGGGACTGAAATAACTAGCTGGGCAAATACTTTCTGACGGTAGTGTATATAATATGCACATCTCCGTAGATACCGCAACATGTGAAGATTTTTCTTACCTAAATGTTAAATGAACTTGTACACAATTTTATGGACATCCTGTACGATCTCAATATACAACACTTTCTGCGTGTTCTTTAAGAACACAATAGTCTAAAATAACAATGATGTCACCAGACACTTTGGATAACAAACCGATTACGATTTCTTATTCGTAATTTAACACTTGAAAGTGCCATTTCAGAGGATATCCGGCCTGATACTTTTTGTTAAAGGAAGAACTGTGGGACTAGAAGGTGCCTTCTAATAGAGAATTATCGCTAAACGTTTATTTTAAAGAAGCTGTAGGATATATGAGAACAAGTTGTGCCTTTATAAATCGTTAAGTATCTACTTAAAACACATAATTCCACCTTATTCATCAATACAGTCTCCTTCAAGAGCGATACAATCATTTCTAACATTTCTATACCTTATAGCCTCAACTTTCTTTACTTTTAAAAAAATATTTTATTTATTAATGAGCGCTATTTTATATAGCCGGTACGTTGAGGCGCTATTTTATATAGCCTCTCGTTGCCTTATTTTTAGTGTTCCGTACGGAACACTTATAAGATGACTTCGGTGTCTGTCAGTCCGTCTGCCTGTCTGTCTGTCTGTCACACCCGATTTTCTCCGAAACTATTTGACATAGAAAGTTGAAATTTGCTACTAATATTGGAATTGGTGGCCTCATCAGAGCTGTGTAGTTTTGAAAGTTAAATTTTGACTTAAGGGGTTAGTTTTGGGGAGTGAAATTGGAAGTGAAAAAAAAATTTTTTTACTAGGTCGAGTGTGGTGTCAAATGAAAGCTTGTGAAAACACACGTATATATGTATGTATGTATATATATTTATATATATATATATATATATATATATATATATATTATATATATATATATATATATATATATATATTTTCTTTGTATTATTTTTAAAAAATCGCAAAAAATCGCTGTCCACCTGCCTTATCGCCAAAAGTACTGATCAAAAAATTTTGAAAAAATTCTGGAATATTCTCCACGGGGTATAGATTGAACGAAAATTGTCACGAGTGCATTACCTTTAATAATTTATCTGGTATATAAAAAAAGAAACAAAATTTCAAGTTCATCAGTTTTCAGTAAAGATTGGAAACAAACTTTATTGAAAACTCATTTGGGGTGTGTTTTGTGAAGTCACTGATCATTTTATACTACCGCAACAAAAATTTTTATTTTAAAAGCAATTAACGTACGGAACACTAATTGTGCAAGTTCAACTTGCACTTGACCGGTTATTTACTGGTAGAGAACATGGAGATCGAGATAATTTTTATATGTGTTTTGAAAATAGTCTCTATAGTTGTTTAAAACTTGGTTGTACTATTTTTGGGCACCATTCATTTTAGAATAAAAGAAATATAATTTCAGCTCGAAAAATGAAAAAATACTGAAGAGTTATTTAGTTGTTAAAATAAAATTAAATATATTACAACCTGTGCGTCCTGAAAGAAAGAGCAGGTAGTTCAGTAAAAGGCTGCATTAACACAGAGAAAAGTATATTAACAAAATAAAAATTCTTACATTTATTACACTCTTAAAATTAACATTAACTAAATAAAAACCCCTTATGCTATGAGAGTGTACACATTTAAAGAGAGTCTTTACTACAGTTAGGAAGGTTTTATCAATTACTGGTACTAAACGGAAAAAAAAATTAAATGGCTTTAAAAGACACGATATAAAAATTTGTAAAATTGACTGCGCGGATTACACGTATTGACTTTCTACTTGGCTTCTCGTCGTGGGTTTTCCATAACAGTTTAGCCTCTTCTGGTGAGATTCTCATCCAGATATTGCCTCATTTGCTAGTCTCCTATTTTCATTTGGGTAGCTAATCACTTTTTGACCGGAAATGCCCTAGGATGAGCGGAATATTTTTAGAACGGAAAAAGGCCACTGCACTACGGCAAGATGTAAGAAAAAAAAAAAAAACACTATGGCATGCTGGAGAAAAGAGCCGTTACTGTATCACGGAGGAAAAAGCCCTTAAAAATTCCATGTGATGGTTTATATATCTTTTCCCCTCCTTCAAAGTGAAGTCTTTAAAATGGTTCACTTCCGGAACGCAAAATGAGACGGGAGTGTTAAACTCGCGACTTGCACTTGATAGACAAGGACCATAGATGCCCGTCTCCCTTATAAATCAGACGCATTCAATGCAAATAAAATAAGTTAAGTCGGCAACACGCGTTACACACGGTCGAGTTACACTGCTCAAAAATTTAAACTCACTGCTTTCAGTTACACTGCTCAAAAATTTAAAACTCACTGCCTAATCAAATATAAAAATGTAATAAAATATAAATTATAGAAAGGAAAACGGTGTTGTAACATGATCTTAAAATCTAGGAAAAAAATAATGTTACAACCTTTCTCGTAGAAGGATTGGCCTTTGCCTTCAAAATAGGCCTCAGTTTCGGCGATAACTTCTTCATTAGAGCCAAATCTCTTTCCCGCGAGCATTTTTTTGAGGTCTGCGAATAGATAATAGTCGCTGGGGGCCAAATCTGGAGAATACGATGGATGAGGAAGCAATTCGAACTTCAATTCATGGAAATGTGCCATCGTAACCATTGTCTTGTGACATGGTGCATTGTCTTGATGAAAGAGCACTTTTTTCTTGTTTATTTGGGGCCGTTTCTGCCTTCAAATGCTTGAGGGGTTAGTTTTGGGAGTCAAATCGGAAGTGAAAAAAAAACATTTTTACTAGATAATCGAGTGTTGTGTCAAATGAAAGCTTGTGAAAACACGAGTAAAAAATATATATATAATGTAATACTTGCGCGCACTTTTCTTTGTATTATTTTTAAAAAAATCGCGAAAAATCGCTATCCACCCGCCTTATCTCGAAAAGTACTTATCAAAAAATTTTGAAAAAATTCTGGAATATTCTCCACGGGGTGTAGATTGAACGAAAATTATCACGAGCGCATTACCTGTAATAATTTATCTGGTATATAAAAAAAACAGAAATTTCAAGGTCATCAATTTTCAGTAAAAAATTGGAAATAAACTTTGTTGAAAACTCATTTGGGGTGTGTTTTGTGAAGGCACTGATCATTTTATACTTCCGTTACGACATTTCTTATTTTAAAAGCAATCAACATACGGAACACTAATTGCACAAGTTCAACTTGCACTTGACCGGTTATTTTTTGCATAATTCAACTTTATTCATCAATATAGTCTCCTTCAAGAGCGATACAATCAGTCCAACGCTTTTCTAACATTTCTATACCTTTCTCGCATTTTTTGAGGTCTGCCAATAGATAATAGTCGCTAGAGGCCAAATATGGAGAATACGATGGATGAGGACAGGGTGCATTGTTTTGATGAAAGAGCACTTTTTTCTTGTTCATTTGGGGCCGTTTCTTTGCGATTTCTGCCTTCTAACGCACCAATAACTTTATATAATATTCACTATTGATGGTTTTTCCCTTTTCAGCATAGGCGAAAAATTATTCCATGCGCATTCTAAAATACAGAGGCCAAAACCTTCCCAGCCGACTGTTGTGTCTTTGGTTGCTTCGGGCGGCTTTCACCCGCTGCTGTCCACTCAGCTGACTGCCGATTTGATTCCGGTGTGTAGTGGATCCATGTTTCATCCATTGTCACATATCGCATGAATAAACAGTGCTCAGAATCATCAACACGTTGTTGTTTTTGGTCCGCTGTGGGCAAACGCGGTACCCATTTCGAACAGAGCTTTCTCATGCCCAAATGTTCATGCAAAATATGACCAACACGTTCTTTTAATATCCTTAGGATGTCAGGTATCTCACGCAATTTCACTTTACGGTCATCCAAAACAATTTTGTGGGTTTTTTTTATGTTTTCCGGTGTAACCACCTCATTTGGGCGTTCATCATCATTTGTAATCTGTACTATCGCGTTTAAATTCAGCATACCAGTAAGTAAGGAGTGATTTTCCAGGCGTAGAGTCCCCGTAACACTTACCAAGCTATTGCTTTGCTTGAACGGTATTTTTTCCCATCAAAAACAGTGTTTAATCAACACACGAAATTCGATTTTTTCCATTGTTTTAAAAATATCAAAAGTAGCGTCACTAAAAAAACCACTGTAACTTGTAAACTAATCGTCGAGATGTCATGAAATTTTGACACGTATCGCTTGAAGGTTAGTACTTCCTAAAAATCATATGGATTTTTTGGAAAGGGCGACATCTATATTCAGACCAAAAAACTTTTCATCCTACGTGTTACAGTCTGTCAACTAAGAACGTGTCCGCGATAATTCATTTTTGGTAGATGCGAGTTTAACGATTCAACAAAAAGTCGGTGGAGGGTAGTAAAAGTATCAGTCGATTCCGAATTTTCGCCGAAATCACGTACAATCCACTTTTTTATACCAGAGATAATATTGTAATGCATATTATTTGAATGGTTCTACTTTACCCGGTCTAATTTATAAGCATCTCCCTAGTATATCATGATAAACCAAAGGTTTTTTTTATTGGTAATTGTTCTTGGCCGATCAGTAACAGTTGTTAGAACCAGCGTATTCGCCTATTAGTTTTCTATTGCGGCTGTTCTTGGTGTTCTTCAAGATTGATTTTTTATTTTTCATATGGTAGAAAAATTTTTAGGCAACACTTGTTATTTTTTTTTGGTATGAAATTAGTAATATGGAATTTTATTTCAGAAATTTCGATGGACTGGTCTGATCACGCCCTCTGGTGGCCCGAACAAAACAAATGGTTAACTAGGACTAGATCTACGCTGGACCAATGTGGGGTACACGCAGACGCCTTGCTACACTTCACTCCTATGCACAAAAGTTTAAAAGTACAATTACCCGATCTTAGGTGAGAATTTTTTTAGTTTATTTTTGTTACAGTGTGGCCTTTTCTTCCCGCGAAACGTAGGAGAATGGTATAAGCCACAAGACGAGTGGTAATAGTACTTTTGACTAAACTGTATTCTTTTACAACTGCATAGATAGTTAAATCTGTACAGGATGATCATTTTTAGACGCCCGACCCCGATTTATGGAAAATTTTTGGATATTTATTTTTTTTTTAAAAGTAGAGTGGTTTAATGCGTGTCAAAGAGAATACTGACGTATTTGATGTTTGATATTGAAAATGACGCTGGGCACCGCGAGGCCAAACACCTTTTTTTTCCATTGACACACCTGTTGTAAACCGGCATTGGAAAGCTCTAATTGTTCTCAACTTTTTTCCTTATGTAATGAAAGACTAATGTTGTCAAATTTCCACTTTATTTAGTTTCACTGAAACTGTATGACGCGTTTCGCTATACTATAGCTTCTTCCCCTTTATTCAAGTTATACAATATTCAGAATGGATTTCCCAGCAATATTCATTAGCATATAGTATTAATTTTATTACCTATCTACCTTAGGGTATTTATATAAATGTAACAACACTAATACTCAAATATCATTTTGTATCAGAAGAAGCTATAGTGTAGCGAAACGCGTCATACAGTTTCAGTGAAACTAAATAAAGAGGAAATTTGACAACATTAGTCTTTCATTACATTCGTTATGAATTTCCATCAAGTAACAGCCACAACAATTCAAAATTTTTTCCTTAAACTGTTTTTTTTCTAATTTGTTTTGCAGAAAAGTTATGCAGCAAAAATCCTCTAAAATATTATCTTTTGGTCATTGCGGTTACTATGGATCGTATGCCACTTTTGGCGGTTTTCAAACAATTTATCTAGTAGGCTGATGTCATTCCTTAATCTGAAAGCTCTTGTTTGCACAGCTATTCAGTAGAGTTAAACTAAGTAAAAAGTATGTTAATAGCTCCTGGTTGAAGTAGTTTCCCACGCTGAAAAAGTAGATATGATTGTTATTTATGGCGAAGCAAGAAAAAATTCTCAGGAAGCCGTTAGACTGTATTGAGAACGTTATCCCGACAGGTATATCCCTGATCACATTATGTTTTGTCAATTAGAACGAAATTTCAGGAGCAA
The DNA here is from genome assembly GCA_019049505.1 of Pachyrhynchus sulphureomaculatus. NCBI lineage: Eukaryota > Metazoa > Arthropoda > Insecta > Coleoptera > Curculionidae > Pachyrhynchus > Pachyrhynchus sulphureomaculatus. Next base: position 17,382,195 of record CM032446.1, read on the forward strand.
TATGGGTGCATTTTCTAGGCAGAAAGGTATTTCTAAACGAACAACGGTTTTAACAAATGGAAAACTAGCCGATATTATGCAATATTTTCAAAACCATCCATATAAGTCAAATCAGACAAGCAAGCAGGCAATTCAATGTATCTTATGGGGCTATTCAGAAATCTCTTAACGTTAACAAATACCATGACTATAAAATGCATAATGTTCAGTTATTAACACAATTTAATTCGGAATGACAACTGTGTTTTGTAGCAGAATTGATGATTAAATATGACGAACAACTTTATTTTCTGAATTATGGTCAGATGAAAGTCATTTTGTCAGCAACGGCAAGCTTAACAAAAAAAATTATTATCATTACTGGGCTGCCGAGAATCCATACTTTTTTGAGGGGACACTAACTGGAAAATTTCTTGGTCAATACTCTACAAGTTTTGTTATTTAGGAAGGCATATGTGGTATCAACACGACGGAGCACCACCTCATACAACTACTGCTGTTAGAGAATATTTGAATGACCGGTTTCAACGAAGATGGATAGACCTCATGCCGTTAGATATATACACACACATACACAGGGTGTGGTTCTTAAATCTGGACTAATTAAATATTTTTTAAAACAAAATTTTTACCGTCAAAAAATTAAAATGAAAAAAAAATCCTTTTGCATGTCAGTTGTGTCACCTATCCAGAGTAGAATTATTCGATGTAACCTCCCTCAGCCACAGTGACTGCCCCTATCCTTGGCCTGAAGGGCTCGCACGCTCTCTTTAAAGCAGGGTTGTCCATATTGGCAAATACTGCTTGTTATTAACTCTTTTCATTACGCTTCAAACATAGTAGTCGAGGGTTTCAGAACTCTTAAACCTGGACACGTCCACGTTATCCGACAACCAGTTTTGGACTAAACGGTTCGTGTGCCGTTGATCTCGGGTACCCGAAGAAGCGAATTCAGCCGCCGAACTTCCAGCGCGAAGACTTTCGATAATCGCGGCTCTTCGGTTGTACTCCTCACTTGTTCGCAACGGCTCGGCCATTTCTAGGTTATAACTGTTTACTAGTGTGTATGTGGCTTTCACGAACGTCAACACCGATCTATAGAGGAACTATTATATGGCGGAAAATTCAAATTTAAATTTGTTCGGATTTAAGAGCCACTCCCTGTATATATATATATATATATATATATATATATATATATATATATATATATATACATATATACATATATACATATATATATATATATATATATATATATATATATATATATATATATAATTTTTGTTTTCAGGTATCTGGACATGAGGGTGGACTTTTCGATAAAGACATTCTCAGCAGTGGTGCACGTCTGCAAAGAATTAGGAATAAGGCACCCGGAAGAACTATCTTTTTGTAAACCGTTGGAACCGAATCACTTGAAATACAACTACAAGGACATGCCAAAGAAAAAATACGATCAGAATGGAGTGAATAGAAATGGACTTGGACCTGTGGACACAAACACTTTTATAGGTAGGTAGAGGCAGCGAATCAGAACCTATACTGGGAAGGACGTCGATTATAAAGTTCCATAAAGCTTTTCGCTTTTTAATTGCATGTATATATATATATATATATATATATATATATATATATATATATATATATATATATATATATATATATAATTGTAGCTCAAGTTAACCTAATTCAGTGATATCCTCGATAAGTTGTCTACTATTATTAATTATTGTACAGCAACTGAAAATAGACAGAAGTCCATATTCCAGCGGCTTACTAGCTGTTCTCTTGTCTGTCAAATCATCAAATATGGACTTCTGTCTATTTTCAGTTGCTGTACAATAATTATATATACTTGAGGAAGGATCCCTCGAAAAAGCGCTACCTGCTTTTAAAGCGTTGACTGTGTCAACCACTCTGTCAGTTCGAAAGCTGCTGTGTCAGCTTTCGATGGAGTATTAGGTATGCGTACTTAATACAATTCGTTGTATCCTACCATCGTGCTCCGTTACTATTATTAAGTAATATAGACCACAGAAAATTATACTTAGTTACGCATTAAATAGTAATTTACACGAATTCATAAAGGTCCTGAATTTGTCGAGTTCTGGTATATTTTGTTAGAGCTGGCAATGTTAAGATAGTATCCTTGTTGCCAGTAGTTTTCTTTTTATTATGGCACATTCTTAACTTTTGCTTTGTGAATTTTTTTAAAAACTAGGCTCGTAATTATCGATTATAACGTAACTCAATAGAATAATAATTATGATAAATCGAGAGTCTATTGGTTTTAAATAGATCTAATAATTTTTTTTAATTAAAAATATAAGAAAATCAAGGGTTCTCGTATATGTCAGATAGGTCCTTTTCAGTGCTCGAACAGTCTAGGAATCCAAAAATTATATTATTTTTTAACTTTAATTATGATATTAATTGTATGTGAATAAGACTGGGTTGCAATTACGAGTTACCTTAACAAAATCAATAACAATGATTTATTTCTTACCAGTTATTAACTTAAAGAAAAAATACAAAACTATTTCATATTCATTGTCATTGTGTTTATCTTTATTTTGTCTGAGTTTCTTAACGGTCTTGAGAATCCGTTGATTAAATGAGTCAGTTTTCATCATGTTTTTCTTCTGATTCAAGATTCTCCGTTAATGTTTCTATAGATTATAATAAAGTATCGGGTTTTCCATTAAGGACTTGACAACTTTTTTTTGAAATAAAACGCAACCCATTTGAGACATTTCGAAAATTTTACTGTCGGCTTGAAGTACAATCAAAACATTTATGTATGGAATTCGACTTCATTCATATGTCCACCACGGGCACGTTTGCAGCGGTCGATTCGTTGAACCCAATTTTCGATTACTCGGCCACACATTTCGACGGAAACGGCCGCTATCTCTCTTTCAGTATTGGCTCTGAGCTCCTCTAACGACGCAGGCTTGTTAGCATAGACCAATGATTTAACGTACCCCCATAAAAACAAGTCTAGGGGGGTGTTAAATCACACGATCTAGGCGGCCATTCGACGGGACCATTTCTCGATATAACACGTTCACCGAATTTAGATTGCAGTAAGTCGATTATTACACCCGCTCCGTGGCTTGTGGCGCCGTCTTGTTGAAACCACATATCATTAGTGTCTAGCCCATGCAGTTGATCAAAGAAATAACGTTGCAACATGCCTCTATAGCGATCTCCATTGACTGTAACGTGACGGTTATTTTCATCAACGAAAAAGAACGGCCCAATGACACCACCGGCATGAAAACCGCATAAAACAGTAATTTTTTGTGGATGAAGTGATGTTTCTTCAAGCACATGAGGGTTTTCACCTGACCAATAACGCATATTCTGTTTGTTGACGAAGCCGTTTATCCAAAAATGCGCTTCATCACTAAAGATGATTTTGCGATGAAATTGGTCATCTTCCAACATTTCTAGAGCCCAATTTGAGAACGTACGTCGCTTCATATGATCGACTGGCTTTAGTTCTTGAGTTAACTTTAACTTATAAGGGTGCAGGCCAAGATCCTTTCGCAAAATTCGCCATAGTGTGGTCTGAGCGATGCCCAATTCTTGAGAACGCCGTGAAATCGACTATTTTGGTTCGTTTGAGATGGACGCTTGAACGGCAGCAATATTCTGGCCACTTCGACTAACCCGTTGTCTCACTGGCACGGGAACATCCAGCAGCGAATATGTTAACTCAAATTTTTTCACTAGACTATGAATTGCTTGTCTACTGGGACGAGAATTACGACCAAAAATTGGCGTTAACGCTCTTAAAGTTGCAGTCACCGACTCCAAATTTTGGTAGTAAATTTTAATTATTTGTAAACGTTGTTCGTTCGTGTACTTCACCATGATGAAAATGTTGACTTTACTGAATGTTTTGACGTTGACAGTTCGGTGATTGGCTTAAGGGTGCGTTCACAGTGAAATTTCAAAGTTGTCAAGTCCCAAATGGAAGACCCTTTATAATAAAACCCTTAAGAGGAAAAAAAATATAATTTTCTGGAATTTTTATTTTCTTGCTTATACACAGTAGGAACATTAAGGATAATGTTTATCTAAAACCAACGTAATTACCACTGTGACGAAATTTTGCTTTCAGAAATAGCATTCTATATTTGTGTTTTTTTTTTAATTGGCGAATGATTGGTTTAATTAATTTTTAGCCAATAGTAGTCCAGTTGGAAGTACGGGTAGTTTTAGAAAACTCACAGTTTATGTGTGCACCAGTGACACCTACAAGAAACCCCCCATCTTCGACGCCTATAACTAGCCCATCTGGAAATGTAAGTATAGTTTGTATAATAGTCATTAAAATAAAATAAGCTTTAAATTGGAAAAAATACTTCAATAATACCAGGTCAGCAATGACTGACTTAAGAGAAAAAGACCATACGCCAAAACTATTGGAGAGTCCTCGTCGCATTTTCTACTGAACCTTTTCGTTCATTTTTTTCTATACAGGGTGAGTCAACGATAGAGTTAAGTTCATTATCTCATTTGTTTCGGGAATGACGAAAAAATGTTAAATACAATAGTTTTAGAGAATGTTAAGGGGCACAATTTTAAAATTATTTTTGAAGGTACTTCAAAAAAGTGTGGCCGATATAACATGTTTTTTTTAAATGAAACATCCTATTTTCTAATTTATATTTAAATTTTCCCTAAAATTTTATAACTTTTTTATGAATAATGTTTATATACCTAAACCTAGTAGTTTTTCTAATATTTCAATTTTTTAAAAAAAAATATACTAGTTTTCAGTTTTGTAAAAAATTGCCAGTAGCGCCATTGTTTCGGAAGGTGGAATACTCATAATTGGTACGAGCGTCCTATAGAGATGAAAAAAAAGATATATGTAAAGAAATTTAAGTTAGATGGTACAGGGTGTTCAAAATAAATTTATGCATTTCGACTATTTTAAATTGAAAAATCTCAATTTTTTTAAATGGCACACCCTGTATATTATTATTTTTTCTGATAGATTTTACCCTCCAACTAAGTATGTCATATACCTATTTCTAATAGTTTTCGATTTATTCTGAATTTTTCAATTTTTACCCTTATTTTTAATACACTTACGCTATAACATCATAGTTGCCAAGACAAAACAAAAATATAGGCATTGTCAAATTTTGACATGTCTATTAAGCAAGTAAAAATAATTTAATTTGTTGTAGTAAGTGATGTATAAAGGTAATAGTTATGGATTTTCCTAAAAATTAATTAATTCATATGGTTTATATACTGTGCGAGGAGGGAAAAAATTGTCTTTTAGCAGTAAGCCTTTACAGAGCGAAGTACCCTAATAAACGTATACCATCCAGAAAATCTTTTCAGTGCTTAATGGAACGGTTTGATGGTAGCATTGAGTACACGAAACGGAAAGTAGTAAACCAGAATGCTACCAATGAGGAAAAAGAAATGGAGATTTTTACTTCATGTTGAAGATAATCCTCAGGTCAGCAGCCGTCAACTAGCTGACTTATCTGACACATCCCAATCTACGGCTAATCGCACCACGAGAAAATATAAGTATCATCCCTTTCATATGGAACTACACCAAGAACTTCAAAACCGTGATTTTGAACGTCGAGTAAACTCTTTTACCACCATGAATGGACCAATAGAGGTCGATCCAAATTTTTTTATCCAAAATAATGTTTTCTGATGAAGCTACTTTTCGCAGTAATGGAGCAGTTAACGCCATAACATGCATTATTATTCAGCAATTAATCCATTTTTGGGTCCGGGAAGTATAAAACCAAAATCATTGGTCGCTTAATCTATGATGTGGCAATTTTCGAATTATTGGTCCATATTTTTTCCGCGAACCGTTTAACGGGCCTAGATATCTAAATTTTTTGCAAAACCAATTACCCCAGCTTCTTGAAGAAGTTGATAACTTTAAAAGGGAACAATTGTGGATTCAACAAGACGGAGCTCCTGCTCGTTACCACCGGGAAGTTCGGGAATTTTTAAACGATCGTTACCCACAAGAATGGATCGGTAGGGATGGATTCATTCAGTAGCCCCCTCGATCAGACGACTTAACACCATTAGAATTATGTTTGTGGGGCTACATTAAAGATTATGTTTATGTGAATTCCCCTACAACACCAGTAGATATGGAAAATAGGATACGGGATGCGTGCAGGACAATAACGCCCTTTATGCTAAGGAAAGTGAAGGAAATTATAGTAAAACGACTAAACATATATATTCAAGTAGACGGGCATATTTTTGAATATTTATTACGGCATAATAATTAATCATTAGATAAGTTAAACTATATTAAAATTATTATTAACTATTTGTATATGTTTTCACAATAGCGTAAGTCAGGGGTGCTCAAACTTGAACTGCTAGCGATCTACCTCAATATTGTTAGACTACGATCGTTCGACTCTGAGAGGCTGCAAGTAAGTGTGATGTAGGATTGTCGTCTAGATAGGGTGTATCGTGGCATAGATATTAGTTTTCCGCACAATTTGCATTTTTTTAGTCAAGGTAAGTGTAGGTCTGCTCTAAAATGTCAATGAAAAAACTCATAATTATTCAAAATTGCTAGTTTATTGGTTCTTACAAAACAAACGAGTTCTAGTGTCTAAACTTAACTAAAGAGTGACTTTGGATGTTGAAGCGTGGCACTGCATGTCCTCAGCATACTTTTCATAAGATGGTACGTAATTACCGAGTGCTAATCGCAAGCATGATGACATATGTTCGTCAGTTAGTCGATTGCGATATTTTGACTTAATTATCTTCATTTCAGAAAATGCAGACTCGCACAAGTAAGTTGACCCAAACATTGCCGTCAGTTGAAGGGCGATTTGCCTTAGATTCGGATATTTATTTCAGATATAAAACACCAGAATTTTGTATCAGATGCTGTGGCTTTGAGATGTATATCTGATATAATCTGCACTAACTCATTTTCAACAGAACATGAGTCCATGTTAAACTGACTTGCTATTTCAGTAGCTAATTCCTCAATGTTTTTACACGAAAAAGGATAACTCATAAATGATGCGATATTTGCCAATTTACTGAAATCATAAAAAACGTATTTCGAATTGGCCCAAAATATTTGATAATTCTGCCTCATAATTATCATAATTCAACTGAGGAATCCTTGCTTTCAAAGACGGAAAATTGACGGAAGTTGATCTATCATAAGTTGCAATTTACTTTTGAATGCGTTTATTGCGCTAATCATCTCAATAATAGTTTTTCCTTTACCTTGAAGCTCCAAATTAATGGTGTTTAAATGCATTGTGATGTCTGTCAAAAATTCCAAATCAGTCAGCCATTTTCCGTTTTTTCAGCATCGTAAGTGTCATCACCTCTTTCGTCCAGAAAAGCTGTTATTTCGGGCAATAATTCTTGAAATCTTTCTAGGAATTTTCGGCGACTCAACCACCTGACGTCCGTGTGAAGAACTAAATCAGTGTGTTCAACTGACTCATTATCTTCCAGCTGCAATTTAAAGAGCCGTCGTTGCAAGCTACGTGCACGGATAGAATTCACAATTTTTATTGCAATGGCCATAATCTCCTCCATGTTTAGAACTTTTGAACACAAAACTTGTTGATGTATAATGCAATAGAAGGAGAAAAATGAAGGCAAATCATCATTAGCTCGACACAATGCCACAAAACCGTTTTTGTTTCCAGTCATTGCTGGTGCTGCTCCATCGGTTGTAATGCACACTAGTTTATATATTGGTAGCTTGTAGTTTGTTACAAAATTGAAGAAAACGTCATATATATCTTCGCCACGGGTTTTTCCTTTCAGAGGAATCATTGTCAAAAAACTCTTCCTTAGTCGACATGTCATTGAATACCATTCGAATAAAAATACACAGCTGGGCATTGTCTGTCATATCGGTGGATTCATCGTACTGTAAAGAAAAGTATGTACATTCCGTGATATCATGTTTTAGTTTATCTGCCATGTCCTGACTCATGACTTCAACACGCCTTGTGACAGTCGGACGAGATAACTGAAGTTCTCTAATAGCAGACATAATCTCTGTTTTATTTTTAAAATCTCGAAATAAAGTCTCACCCGCTTCAATAAATGCTTTCTTCACAACCAATCCATCATCAAATGGTTTCTTGTGTTTCGCCAATATATGAGATATTTTAAATGACGCGATCGTTGCAGCTTTTGATTGTTTGGCTGGTCTTGTGAACATGGTTTGTTCTTTTTTCAAATAAGTTATCAAATCACGTACTTTTCGTTTTCTTAATTCAGCCCGTGACGGAAAATCCTTTTCATATTTTTTATGAACCGTTTTATGATGTCTCTCTAAGTTCCCACGCTTAGGTATTGCAACTGACGCACGGCAAATAAGACAAATGCACTTATCCTTTACCATACAAAAGAAAAATTCTTCCTCCCAATCGTTATTAAAATACTATGTTTTAGTTTTCTTCTCCGCATTCATTTTGGACTATTTATTAATAAACTTTGTATCGATGTATCGCCTTCAAGTTACAACTCAGACTGACTCCTATTCCTGCAGGCGCAACATTTATATCGGCGCGAACGAAGTCTCGAATGTTCCCGTCAAACACGCCGCCCGAAAAGTCGGCGGGAATCAAAAACGCGGCTTTTCTTTGACAAGTACCGCGCGTTCCTTTGATAAAGCCGTTATTCTGGCCTAATTGTGGATCGAATTAATTTTAGTAGTTTATCCATTATATTTTGTTTTAGTTACCTAAAACAAAATCTGTGAATAGTTCTATATCGGATTTTTTTTCTCGAGATCGACTCAAAAAGCACTCGCGATCGACTTGTTGATCGCGATCGACCGTTTGAGCACCCCTGGCGTAAGTGTATTAAAAACGAGGGTAAAAATTGAAAAATTCAAAATAAATCGAAAAAACTATTAGAAATAAGTATATGACATACTTAATAAAAGTTGGAGGGTTTTGTAAAATCTATCAGAAAAAATAATAATAAACAGGGTGTGCCATTTAAAAAATTTGAGATTTATCAAATAGTCGAAATGCATCTCTATAGAACGCTCGTACGAATTATGAGTATTCCACCTTCAGAAACAATGCTACTGGCAATTTTTTACAAAACTGAAAACTAGTATTTTTTTAAAAAAATTGAAATTTTAGACAAACTACTAGGATTAGGTATATAATATTATTAATAAAAAAGTCATAAAATTTTACGTAGAATTTAAAAATAAATCAGAAAATAGAATATTTCATTTAAAAAAACATATGTTATATCGGCCACCCTTTTTTTGAAGTACCCTGTATACTCAAAAATAATTTTAAACTGTGCACCTTAACATTCCCTAAAACTATTGTATTTAACATTTTTTCGTCATTCTCGAAACAAATAATGAACTTTACTCTATCGTGGACTCACCCTGTACATACTACATGGGGTGAACAGTCCCGAGGCTTTTGCAGTAAAAACAATGTTTTTACCAAAAATCGATTTTGTTCTTCAACATAGTTTCCTTCAAAAGCGATACACTTATTCCAGTGATTTTCCGACATTTGGATACCTTTCATATAGTACAATTTGTCAAGCTCTCTAAAATAAGTCTCATTTTTCCATTCGACTTTTTCATTTGAGCCAAATCTCTTTCCCTGGAGCCACCTTTTCAAATTTGGGAAGAAGTAATAATCGCTGGGGCCAGGTTTGGCGAGTACGTAGCACATATCGAGTTCCCAATAGTTTGGTAGGCCAAAATGGGCCAATTTCCTGGACACAAAAGCCACTAGGAATAAGGCAAGCAAGGTAAATAGCCACAAGGATCAACAGGAGCATTTCTAGCTTATGTCACACATTTTTGGAACAACGGCATTGAACACTGTAAAACGGTTACATTCGACTGTGTTTGACATGTCTAATAATTGTTTGCTAAGCTACTCTAGTATAATATGTCTGTATAGCTTTGTTTAGGTTTCTCGGGTTTCATTGAAGATCCTTGTTTGCAAGAGGCAAAGTTTGGATTTATTCAGACCTTTGTATGAGGGTGTTTAGTTTTCTTTACCTTCTTTAACTCGCATACCCAGAATAAAGCTCCTTGTTAATGTCAAAATTCTATAACATTAGCAGTTTATTGGTTTCATGCATGTGGAATGTCCTTCCTTTCGAAAAGTATTCATAGAAAATCCTTTTGATCGTAAAAAAATGCATAAACATCGAATAATAGAGAGATTTTGCAACGCTTATTTTGGTACGCCACTGTCTTTATCCTTATTTGAAGCATGCGTTCACCATTCGGAGCTTGCGCAGTACTGAAATAAAATAAGAGAATCATTTATTATGGATGATTTCCCTTATTTAGGAACTAATAAGCGAGGTTATTTGAAGTTCGTTATTCTTATCGCTAGTATGAAATTTTAATTATCGCACATTCGTATTACCTTGGAAATATTGAAGAAAGCTGCTAGGCACAATTTTAATTTAAAAACTTTTGTTGATCCATCAAATACTAACAACCTGTCTGCTTAACCATGAATTAAATAAAAAACATCCCATAAGTTTATTATCATCATCATCAGGTATGCAGTCCATCGTCGGACATAAGCCTTCCCTCAATAGGTCCATCTTCTTCGGTTTTGGGCCTTGTTTATGCAGTTGTATCCCACTAGTCTTTTGATGTGGTCAGGCCATCGAGTTTGCAGACGTCCTCTACTTCTTTTCTCATTCAGGGCCTCCAATTGATTACTTTATGGGTCCATAGATTATCAGAGAGTCTTGCGATATGACCCACCTAGGGGTAAGCACACTCTCCGCTACATCAGTTATCTTGGACCTTCCTTGAATTTCCTCATTGGTGAGCCTGTTTCTCAACGATATTCCCAACATCCTCCTTTTCATCGCTCGTTGAACTACTTGTAGGCGATTTATAATTTTTTGATTCAAAGCCCACGTTTCCGTTCCGTATGTCAATACTGGCAATACGTATTGGTCAAATGTGTTCGTTTTTAGTGTATTTGGGACATTGGGAAGGAAGACGTTCCGCATTCTGCCAAAGGCTGACCAACCTAATGATTTCAAGTTTTCTTTCGATATTATTATTTTTTCTCCAAGATATACGTATCGTTCTTGTGATTTTTTCGTTTTCAATGTTCAGTACTGCTTCTTTATCACAGTCGTCATTTGTCAAGAACGTGGTATTGGCGATGTTTATCTTCAGACGAATCTCTCTGGTCTTATTGTTAAGTTCGTTCAGCATTTTCTTTCAATTCTTCTTTGTTGTTAGATATAAGCACAATATCATCCGCGAATCGCAAATGATTGGGTTGCTCTCCTCGTATATTTATACCCTTACTTGTCCATGGAAGTTGTTCTAGCGCCAACGTAAACAATTTCGGCGAGAAGGTGTCCTCAATGGGACACCTAAGTTTATAGAAGATGAATACTAACCTAACCTTGCAATTCCTTCGCGTTAATACTGCGCATGCTCGAGATAACGATAAGGCCAATATCATGTGAAAAATAAGCGTTGCAAAATCTCTCTATTAGTATATTTATATGAAATACGAGTATTTTTGGAAACAACAGCCACATGTATGTTGACACATTAATCCATTTTATGATCGTTATATATCTATCAGATATCCAAGTTGTTTTTAAATTCGCGGAAAGTCGGCCGGAAACGGTGAGCCCACGAAAATCCCCAATGAATGCCTTTTATTTTTAGTAAATCAATTTGGGGAGTAAATATTTCGAAGGTAAACACTGCATGCGTGTTCAACTTGGTATTTATATATTTTATGTGGGATTCCTTTACTACTAAGATGGTTAAAAATAGAGTTTTTTTGATAAACAAATAAGTGATTCAGCAGTTTTCCAAAAGGATATCCGTTATTAGTTGTATTAGTGTGACCTCCTATAAACAATCAAGGGTACTTTTTATTTTGAAACGTTATTTTTATCGGATTTTAGAACACGCCTAAATATTCACCATGTACCTAAGGCTTTTAAACGATTTGCATCATATAAGTAATAAAGGACATCAGTTAAGTCACAGAAGTTCCGTTACTTACCCCATCTACTACAAACCTAAGCGGCGTATTTGCAGTGAGCTACATAAGCTCCAGCAGCGGTAAAACTGTATAAATTCAGCGCCATCTATATCATACTGAATTAACTATGTTCGAACGAATTTTTAAACATGCTTTATAGATGTCGCACGTAATTATATTTTTCTATAATCCTCTTTTTTTTGTTAGTTTCAATAACTTCGAAAAGAGCTTTATAGATGTCATGATATGTACAGGGACTTTTTTTAAGTATCACACTTAATTTACTATTTTTCTGTTCTACATACCAACGAACTTCTTTTAGTACCAAACTTTGTCAAATTCGACAGATTATAAAGTCAACTAGGATTTTTTTAAATGGCATCCTCTACATATAAGCACATATACAGCTACATATAGCATTTTTCAATCCGTTCACAAAAATATGTAACATTTATTTTCAGTCATTACCGATGTACAGGGTATTGAAGTCATGGCACTGAATTTTAACTGTTAAGTGGCACAATTTAGAGGAATCTGTAACATTTGCTTACTTAACTAAAAAACAACAGTATTAAAAATACTAAGATAATATTTTCTTTCTCAATTTTTAGGCTGGTACCTGGAACAAGAACGGCTACGAGCTCAACGGTTCCCCGGGATACTCGCCAAACGTATCGAATAGTCTTAGTATAGAACAGCTGAACGGATCTTTCGACAGTAGTCTGGCTCAAAGTCCGCCTAGACCTAGTCCAGAAGCTAGGAGACATCTTATTAGGCCAAAGTCGCTTATTGAGAAAGCGCGGATGAATGTAGCGTAAGTATTATCCTGGGAAAAACCTTTCTGTATCGATTATATATATATATATATATATATATATATATATATATATATATATATATATATATAAATAATTGACCCTGAAGTTCTATAGTTTTTTCAGCATGTGCGCTAATGGTTGAATTAAATAGACAAATACAATTTTGACAATATCCTATAGTTAAACTCAAAAATTTTCTTATTTTATGTTGCAACAAGTTAAAAGAATTTTACCTTTTTATAAAGCACCTGAAATTGCAGAAATAAACCTTACGTGAAGTACAATGTTTTAAAAATGATTATTGTTTAACAAAATAATGTACACTAACTATCTAAAGCTGGTATTTTTCACAGACAATAATCACTATATTCCTAAACATTGCATACTAAACTGGCATTTCAGTAAATAAAAAGTTCTCCATTATTTTTACACGTTTCCGTTGCAATTTCGGAACGCGAACTAATCCGATACATTCCACAGTAGATTGTCCGATGCTCTGCGTGATATCCCTAACATTGCCAACTAGTTTACCTCATGAATTGTTTTGAGGTGTTAGTGAAGGCAAGGTTAATAACGCAAACTGTACCGAAAATGTACAAAACGACTTTTCTCCAAGTTTAACCTTTTTTGTGAGAAATATTTACATGTAAAAGAAAATACTTTTGTTTTTTACTTGAAAATCCGATTGTCTTAAGAAAATATTTTGTAACCAAATGTCATGTTACTGGAGGAAAAGATAATATTTGACAACATTGTTGGAACACCATTTACAAAAGCATGAGTCAATGAAATTTTCCCAAAATTCGAAGAGAGAAAAAAATGGTTCTTTACTTAACCAGTGAAATTTCACTGTAACAAACGATTTTTAAACACCTTATATATATATATATATATATATATATATATATATATATATATATATATATATATATATATATATATATATATATATATATATATATATATATATACACAGTCTCTGGCCAAATTATTAGACGCACTGTATTTTTTTTAGTAATTTTATGTTTCTTAAGAGTTTTTATGCAATAATGGTATATTTAAACTACAATATTATTGATTTTTATTTAAAAGAATTGTTGTAGACTACATATTTGTATTTATTTTTAACATATGGCGACATTGTGTTGACAAAGTGATACATGAACGTAAATAAGTACAAACCTGTATCAGTCGCGATCGGAATCGAGTCAGGTACAGACGTGTTTCTGTGGCTTTATGGACTGTGATTGTCTGTTTAACAGTTTTATACTACTCAGTTATTAGTTTATTTTGTATGCAGTGTTTTAAAAAAGTAATTGGACTATTTTCATTATGGATAGAAAAGGCGATCTTTCACCACGTAAAAAAGCTGAAGTGAAGGCCCTTGTGATTGCGAAAACATTTACAAACCGAGAAATATCACGAAGATTGGAGGTTTCTGAAGGTAGTGTACGACGCATAAAAAAGAAAATTGAGTCAGGGAAGGAATTAAGCCCGAAAAGAAAGAAAAGATGCGGTAGAAAACCAATTTTCACTCCACGGTCAGAGAGATGTTTGAAGAAAATTTGTGTAGAAAACAAATTTGCTACCACAAAGGTAATAAAATCACAACTCCAGGATGCTAGCGTAAATGCTTCTGAGCGCACTGTTCGAAGAAAATTGAAAGAATTAGATTTTAAGACCTGTCGCCCCGCCAGGAAGCCCAAGTTAACAGCTGCAATGAAAGCAAAGCGCCTGAAGTGGGCCAAACAATGGCAAGACAAAGATGTGGACTTCTGGAGATCGGTAAGATACAGCAATTTAATCAATAATTGATACATTATTATCATTTTCAGTTAAATAAAGCAAATAAACATGGAAGTTTATATATTTTTCCTATTTTTGACAGGTCTGCTTCAGTGACGAAAGCACATTCGAAATTTTGCAGAATAAAGCTCAGTATGTGCGTCGTCGTCATGGAGAAAAGTTTCATCCTGATTGTATCGTCCCGACGGTTAAACATCCCACCAAAGTGATGATTTGATCAGTCATCAGCGGCAAGGGCACTGGACGTCTGTACGTCGTCAACGGAATAATGAGGCAAGATCAGTACAAAGAAGTATTACAAAATCGGTTGATTCCGCAGCTCAGAGAATGGTTTCCAAATGGGGAACCATTCACTTTCATGCAAGATGGAGCTCCCTGCCACACTGCTCGGTCTGTTAAAGCTTTTTTGGCAGAAAAAAATATCCCTCTGTTGGATTGGCCCTGATATGAACCCCATTGAAAATGTGTGGAAGCTGATGAAAAGAGAAGTGGCTAAAGATGTGATTACCAACAAAACCCAGCTCCTAGAAAAGATTATTCATGTGTGGAATCATCATCCTCAAATGCAGGAGACAGTACAATCTTGCATTGATAGCATGCCGCGCAGAATTAAAGCTTTGATAGCGGCTAAAGGTGGCTCAGCTAAATATTGACTTTTACTAACATTAATTTCACTTTTCTTTAAAACTTAATAAACTTATGCTTTTCTAAATTAATGCTGTTTTATTTATGTCAAATAAATAGGTAATTGATTGGATAATATAAAAATAAAAAACAAATCAATTTAAAATAATAAAACGGTACAATATCACTCGGTAATTAATATTTTACATGAAATCTTGCAGTGCGTCTAATAATTTGGCCAGGGAGTGTATATATATATATATATATATATATATATATATATATATATATATATATATATATACTAGCCTTGCCCGCGGCTCCGCTCGCGTGGACTTGATTCACCTTTATCCTCACTGCTTATTCGTTATGTTTATATTATTATATAGCTCAAGGGGCCTTAAAGATTCATGGCTTGATTGCATACTTGTCTCCACTTCTTTTTGTCTCCTGTTAGTTTTTCCCAGTGCGGGATTGCCACCAACTCCGGATCTTGCTTTACTGCCTGAATCCATGTAGATCGAGGTCTGCCCTTGCCTCTTCTTCCAACCACTCCTCTTATTAGGGCTTGCTTTGCCTGTCTTTCTTCCTTCATCCTTGCCACGTGTCCCAACCATCTTAATCGCTGGCTTAGTATGTTTTGGCTTATAAGGGGTTTCGTATATAGGCATTTTAATTCGTAGTTTGTTCTTCTTCTCCACAGTCCCTCTTCTTTCCTTCCTCCGTAGATTCTTCTCAAAGCTTTCCTTTCCCACACCTCCAATGTCTCCTTTTCTCTTGCATTCAGTTTCCACGTTTTGCATCCATATGTCACCATGGGTCTGACAACTGTCATATATATTCTTTTTTTTGCTTTTCTTGATACATTCTTTGATTTCAATATTTAATTCATTGCCCCCAAACATCTCTGTCCTTTCGCTATTCTTTCTTGTATCTCCGTCCTTTCTTGTCCACTCTCTGTTATTGTTACTCCCAGATAATTAAATTTGACTACTTTTTCAAACATATATCTTTTTCCTAAGTTATTTATTATATCTAAACTTTTGTTGTTTTATTATCCTTCTTCTTTGTAATTTTCATGTATTTTGTTTTTTCCTCATTTATCTTTAGTCCTCTCATTATTCCCCTATCTTCTATCCTACTTATGGCTTTTTTGAGGTTCTCTTTTGCTCTTGCAATCACTGCTACATCATCCGCATAGGCCAAGCATTGGCAGGTTTGTTGGTATATCGTTCCATTTGTTTCTATTTCTGACTACCGGATTATCTTCTCTATTACCAAATTAAATAGACATGTCGACACTGGTTCCCCCTGTCTTAATCCTCTCTTTACCTTAAACTTCTCTGATACTTTGCCTTCAACCAACACTCTATTTTCTGTGTCATTCAGAGTCATTCTCACCATGCGAATCAATTTACTTGGAATTTTTAGTTCTTCCATTATCTTGTAGAGTCCTTCTCTATTTACAGTCATATGCTCCTCTGAAATTCACAAAGACCAAGTGTAGTGCCAAATTTTGTTCTAAGCTATTATCTTAGATTTGCTTAATCGAAAATATCTGGTCTGTAACCGATCTATTTTTCCTGAATCCACACTGGTACTCTCCCAGAATAGACTCGGCTTTCTCTGCTATTCTGTTTTTGATAGTCAACACTACTATCTTGTACACGACATCCAGTAAGGCTATTGGTCTATAAATAGCAATATAGTTTTTTCTCCTTTTTTGTATATTGGACAAATGAGCGACTCTCTCCAGCTCACGGGCATCTTTTCTGTTTCCCATATTTCTTGCACCAACCGGCATATTTAATTTTCCAGATCTACTCCTCCAGCTTTTATCAGCTCTACAATTTCCACCCGGGGCCTTATTTTTTTTGGGTTCTGAGTATTTCTCATTTCTTCTTTGCAGGGTTTATTTGTCCCCTCCTGCCCTTCAGTTAATTTTGCTTCCTATTTCTGATTCAACTCATTTTCATCTCCATTTGGTGTTTCTTTAAAGTATTCCCACCATCTATTCAGTCTTTCTGCTAAGCTTACTGCTAAACTTCCATCTTTTTTCCTACATATTAGCATTTTGTCTCTGTTTATTCCCTTTGTATTTTATAAGAAAAAAACACTAAATCGGATAAGTGGTTCTTGAGTGCTAAGCGCAGTAATAGATAGACAGACAGACAGAGAGACGTTACGTTTTATATATATTATAGATTTTTTTGACATATATTAAATTAAGAATTAAAAAAAAATCACGTAAATCGGATGAGTGGTTCTCGAATGATAAGCACACTAACGGACAGAGACAGACAGACAGAGAGACGTTGCATTTTATATATATTATAGATATATAGGGTGTTATGCAAATTCCTGTATATACTGAAACGGGTGACTCGTGGAGTCACGTAGAAACACATTCAATACTTTTTTTCTCGAATTCGAAAATTTTTGAAAAATTAAAAAACGTGTAAAACTGGATTTTACCATCAAACCAACCAACCCGTACCTGAAAGGCCGCCGTTGTTCGAACTAGCCCTGGCGGAGGCGCATTTTTGCTGATCGTACAATCCGCCTGCGCTGAGTTAAGTTTCATCAGCTCTGTAAATGTCGCGTTCTTGTTAACAATAGGCCATATTGTTTAGTTGTTTTATTTGCCAGTGGTGGAGCGAAAACAATATCTTTATTTCATTATTTCTTTAGGGACTATTTTTCACTTTATTTTTAAGATCCGCTATTTAAGGTGAAGTTTCTGCAATAAGGAGGTGCCAGTTCCAATATATGCAATCATTTCCATAACACCCTATGTGTGTGTATATATATATATATATATATATATATATATATATATATATATACCAGGTGTACAAGTATGAAATGCGGATTTCAGACAACAGATGGTGAACCAATGCAGTTTGTGCTATAAAGATTTGACACTGCGCCATTTTTTTATGTCATCAACAAGTGTCAGACGCGCACGAGTAATAAATTGGAAAAGTGTGTGCATAGTGTTGTGTTATTATGTTCAATATGTCGAAATTTATACCGAACAAAGAGCATTCGCGGACAGCATTAATTTTTTGTTTTCATTTGAATAAAACTGCTGTTGAATCATACCGATTACTTCGAGAAGGTTATGGTGAACATGCTCCATCGCAAGATACGTGTGAACGATGGTTTCGGCGTTTCAAAAGTAGTGACTTCGATGTTGCAGACAAGGAACGTGGAAAACCGCCAAAAAAATACGAAGATGTGGATCGCAAGACCGAATCGCTTTGGCAGTACGACGATGCTCTATGTTTGGTGGGACCAGAGGGGCGTGGTCTATTATGAGCTGTTAAAACCTGGGGAAACGGTTAATACTAAATGTTACCAACAACAATTGAACCGTTCGCTGCTTGAAAAAAGGCAAGCATACCGAAAGAGGCAACACAAAGTCATTTTTCTTCACGACAATGCTCCATCACATACGGCAAAACCAGTTCGCGACACGTTGGAAGCACTCAGCTGGGAATTTCTACCCCATGCGGCTTACTCACCAGACATGGCTCCTTCCGATTACCACTTTGCATCGATGGGTCACGCACTTGCTGAGCAGAGCTTTGGTTCGTACGAAGATGTGAAAAAATGGCTCGATGAATGGTTCGCAACAAAAGGGGAAGATTTTTACTGGCGTGGTATTCACAATTTGCCCGAAAATGGGAAAATGTATAACAAGCGATGGAGCATACTTTGAATAAAGCACTTTTTATCATTTCTTCCGAATTTAACATGTTTTTTTAGGAAAAAAATCCGCGTTTCATACTTGTACACTTGGTATATATATATATATACGTATATATATATATATATATATATATATATATATATATATATATATATATATATATATATATATATATATATATATATATATATATAGCGCCCCTCCATAATAACACGTAAAACAATCTCATCCAAGGCCCAAACTTGTAATATGAGCTCATCCCCGCGAACACTTACCCATCCCTATTCCGGCAATCCGTAACTGAGTGGCTTTTTATTATTTGTATGCTTCAAAATAGGTAAAAAAAAATAAAGTGTTTCTCCTCAGCAATTAAAAATTTAGTACTAAGGAATGCATCAAACACATCAGGTACTAGTTAACAATTAGTTATGAGACACACAATATAAGACAGCAAACTGTGATAAAAATAATCGTCACTAGACTTCCGGCAACATCCATAAAACACTTTTTGCATTATCAATTTACAATATTTAATGAAAAAAACTTATTTTGCAACACGTCTCATGGTGTAAACATAATACGCCACCTTTGATAGTGGATTAACCCGGCTGTCATCTCTCTTCTTCTTGCTTTAAGCAGTGTCTCCCTCCGTCCTTCTCGTTTAGGCATTGCGATATTGACCTGAGCTAATTTCATTAGCCGCGCAATTTTCTTTTAAAAATTATGTAGTCCGGTGATTTTACAAAATTTTTAAGTGTGTTTAGGTTTATATAAAAACTAGCGACCCGCCCCGGCTTCGCACGGGTAGTAGAGCATATTATGCCTACATGTTTTGTCTGTCGTAGGATCGCATCAGCTTGATGCGTCGAATATGTGGATTAGATTTAAATGTAATATAATGTCTACACTACTTGACGTATTTTAATGTATTTTATTCTGTAGATATTATAAACATAAAAACAAACTAAAATATTTCTTTATTTACAACATTGATAACTTCTGCCTGATTACGTGTAAAAACGAACATATTTTGTTTAGAAGTTACACGTGACAGGGCAACATACAATTGTCCGTGTGAAAAGCATATAATGGTTAAGTTAATTCCACCAACTTTTAAAGTTTGACCTTGTGCTTTGTTAATAGTCATTCCAAACGCTAATTTTATTGGAAATTGGAGCCGTTTGAACTGAAACGGCAATTCTGAGGGTATCATAGGAATCCTTGGTATAAGAACAGTTTCACCAGTTCCGTTGCCAGTTAATATGGTACATTCGATCAAAAAATTTTTTAAATTGAATACTTTGAGTCTTGTTTAACCTTACCATTGGAACAACATATACCCTTGGACTCATCTTTCCATTTTAGAGCTCAGCAGTATTGACAAACAATAGAAGGAGAGCCTATAGATATCGCCGGATCGTTTCTGTAATCAATTGTCGAATCGTAATTCATTGCAGAATATTCTTTATTGGACCCCCTATTAGTATTTTGCGTTCTACTGCTATTATTTTGTATAATATTCCTTAAATTTCTGTGCCGAATACGGTCGTTATGTAAGCGGGGTTGTCTATCTTCAGGCGTTTCTGTTTCTCTTTGAGCATTATGCCTATCATGGTCCAACGATAAACGAACTGTGCGATTCACCGACGATTCTCGTGCTCTTTGAGAAACATGCTTTTCACGGTCCGACGATAAACGAAGTGTGCGACCCACTGACGATTCTCGTGCTCTTTGAGAAACATGCCTTTTACGATAAACGAACATCCCTCTCTTGATCATTTTCGTTGCTTCGACTCAAACGAACTCTTTTGGCAGACGACGTACTGCGTCCTATACTAGATCTTCGCCGAGGCATAATTAAATTATCATGTGTAGGTACTTTAACATGTTAATTAAACCTAAATAATAGGAACCTCCCTATCAACCTAAAAAAAATCTCAAAGATAACATAAATCAGTTTTATGGATTAATAACCTCCGACAAATTTCACTCAAATACTTATTTATGCACTTACACCAACAACGAAACAAATAAAAAATGCGACCTTAATATTAATTAACTTTAAAATGATTCACGATGTGAAAAGAAACCGAAACAAATGACTAATAACGTTGACATTTGATAAAATTCAATGAAATAAAAGTATGTTCAGAACTATCAATTTTATTAATAAGTATGTAAGTATCTATCTATCTACCTAAAGACAACAAACACAAAACAAAAATGCGACCTTAAAATTTTACTCTAAAACAGGGGTGCTCAAACGGTCGATCGCGATCGACAAGTCGATCGCGAGTGCTTTTTGAGTCGATCTCGAGAAAAAAATTCCGATATAGAACTATTCACAGATTTTGTTTTAGGTAACTAAAACAAAATGTATTGAATAAACTACTAAAATTTATTCGATCCACAATTAGGCCAGAATAACCCCCTCATCACTATCTTTTACCGTAATAACCCCCTGCTAGCGGCAAAGGGCGGCTTTAACAAAGGAACGCGCGGTACTTGTCAAAGAAAAGCCGCGTTTTTGATTCCCGCCGATTTTTCTAGAAACTTCGGGCGGCGTGTTTGACGGGAACATTCGAGACTTCGTTCGCGCCGATATAAATGTTGCGCCTGCAGGAATAGGAGTCAGTCTGAGTTGTAACTTAAAGGCGATACATCCATACAAAGTTTATTAATAAATAGTCCAAAATGAGTGCGGCGAAGAAAAGTAAAACTTATCATTTTAATAACGATTGGGAGGAAGAATTTTTGTTTTGTATGGTAAAGGATAAGTGCATTTGTCTCATTTGCCGTGCGTCAGTTGCAATACCTAAGCGTGGGAACTTAGAGAGGCATCATAAAACGGTTCATAAAAACTATGAAAAGGATTTTCCGTCACAGAGTGAATTAAGAAAACGAAAAGTACGTGTTTTGATAACTTGTTTGAAAAAAGAACAAACCATGTTCACAAGACCAGCCAAACAATCAAAAGCTGCAACGATCGCGTCATTTAAAATATCTCATATATTGGCGAAACACAAGAAACCATTTGATGATGGATTGGTTGTGAAGGAAGCATTTATTGAAGCGGGTGAGACTATTTGGAGATTTTAAAAATAAAACAGATTATGTCTGCTATTAGAGAACTTCAGTTATCTCGTCCGACTGTCACAAGGCGTGTTGAAGTCATGAGTCAGGACATGGCAGATAAACTAAAACATGATATCATGGAATGTACATACTTTTCTTTACAGTTCGACAAATCCACCGATATGACAGACACTGCCCAGCTGTGTACTTTTATTCGAATGGTATTCAATGACATGTCGGCTAAGGAAGAGTTTTTGACAATGATTCCTCTGAAAGGAAAGACCCGTGGCGAAGATATATATGACGTTTTCTTTAATTTTGTAACAAACTACAAGATACCAATATATAAACTAGTGTGCATTACAACCGATGGAGCACCAGCAATGACTGGAAACAAAAACGGTTTTGTGGTATTGTGTCGAGCTAATGATGATTTCCCTTCATTTTTCTCCTTCCATTGCATTATACATCAACAAGTTTTGTGTTCAAAAGTTCTAAACATGGAGGAGATTAGGGGCATTGCAATAAAAATTGTGAATTCTATCCGTGCACGTAGCTTGCAACGACGGCTCTTTAAATTGCAGTTGGAAGATAGTGAGTCAGCTGAACACACTGATTTAGTTCTTCACACGGACGTCAGGTGGTTGAGTCGCGGAAAATTCCTAGAAAAGTTTCAAGAATTATTGCCCGAAATAACAGCTTTTCTGGACGAAAGAGGTGATGACACTCAGATGCTAAAAAACGGAAAATGGCTGACTGATTTGGCATTTTTGACAGACATCACAATGCATTTAAAACACCATTAATTTGGAGCTTCAAGGTAAAGGAAAAACTATTATTCAGATGATTAGCGCAATAAACGCATTCAAAAGTAAATTGCACTTATGATAGATCAACTGAAAAGAAAGGATCTGAAAAATTTTCCGTCTTTGAAAGCAAGGATTCCTCAGTTGAATTATGATATTTATGAGGCAAAATTATCAAATATTTTGGGCCAATTCGAAATACGTTTTTATGATTTTAGTAAATTGGCAAATATCGCATCATTTATGAGTTATCCGTTTTCGTGTAAAAACATTGAGGAATTAGCTACTGAAATAGCAAGTCAGTTTAATAAGGACTCATGTTCTGTTGAAAATGAGTTAGTGCAGATTATATCAGATATACATCTCAAAGCCACAGCATCTGATACAAAATTCTGGTGTTTTATATCTGAAGATAAATATCCGAATCTAAGGCAAATCGCCCTTCAACTGACGGCAATGTTTGGGTCAACTTACTTGTACAAGTCTGCATTTTCTGAAATGAAGATAATTAAGTCAAAATATCGCAATTGACTAACTGACGAACATATGTCATCATGCTTGCGATTAGCACTCGGTAATTACGTACCATCTTATGAAAAGTATGCTGAGGACATGCAGTGCCACGCTTCAAATCCAAAGTCACTCTTTAGTTAAGTTTAGACACTAGAACTCGTTTGTTTTGTAAGAACCAATAAACTCGCAATTTTGAATAATTATGAGTTTTTTCATTGACATTTTAGAGCAGACCTACACTTACCTTGACTAAAAAAATGCATATTATGCAAGAAAACTAATATCTATGCCACGATACACCCTACCTAGACGACAATCCTGCATCACATTTACTTGCAGCCTCTCAGAGTCGATCGATCGTAGTCTAACAATATTGAGGTAGATCGCCAGCAGTTCAAGTTTGAGCACCCCTGCTCTAAAATATCAAAACCAACGCAATTGCAACCTTCCAGCAACACCCAAAAAGAAAACAAATACCTTCCAGTCGTCACCTCCATTCGCTCCAAAAGTCTGTTTATTTTTAGGAGTACGCGCGCGTTATCGCTCGGCTTATATAAAAACAGTGGGCGACAACGGGGGGCGCGGCGCAGGGGTGATCGCATCAAGCGGTGTGAGAAACGCGCTTGAATTTATTTTCGCGCGCGTTAATTTTTTGCGATAACTCCTAAGATATTCATTTAAATTATATGGTGTAAAAGATTATAATAATGTGCATGAAATGCTTAAAGGTATTTAAGTTGATATGGATTAATACTGTATCCGTCTAAATCGCTTTCCAATTACCGTATTGTACGTGACCATTTTTTTAGAAGATAGAATGGGTATAGTAAGCTATGCCATCGCAGACTTTTTTTGTAGATCTATAAAAGAGGAATATCCCACCATGCATTGTTTTGTTATATCTCAAAAGGATTAGGCACCGTTTTCGATGAAAGCTCCCAGGCGGCTTGACTTTTTACCGACGCTTCCAACAATTATCGTTATATTTCAACCAATTTACACAAAACCTTGACATATTATATACCTAAACCTTCCTCATGAATCACTCTATCTATTTGTGAAAACCGCATGAAAATCCGTTCAGTAGTTTTTGAGTTTATAGCGAAGAGACAGACAGACAGACGCGGCGGGGGACTTTGTTTTATAATACAGTCCCTGGCCCAATTATTAGACGCACTGCAAGATATCATGTAAAATATTAATTACCGAGTGATATTGTACCGTTTTATTATTTTAAATTGATTTGTTTTTTATTTTTATATTATCCAATCAATTACCTATTTATTTGATAAATAAAACAGCATTAATTTAGAAAAGCATAAGTTTATTAAGTTTTAAAGAAAAGTGAAATTAATGTTAGTAAAAGTCAATATTTAGTTGAGCCACCTTTAGCCGCTATCAAAGCTTCAATTCTGCGCGGCATGCTATCAATACAAGATTGTACTGTCTCCTGCATTTGAGGATGATGATTCCACACATGAATAATCTTTTCTAGGAGCTGGGTTTTGTTGGTAATCACATCTTTAGCCAGTTCTCTTTTCATCAGCTCCCACACATTTTCAATGGGGTTCATATCAGGGCTATTACCCGGCCAATCCAACAGAGGGATATTTTTTTCTGCCAAAAAAGCTTTAACAGACCGAGCAGTGTGGCAGGGAGCTCCATCTTGCATGAAAGTGAATGGTTCCCCATTTGGAAACCATTCTCTGAGCTGCGGAATCAACCGATTTTGTAATACTTCTTTGTACTGATCTTGCCTCATTATTCCTTTGACGACGTACAGACGTCCAGTGCCCTTGCCGCTGATGACTGACCAAATCATCACTTTGGTGGGATGTTTAACCGTCGGGACGACACAATCAGGATGAAACTTTTCTCCATGACGACGACGCACATACTGAGCTTTATTCTGCAAAATTTCGAATGTGCTTTCGTCACTGAAGCAGACCTGTCAAAAATAGGAAAAATATATAAACTTCCATGTTTATTTGCTTTATTTAACTGAAAATGATAATAATGTATCAATTATTGATTAAATTGCTGTATCTTACCGATCTCCAGAAGTCCACATCTTTGTCTTGCCATTGTTTGGCCCACTTCAGGCGCTTTGCTTTCATTGCAGCTGTTAACTTGGGCTTCCTGGCGGGGCGACAGGCCTTAAAATCTAATTCTTTCAATTTTCTTCGAACAGTGCGCTCAGAAGCATTTACGCTAGCATCCTGGAATTGTGATTTTATTACCTTTGTGGTAGCAAATCTGTTTTTCTACACAAATTTTCTTCAAACATCTCTCTGACCGTGGAGTGAAAATTGGTTTTCTACCGCATCTTTTCTTTCTTTTCGGGCTTAATTCCTTCCCTGACTCAATTTTCTTTTTTATGCGTCGTACACTAGCTTCAGAAACCTCCAATCTTCGTGATATTTCTCGGTTTGTAAATGTTTTCGCAATCACAAGGGCCTTCACTTCAGCTTTTTTACGTGGTGAAAGATCGCCTTTTCTACCCATAATGAAAATAGTCCAATTACTTTTTTAAAACACTGCATACATAATAAACTAATAACTGAGTAGTATAAAACTGTTAAACAAACAATCACAGTCCATAAAGCCACAGAAACACGTCCGTACCTGACTCGATTCCGATCGCGACTGATACAGGTTTGTACTTGTTTACGTTCATGTATCACTTTGTCAACATAGTGTTGCTATATGTTAAAAATAAATACAAACATGTAGTCTACAACAATTCTTTTAAATAAAAATCAATAATATTGTAGTTTAAATATACCATTATTGCATAAAAACTCTTAAGAAACATAAAATTACTAAAAAAAATACAGTGCGTCTAATAATTTGGCCAGGGACTGTATGTAGTGATAGTATATTAGGTGTGTCTCCAACTGACTCGAGAAGTCACACATTTTGATATAACAAAGTATTTAAATAATACTCAGATCAGATATAACCATAACGATAACGATTGGGCATTTTTTAAAGCTGAGGAGTTTCGTAGGGGAGTTTGGGGAGTTTGATACATCTTTTTTTCTCACTGAATTCAAATCAAATTTATTCCCCTAGCATCGTCACTCAGTTTGTTGGGCGTTAGTTTGGGAGCAAATATGTCCTGGCATGACCATGTTGCAGGCATAGCAAGGAGAGCTTCTCAAAGGTTGGGAATATTATTTCCAACCAGAAAGCTTTACACTCCACAACTGTTAATTCTTTACAAACCTCAAATTTGACTAATTATAAAATACTGGTCTCATGTTTGGGGCTTCTCTCCTAAACATACACTGCATTTGTTGGATTCTGTTCAGAGAAGAGCTGTTCGCTCAATTTTAATTGAATTGGCCGTGAGGAATCAGTATTTCACATTACACTGTGCAACATTTTCGAGGTCATCGGATGTAAACTAAATTCTGACTTCAGTTTCTGGAAGTGCCCACCCAAACTAGCAAAACCCTATTTGGGTTTTGATAGTTTAGTTCGAATTTTTTTTTTGCCATCATCAATATTTTTTTTCTCGAGCTTTGGTTTTGCACGGCTATATCTCGTAAATTATTAGGAATTTCTCAATGCAATTTTCAGACGAAATGTTCTTCACACTAAAATACACAATTTTTGTGAACATGTCGAGGCCAGATTTTCACTCTTTGTTTTTAGTGCAGAAAGCCCGAAAAAATTTTTTTTCACATTTTCGACCATATTTTAGCAAAACTGTCTTCGACCAAAATGTTCTCTGCATAAACACGAGTAACTTTGTTGAACATTGCAATAACCTACAATCGATCCTTATAGTTCTTTTGGCCGTTATAAGGAATTTCACACCAAAATTTCAGCTTTTTTCAGGTTTTACGTTCAAGAAACTGGTTTTTTAGCTCACTTTTGAATGTTTACTGACCATTAGCATCTATTTTTGGAAAAGAAATTGAAAAAAAATTAATGGTGTAACTAGTAGCGTGTGTTGCCTCCTCTACTTCGGATGACAGCGTTTATGCGCCTAGGCATGCTTCTAATTAAATTTTGGATAAAATCTTGAGGAATTTGCTCCCATTCTGTGATAACTGCATTTTCAAGTTCCCTCAGGTTTCTAGGTGCAGGTATATGACGTTTCACATTTTTCTTAAGGTGATCCCATACATGTGCTATCGGATTTAGATCCGGGCTTTTTGGTGGCCATTGCATAATCGGTATATCAACTTGATTAAGATAATCGAGTACCTCTCTAGCCACGTGAGGTCGAGCGTTGTCTTGCATAAACAGGAAATTGGGCCCCACAAAATGACCGAAAGGCATCACATGTTCTATTACAATATTCTTAAGATAGTAGTCAGCATTCATGGATCTCGTACGGACAGGAACTAACTCTGTGCGATTATCAAAGCAGATGCAACCCCAGAACATAACAGAGCCACCGCCGAATGGAATCCTTGCAGACATATTGTAAGGAGCAAACCTCTCTCCTGGTCTTCGCCATACTGCTCACGACCATCTGGATGTTTTAGACTAACCCTAGTTTCATCTGTGAAGAAAACTTGTTTCCAATCATCCACAGACCAGTTTTCGTGATTTCGAGCAAAACGTAACCTGGCAACTCTGTTCTCTCTAGTAAGCAAGGGCGCAGTGGCTGGTCTCCTACTGTTTCATCTAGCTTCATTTAACCGTCTTCTAACTGTTTTAGAAGAAATTGTGACATTGCGAACAGCTTCGAGCTCGTTTCTTATTATAGAACTAGTGACAGTCCTGTTTCTTAAAGCATATTGTCTTATAAAACGTTCATCTAGGTCGCTAGTGCATTGTTTTCCCCCTTGCCCTAGCCTTCTAGAATAAGTTCCTACTTCATTCAAGCGTCTTACCATACGACTTATTGTGTAATGATGTTTGCCTAACAAATTGGCAACATAACTCTGACAATATCCCTCGTCCAATAAAACTGAGGCTCGCACTACCCCGTGTTCAGTTAAATTCCTTGTTCGATTCATTTTTCTAATTCTTCGGGGTCAAAAATAAAACAGTCTACCACAAAAACGTATTACTTTGAAAAAGGGAACAATTTATAAGCTTACTTTTAAAGAAAATCTATCGCATTATTACAGAAAATTGTCTTCTAAAAAATTCTTTAAAACTGTAAATCTAAACGAATTGTTTTGATTTCTGTCATGAACAACGAAACAAAATATGCATAGCCTACTATTCAAATACTCGATAAACTTTAAAACTGACATCAGAAAAAGATAAATTACTGTTCAGATTGTTGCGTTAATTTTGTCCAGGAGTTTATATGGCACTGTACCAATACTAGCACAGTGCGCGCCAATTCCATACTACACACAAGCGATTCCCCGTTCAAATGTGTGTATATTTATTCCAGCGTGTGTGTACCATAGCAGTTTACAAACAAAAATTTTTTTTTTCAATTTCTTTTCCAAAAATAGATGCTAATGGTTAGTAAATATTCAAAAGTGAGCTAAAAAAAAACCAGTTTCTTGAACGTAAAACCTGAAAAAAGCTGAAATTTTGGTGTGAAATTCCTTACAACGAACGGCTAAAAGAACTATAAGGATCGATTGTAGGTTATTGCAATGTTCAGCAAAGTTACTCGTGTCGATGCTGAGAACATTTTTGTCGAAGACAGTTATGCTAAAATATGCACGGTTTGTGAGTTATGGTCGAAAATGTGAAAAATTGGCTACCTAATAGCCAATAAATCAATCTAGCTCAATCTAGAATCTAGTAAACAAATAAAGTAACATTATTTCCTCTCGGTACCCATCCGTGTGTGAAAGTATATTAACAAAACTTCCGCCATATTTTCAAACGTAATGTTCTCATGATAATTTTCGTTCAATCTACACTTTATGAAGAACTTTCCAGAATTTTTTTGGGCTTTCTGCACTAAAAACACCCCGAAAGAGTGAAAATCTGGCCTCGACATGTTGACAAAAATTGTGTATTTTGGTGTCGAGAACATTTCGCCTGAAGATTGCATTGAGAAATTACCAATAATTTATGAGATATAGCCGTGGAAAACCAAAGCTCGAGCAAAAAAATTGATGATGGCAAAAAAAAATTCGATTTAAACCATCAAAACCCAAATAGGATTTTGCTAGTTTGGGGGGGCACTTCCAGAAACTGAAGTCAGAATTTAGTTTACATTTTATGTGTTGCACTGTGTTATAAACCCGGTGAAAAAGAAATATTTTTTTTTGCATAGTATAATTTTCCATTTTCAAGATCACTTCGGTGTCTGTCTGTCTGTCTGTCTGTATGTCTGTCTGTCTGTCTGTCACAACCGATTTTCTCCGAAACTATTTGACATAGAAAGGTGAAATTTGGTAATAATATAGGAATTAATGGCCTCATCAGAGCCATGTAGTTTTGAGAATTAAATTTTGACTTAAGGGGTTAGTTTTGGGGTGTGAAGTCAAAAGTGAAAAAAAAATTTTTTTACTAGGTCATCGAGTGTGGTGTCAAATGAAAGCTTGTGAAAACACGAGTAAAAAATATATATATAATATTATACTTGCGCGCACTTTTCTTTGTATTATTTTTAAAAATTCGCGAAAAATCGCTGTCCCGGGCTTTATCTCGAAAAGTACTTATCAAAAAATTTCGAAAAAATTCTGGAATATTCTCCACGGGGTGTAGATTGAACGACAATTATCACGAGTGCATTACCTTTAATAATTTGTATGGTATATAAAAAAAACAAAAATTTCAAGGTCATCAGATTTCAGTAAAGATTGGAAACAAACTTTGTTGAAAACTCATTTGGGGTGTGTTTTGTGAAGTCACTGATCATTTTATACCACCGTAACAAATTTTGACCCAAGTGGTTTGTTTTGAGGGGTGAAATCGGAAGTGAAAAAAAATTTTTTTACTAGGTCATCGAGTGTGGTGTAAAATGAAAGCTTGTGAAAACACAAGTAAAAATATATATATATATATATATATATATATATATATATATATATATATATATATATAATGTAATACTTGCGCACACTTTTCTTCGTATTACTTTTAAAAAATCGCTGTCCCCTTCGTTATCTCGAAAAGTACTGATCAAAAAATTTTGAAAAAATTCTGGAATATTCTCCACGGGGTATAGATTGAACGAAAATTATCACGAGTGCATTACCTTTAACAATTTATTTGGTATATAAAAAAAAAAAACAAAATTTCAAGGTCACCAGTTTTCAGTAAAGATTGGAAACAAACTTTGTTGAAAACTCATTTGGGGTGTGTTTTGTGAAGTCACTGATCATTTTATACCACCCTAACAAAAATTTTTATTTTAAAAACAATCAATGTACGGAACACTAATTGTGCAAGTTCAACTTGCACTTGACCGGTTTTTTTTTTACTTTAAATAATTTGGAATTGTTCATTTTTATAGATCCCCAGTTATATGCACTATTGTAATTTAATTTTTTTTTAGGTGGTTAGACTCTTCCCTTTCAATAATGGAACAAGGCGTTAGAGAACACGATACCCTGTGTCTCAGGTTCAAATTTTACGTATTTTACGACCTGAACCCAAAATATGACGCGATAAGGATCAATCAGATCTACGAACAGGCGAAATGGCAGATAATCAATGAAGAAATCGATTGTACCGAGGAAGAGGCCTTCATGTTCGGAGCATTACAGGTAGGATGAAAGTTCTAAGTTTCTTTGACACAAGATTATAGCAAGCACAAATGAAAAGGCAAAAATAGGTTTTGACTATTCGTCTTCGGACATTAATGGAACTGAATGCGTTTAGTTGCAGTAACTACTTACCTCAATTATTTCTACACTCTGAACACATATAAAGCAACCATAAAACAATGAAAATGCCTTACTGTGTACGATTTTATCGTAGCAAAGGATGGTACCCTTAGAGTATTGTAGGTTCCTATCGAGTCCCAAAGGGCACCCACAAAACCAACTCAAAAAACAATGCCATATAAGATGCGATAAAATGTGCGCAACTTGTTCCATGAACAAGTTAACAAGAGTTGTATATGTTCTAACACTCATCTATATTTACTTTATGCTGATAACACAGCCCCACAAAAAAAAAGTGGGGTATACTTTTGATGCGATATATCAGATCCGTAGTATTTTTGCCCGCTGGTCACGAATCTGACGTCAGAATAGCGCTATCACATCTCAATTTTTTTCTAACCTCAAAAAATAGGTGAAAATTAGTAAAAATTAAGAAAAATATACTCCTAAAAATTGATTCAAGCTTTTTCATGAATCCAAAGATGTATTAATATGTATTCGGACACGCTAAGCTAATATTCATCGGTTGGATTAAGCCATACAGTTCTGTTTTCTTTCTAACCTCAATAAATCAGACAGATATAGTGCTTCTCGAATGCAAAAACGAATTCAAATTAAAATTCAACCGATTCTTACCAAATTTGGTACACGGGGGTTTTTTGGGTTGCTGATCGTGAATCTGAGGTCGGATTTGCAAAATTCAAAATGGCGGATCCAAGATGGCGGACAAAATTTTTGAAAACCAACCGATTCCTACCAAATTTGGTATACAGTTGGGGAATCCTCAAACCTGATACTCTTAAACCCTAAACCCTGAAACCTTAGACTCCCACACCCTGTAACCTCAAAAAATAGACCTCAATAACCTTGTAACTTTAAAAATGAGACCCAATACACTCAAAACCAGGACTTTTAAACCATATACTCTCAAATAGTAGACCCTTAAGCCCTAGAATTGCGAAGGTTAGACCCGCGCCTAACTTTCCTTTTTTTGGCTGTATCTTGTTCTTTTTTCCACGAATGACCTATTCAAAGGCTTTCTGCCCAAACGCTGTTGAGGACTTGTTTCTCTTTTTAGCGACCAGCAATAGTCCGGTAGCATATGGTCATCCCATCGTCCTTGATACCGATTTTCTATGATTTTCAGATCTTGGTGAAAACGTTCCCCTTGCTCCTCACTGTAGTCACCAAGATTATCTGGGAAATCATCGATGTGGGAGTCCAGGAAATGTAATTTTAGATTCATTAAGCAACCTAAAATTTTTTACCATTTTCTCGACTATTTCTTTGTACTTAGGACTTTTATTATTTCCCAAAAAGTTTGTTGCGACTTCTTTAAAACTAAGCCAAGCAGCTTTTTCAACTTTATTCATTTTAGTAACAAATAATGAATCTTGAAACAATTTTCTTATTTGTGCCCGTCAAATACGCCTGCCTTAATTTTAGCTTCAGAAAATTTCGGAAATTTTTTATGCAAATATTTGAAACATGGGCCGTTTGTATCTAATGCTCTCGTGAATTGGTTCATAAGTCCAAGCTTAATGTGAAGCGGGGGAATAAGAACTTTTCCTAGATCTACCAATGGTGGAAACAATACATTATTTTCACCAGGAGTGAACGATTCTCTTGTTGGTCAAATTTTTTTCTTATAATGACGTTCCCTGTCTCTGCTATTCCACAGACATTTATAACAGGGATAAAGTGTAAACCCTGACTGTTGGCCAAGCAATATTGTTACAATTTTCAGATCTCCACAAATTTTCCAGTTATGATCAGCATATTTTATTTTTATCAAAAGCTGCTTCATTTTTTCATATTGCTCTTCCATAACTGTGGAATGAGCAATCGGAATGGGAGCGGGAGTTGGGAGTTGGTATGATGCAGCAAAACTGCCTTAATGCTCCGTTTAGAAGAATCAATGAACAGTCTCCATTCTTCAGGATCGTATGAGTTATTTTGAAATTCATCCATTAGACCTTTTACATCGGTACAATATGAAAGTGACAATTCCTCGTCCATTGTGAAATATTTTTGAAATTCTTCATCTCTGTTTCTATAATAAGAAATCGTAGCTTCTGGCTTAAGTAAATGTCTTTTCTTTAAAAAGGAAGCAAGATGCTCTGAACCATCTTTGGATAAGCCTAAATCTCTGACTAGATCACTAAGTTCTGACTGTGATACGAGTATTGGTTCTGGTTTACGGTTGTATGGTAGAAATTCTTTATCTGTGTCACTAGTATATGATAGGTTGTCACTAGAACATTCATTAGTAACAGTGTTTGAATCTTTTTCGACAGTCTCAATGTTTTCGGCATGAACTGATAAGGTGAAATCATTTGTTTCCATAACATCAGCATCAAGTGGTTCAGGAGGCGGAATTAGTTTAGTTGGTCTTGTTACTGTCGAAACATCGTTATAAGTAATAGTGCTTTTATTTTTTCGGTTATGCCTAGATACAACATTCATACAAAAGTAGCAATCATTTTCACTGTATGGTCTATTCCATATTGCTGGTCTGGCATATTTAATCGCCTTCTTATTGATGTACAACATTATTTTGCAAGAACTGCAAATGATGTGGGGAACCCAAACTGTATCCTGGTGCTGTATTTCAATGTTAAAACAATCCTTATATGAGGTTTTAATCTTATCCGTTATCGGTGACCCCATTTTACTCAATACGTGTTGACAGCAAATATAACAAAATGAATCACTGTTTTTATCGCACTTATGAAAAGTCCTTGTACCGTGAGACCGTTTTCTTGTAGCATTATACTCTACATGAGCCAAGTCACCCACACGTGAAGAGCTACGGTCGCTGGATGACGACGGCTGCGGGCCCGCTTTCCCACCCTGACCAACCGCCGATACTGGGTTTCCGAGTCCCTGCATCGTAATTCTCTTTCTTCTACCTGCCATGACGGCATCTAAGGCGTTATCCAGGGACTCTGCCGGCTAGTAGAGTAACACCGTTGCCCACCGTCACCACGTGGAGGTACCCTGGATGCAGGTAGAAAATGGCGCGAAAACATCTGCCATCTTGAATTTTGCAAATCCAACCTCAGATTCGTGATCAGCGACCCAAAAAAATCCCCGTGTACCAAATTTGGTAAGAATCGGTTGAATTTTAATTTGAATTCGTTTTTGCATTCGAGAAGCACTATATCTCTCTGATTTATTGAGGTTAGAAAGAAAACAGAACTGTATGGCTCAATCCAACCGATGAATATTAGCTTAGCGTGTCCGAATACATATTAATACATCTTTGGATTCATGAAAAAGCTTGAATCAATTTTTTAGGAGTATATTTTTCTTAATTTTTACTAATTTTTACCTATTTTTTGAGGTTAGAAAAAAATTGAGATGTGATGGCGATATTCTGACCTCAGATTCGTGATCAGCGGGCAAAAATACTACGGATCTGATATATCGCATCAAAAGTATACCCCACTTTTTTTTTGTGGGGCTGTGTAATTTACGTTGATTTAAGAGGAATACAAGCAACGGCGGGTTTATTTAATTGTATGTGACAATTAGTGAATGAGGCGCTTTTTATTTACCGATTAACATGACGACATTACTAAGCTCAAAGTTCAGCATATTTTGTGACGTTATTGTAGATAGATGTTATAAACACCATGTAATCTATCCTTAGTTGGAAAAAGACCTAACTACCGTCATTTAACTGACAGTGATATGAAGTGTTTATTTTTAACTGACGGTCACCGATCAATTAAAAGAAAAATACGACTTTTATCGTTTTTTATCTTTCAGCGCTGTAAATATATGAACGTAGATATCTGTGCGTGTTTTATAGATTACAATAAAGCTTTCTACTGTGTAATACACGACATATTCTAGGAACAACTAATATAGATAAAAGAGATCTAAATATCATCAAAAATCTGTACTGGAAGCAATCAGTAGAAGTTAAAATTGGGCTAGAAAGATCCGAAATCATAAGAATAACCCAAGGTGTAAGACAGGGATGCATTCTTTCACCATTTTGGTTTAATCTTTATTCTGATGCTGTGTTTAGTGAGGCTATATATGAATGTAGATTGGATTCCAGAACCTTTCCAGCAGATCGTTAATATAAAGGAGAAAGATAGTAGGAGACAGTATGGCGCTTTGGGGCACACTGGCATTGATAGTGAAAGTATTAGAAAGAAATCCGTTGACTTCCACTCATCAAGAAAGCTCTATGAGGAAACACATGAGCCATAAATAAAACATACACCAATAAACACTTTAATTTTAAAACATTGCATACTGAACTACAATATAAAATGGCAGTTTCAATAAATAAAACGTACTGATTTCGCTTCTACTTATTTTTTCGTGCGATTCGAGAACGCGAACTGATTTACATAACACTGTATGTCGCTCTAGGTGATACCCACACGTAGCCGGTTATTTACCGCACACATTTTCTTGAAGTATTAGTGAACGCAATTTTATTTAGGAAAACTACGCAGATATGTAAAAAAACAAAACCGACATGTAGAGGGTGGTCCAAATTGGACCCTTTTAAAGATAAACTTTTCTTGTCCTATATGGCCTGGATTTGTGCTTCTTCAAAGTACGACTTACGTTAGTTCTTGGTAGTCCAGTGGATTCTTTTAACTATCGGGTTGAAGTGTTGGGATTATTTCCTAAAACTACTATTTCTTCTAACTCCTTATCCCTGTTTGATGCATAATTTTTGGGTCATTTCTGTTCAAACTGGCCACTATTAACTAGGTTATGTCGCAATCGAGTGAATATATCCTTAAAGGGTTGACACCTCTCTAGATACCTTTCGTGATACAAATTACTTGATGCTTCCGAATTTTCTCCGGTTTGTATGGAACACACTATCATATCTCATTTTTCGTAATTTTCAAACTTCATTGCGATTTATTTGATAATTCAATAACTGATCCTGAAGTAAAAGTTGACAACTACGAGTAAACAATTGAATTAAACCATATGGCCGCCTCGTCCAAAGCCTACTTCACAAAATGTGCATTTAAAACTCGCGTAAAAAACTGAAAACCTTTATATTTTGAAGTAGATTTAAGCAAAATATAAAGTGTGCTATATTTCTAGAATGGTAATTTAAAGTTCTATTCGGATAAGGAAAAATATACAGGGTATCCCATTTAAAAAATATATTTTTGCGTTAACAACTATTAAAATATTAGTTGTAAAAAAATGTAACTTACACTGTTGAAATTCACGTGAAAAAGTGCTTTGAGAATGTTTTTACAGAAATCAAAAATTTTCTTTAGGAAAAGAATTACAAACATTTTTCCAAAATGCAGATTTTTGGAAAACACCCTGTATATCTGAAACGGTACTAGATATCGATATGCGGTTTTCACCATTGAGTTTATCATAAAAATTGAGCCTCAGACACCGACATCAGTTTTCGTCTATCTCCTTTAGATAAAGGGGTTTACCTTTAAAAGTGTTCAATTTTGACCACCCTGTATATATAGAAATTTTGTTGGATATTTTGAATTATTCTGCTTACTAGCGCAAAACAACTTCTTATGGTGTCTGTGTCTCGACTCTAGTAATATATGTGGTTTTAACGGGTAAATATAAACGTCAAGTCGTCACAATTTGGACTTTGCGTTTACTTTTTTAAATGCTGGTGTCAATAAAACTCTACATATCTTTCCTTACTTGCTTTTTATTTTACTAAAATCAATAATAAAATTACCGGTCAAGTGTAAGCTGGACTTGCGCAATTAGTGTTCTGTTCCGTAGCGTGATTGCCTTTAAAATAAAATAAAATTCTTACTTAGGCTAAGTTAATTAAGTCCCTGAAAGTTTATATCTTCAGAGCCAATATGTATTTTCACGTTTTTTCTTAGTCAGTAATGAATTATAGTTATAGCATCTTAGCTACCTAATAGCCAATAAATCAATCTAGCTCAATCTAGAATCTAGTAAACAAATAAAATAAAATTATTTTCACCCATCCGTGTATGAATGTATATTAACAAAACTTCCACCATATTGTCAAACGTAATGTTTGTCAAAATATTTTGATCGGTACTTTTTGAGATACGGGGGACAAGAGTTTTTGGTTATTTTTTAAAAATAAGACAAAGAAAATGTGCGCAAGTGTTACACCATACATATTTTTGAACCCGTGTTTTCACAAGCTTTCATTTGACACCCCACTCAATAACGTGGTAAAAAAAAATTTCTCTTCTGATTTCACCCCCTAAAACTAACCTCTTAAATCAAAATTTAACTTTCAGAACTACACAGCTCTGATTGGGCCATCAATTCCCATATTTGTGCCAAATTTCAACTTTCTATGTCAAATAGTGTCGGAGAAAATCGGGTGTGACAGACATCGAAGTGATCCCATAAATGTTCTGTACGGAACACTAAAAATAACAAATTTTATGAAAATTAATAAATGTTATGAAACAACAATAACAAGCTAACATTTTAAATGCTTTAAATACATGTTTTTTTTTTTATTTAATACTGATTAATACTCATTTTTACTCATAAAAATAGTATTTATCTACACCCTTTCCTTACCACGTTATCCTTATAAAAAATAACATAGGCAGGATAAAAACAACAATCATCAAACTTAACAACCACTCTCCCATCTAAATTTGTAGTAGTATCGTACGGTTCTTCAGGCACTTCCGTATCACATTTGCCGAACCATTCCTGATTCACGAGTGCTTTCACAATGAACATTACCATAGTCGCAGCTTTCTGATCACTATAATGTGATGTATAATATGCACTATTAGGGAACGACACTCCCCAGCCGTACTTGTGTCTTTCTACTTGCCTCCAATCAAAATTTTCAGTACAAATGGAATCTAAATTTTCAATCTTGGTACCGTGGAACAGGATCATTTCCTTACCATAAACAGTTCTTTTTTTGAGGTTATAGTGTAAGAGCAGGCAAGGGTTTACTACTTTTTTAATGCAGTCAATTTTAAAGTCATGTAACTTTTTTAGAAAGAAACTGTCGCCTGCGTTTTTGTATCGTTAAATTTTACTTGGATACTATCACCCCAAGATAGAATTTTCTTCCAGGTCATTGTTAACTTGAACGAGGTTCTGCTGTCCTGGATCTTTGCGTGAGTAACCGACGTTCGAACCTTTAATGTGAATAAAGAATTAAGGGTACTGTCATCTGCAAAGCTGTAGATTGGATTCCTGAACTTTTCTAGTAGATCGTTAATATAAATGAGAAAAAGAACAGGAGACAGTTTGGAGTCTTGGGACACACTGGCGTTGATAGTGAAAGTATTAGAAGAAAATCCGTTGACTTCAACTCGTTAAGAACGCTCTTTGAGGAAACATGAGAGCCATAAACAAAACATACACCAATAAACACTTTAATTTTTATACTTCCATACTGAACTACAATATAAATAAAATAGCAGTTTCAATAAATAAAATGTACTGATTTCACTTTTACTTATTTTTCTTGCGATTTGAGAACGCGAACTGATTTACATTCCACTGCATGTCGCTCTACGTGATATCCTACACGTAGCCAGTTATTTACCGCACACATTTTCTTGAAATATTGATGAACTCAATTTTATTTACGAAAACTACGCAGATATGTAAAAAACAAAACCGACATGTACATATAGAGATTTTATTGGATATTTTGAATTATTATGCTTACTAGTGCAAAACAACTTCTTATACTGTCTGTGTCTCAACTTTAGCAATATATGTGGTTTTAACGGGTAAATATAAACGTCAAGTCGTCACAATTTGGACTTTGCGTTTACATTTTAAATGCTGATGTCAATAAAACTCTACATATCTTTCCTTACTTGCTTTTTATTTTACTAAAATCAATAATAAAAATACCGGTCAAGTGTAAGCTGGACTTGCGCAATTAGTGTTCCGTAGCGTGATTGCCTTTAAAATAAAATAAAATTCTTACTTAGGATAAGTTAATTAAGTCCCTGAAAGTTTATATCTTAAGAGCCAATATGTATTTTCACGTTTTTTCTTAGTCAGTAATGAATTATAGTTACAGCATCTTAGCTACCTAATAGCCAATAAATCAATCTAGCTCAGTCTAGAATCTAGTAAACAAATAAAATAAAATTATTTCCACCCATGTGTGTATGAAAGTAGATTAACAAAACTTCCACCATATTGTCAAACGTAATGCTCTCATGATAATTTTCGTTCAATCTACGTTCTATGAAGAATATTCCAGAATTTTGTCAAAATATTTTGATCGGTACTTTTTGAGATACGAGGGACAAGAGTTTTTGGTTATTTTTTAAAAATAAGACAAAGAAAAATGTGCGCAAATGTTACACCATACATATTTTTGAACCCGTGTTTTCACAAGCTTTCATTTGACACCCCACTCAATAACTTGGTAAAAAAAAAATTTCACTTCTGATTTCACCCCCTAAAACTAACCTCTTAAGTCAGAATTTAACTTTCAGAACTACACAGCTCTAATTGGGCCATCAATTCCCATATTTGTGCCAAATTTCAACTTTCTATGTCAAATAGTGTCGGAGAAAATCGGGTGTGACAGACACCGAAGTGATCCCATAAGTGTTCTGTACGGAACACTAAAAACAACAAATTTTATGTTAATTAATAAATGTTATGAAACAACAATAACAAGCTAACATTTTAAATACTTTACATACATGTTTATTTTATTTAATACTGATTAATACTCATTTTTACTCATAAAAATATTATCTATCTACACCCTTTCCTTACCACGTTATCCTTATAAAAAATAACATAGGCAGGATAAAAACAACAATCATCAAACTTAACAACCACTCTCCCATCTAAATTTGTAGTAGTATCGAACGGTTCTTCAGGTACTTCCGTATCACATTTGCCGAACCATTCCTGACCTACGAGTGCTTTCACAATAAACATTACCATAGTCGCAGCTTTCTGATCACTATAATGCGATGCATAATATGCACTATTAGAGAACGACACTCCCCAGCCGTACTTGTGTCTTTCTACTTGCCTCCAATCAAAATTTTCAGTACAAATGGAATCTAAATTTTCAATCTTGGTGCCGTGGAACAGTATCCTTTCCTTACCATAAACAGTTCTTTTTTTGAGGTTGTATTGTAAGAGCAGGTAAGGGTTGACTACTTTTTTGATGCAGTCAATTTTAAAGTCATGTACCGTTTTGAAAAAGAGGTCACTAACTACGAAATATTCTTCTGAGTTTTTCTCTACTTTGGTGAGAACATACGGTACATTCGTCAAAGATATGTTATATAATTGAAATTCTCTCATAAGTTTATTTAGCAGTGTAGGTGTTTTAGTAATTTTGGTAGTAGAAAAACCTACCTCAGGGTGACAATAATCTTCGAAAGATGTTTCAGAATACTTTTTGGTTCTTTCAATATTCCTTTTAATTTTTTCTTCTATTATGATTTGATCTAAAAATATTTCGTTTTCTTGTAGCCAGTCATCTGATATTTCTGACGTGTGATCGTTTTGTAATAGATATTCTAGAGAATATGTCTTAATTAGGTCATTGATACTGTCCTGTGAAAAATAACTTGTTGCATCATTGTAACTCATTGTGCGTTGTTTGTATTTCTTATTTATATCTTTAACAATTTCCTGTGTCTGTATTTTATTTAAACTAGTTGTACTTCCTTGTGTTTCAGTTTTTTGCGTTTTACTTAATTTCCTCTCCATTTCAACTCTTCTTTTGATCTCTTGCTCTATCATAATTTGATCTAAAGATATTTCGTTGTTTTTAAGCCATGCTTCCACCGCAGCAGAAGAATCTTCTTTTTGGTCTAACTTTGTATCTGTCCATTTATAGGCATTTCCACTTTTCTTTGTTTCCAGCAAAAACCCGTCTAGGGAATACTTTCTTTCGTGTGTCTCGTCTTGTAAACGCGAACAAACAGATTTTTTATTCAAGTTACTAGTTGTTCTACTCGTACCTTTGTTTGTTCTAGTTTGAAAGGTACTTTTTTCCTCCAGTGATATTGCTCTATGCGGAAGCTGGTTGGTATGATTCCTAGAAGAAAAATGTGTGTTTAGATACCGTGCTGGTATACCGAAGGGTATTACATATACCAAAGTCAAAAATTTTCTAAAAAA
Organism: Pachyrhynchus sulphureomaculatus; assembly: GCA_019049505.1. NCBI lineage: Eukaryota > Metazoa > Arthropoda > Insecta > Coleoptera > Curculionidae > Pachyrhynchus > Pachyrhynchus sulphureomaculatus. The sequence continues at coordinate 17,423,475 of CM032446.1, forward strand.
GTTAACGTTGCTGAACCCGACATGATTATGTCGGGGCACTTCATTCCCCTAGCATCGTCACTCAATTTATTGGGCGTTAATTTAGGAGCAAATATGTCCTGACATGAACATGTTGCAGGGATAGCAAGGAAAGCTTCTCAAAAGTTGGGAATATTATTTCGAACCGGAAAGCTTTACACTCCACAACGACCGTTAATTCTTTACAAAACTCAAATTCGACCAACTATGGAATACTGCTCCCATGTTTGGTGCTCCGCTCCCGAACATACACTGCATTTGTTGGATTTTGTTCAGAGAAGAGCTGTTCGTCTGATTGGAGACCCGGAACTGACCGGCAGCCTTGATTCGCTGGAACATCGAAGAACGGTTGGCGACTTGAGTCTGTTCTACAAGGATTTTCATGGAAAGTGTTCGCTTAATGCCTCCCAGAGCGGTGCATGTTAGAAATACACGTCGCGCTAATACTTCACATCCGCATGAGGTTCAGCTTGTTACTCCGCGTACAACGCTTTTGAAGTAGTCTTTTATATGGAGAACATCATCTCTTTGGAATAATTTGCCCAGGGCTGTGTTTCCCACCGAGTACAGTTTACAGCGACTCAAGAACAATGTGAATCGCACACCTGACGCTCCTGGAGCGCTTTAGGGACTTCCCTGCAGCACATGTGCTAGACTCATAAAAAAAAAAATATATTTATTGAGAACAACCAACATTTAAAGCAAGTAGACAAAAATCGTTCTCATTCGCATTTTGTCTATTAGTTCGCGAGTAACAGAGCGCGTGAGGCATATATTCCATAAATATTTGTATATGGTGTTCCGCGCACTCTCAGAATTGATAAAAAATAGCAATATGTCAAGGATTCAGAACGCTGTTTGACACTGTTTCAGCGTAATCCAAAAAGTTTTTGCGTCGATCCGTAACTATGGACGAAATACGGATCCACCACTATACGCCTGACCCCAACAGGCAGTCCGCAAAGTGGCTGGAACCACATGAAAGCCGACCGGAACGTCCAAAACACAAACCTCAGCTGGAAAGATTTTGGCAAGTATTTTTTGGGATTCGCACGGAATAATACTGATCGACTATCTATTACATTGGTTTATTGGAATGGTAAAATTAAGAAAAAAATGCCGCATTTAGCGAAGAAAAAAGTGTTATTTCACCAAGATAATGCACCAGCTCACAAGTCCATAAAATCGATGGGGAAATTGGACCAGTTGGGCTATGAATTTCTTCCTCATCCACCATATTTACCAGATCTGGCTCCCAAGGATTATTACCTCTTTCTAAATTTGAAAAGGTGGCTCCAGAGTTTTGACTAAGTTGGGAATGTGGAATCTCTGGCACAATGATACTACTCAGTATATATCAGCACTACACCAAACGCGTTTCGCTAACCATGTTAGCTTCATCAGGAGCGATGATTGACAGTCAGTCGTTTTAAGGTATTCAAGGTCAAAGGTCACAAAAATCGGATTTTCGCAAATATCTCACTTCCTATGGTTTCAATGATATTTGCATTTATTATTAAAATTGTAGAGCATGAAATTCTCTACAAATTTTGTTCTAAACATTTTTTTATACGCTTAATCGTTTTTGAGATAGAGCGCGAACAGCGCGCAGCGCTCAGGCATACATAGCATAATGCAAGGTCCCGGTAATTAATACGTCGTATAAAGTTAATTAATCACTAAAAAATCTATAATTATGAATAATTTGCATTATTTATTAATTAAGACATTATATTTAATAATATTTTTTATTTATCAAATATATTCGTTTAATAATACTTACCTACTTCGTGTAATTAAAAAATTGTTAAGTGAAATACTTTAAGTATATTTTAATTATATTCTGATATATCTTATATTTTAAGTAGAAATAGAATTAAGAACTTTTTCTTTAAAATGTGTAAACTCTTAAATACTTATATTACTATTAAGATTATACCTGGGAATACGGACCCCTATAATATGACCTTTTCTATTTATAGTCAGTTGGGACAGATGTTCCATTGTATAGTTAAGACCGATTTCTTCTTCAAGGGACCACTTTCTACTAACCAAGTTTATTCGTTAGTTTTAAATTGTATCTTGGCAACGACGAACGTACAATTTTAAGAGCTATGGCTGATTTGTGTTTTATATGTGATAAGTCACTTTCAGAAGGTAATTCTGTTAATGTAGTGCGCGGCTTACAAACTTTAAAAACTGCAAGTATTGAGAGAAATGACGGTCACATAAACTATTTAAATACCTTAACCTCTATGAATGTGCATGACGAGTGTCGAAAAGTGAACATCAGTAAAAATTCTATTGCAGCATCGAAACGACGCCTAGAAGAAGGTGAACCTTCACCATCATCAAGTGCACCTCATAAAAAAAGAAATGAAGTGTTTGATTTCAAAAACTATGCTTTTTTTGTGGCCAAGCAGCTGATGAAGCAGCAGAGACGAAAAAAAAGAGAAGTACAGGCGCACGATTAGTAAAGTAAGTACTCTTGAATTCAAAAACAGTTTCATCAAAAAAGCAGAAGAACGAAGCGATTCCTTAGGAGAATTAGTAAAAGATCGTGTACTCTATGAGTATGATTTGATCGCTGCTGAAGCAAAGTACCATACCATTTGCTATACTAATTTCTTAAGTCGAATACTATCTACTGATAAGAAGCCTCCCGAAGATAATCAAGTCACAAAAGCAATGAAAGAGATTTTTTGTTATATAGAAAATCACGAAGATTCACAATTTACATTGAAGATGTCCTTACGGAGTATGTACCAGATAAGATTATCATTACAAGACTTCAACAAAACTATATTTAACTGACACAATAATTACGAGAAAGGTAGGATCATTCACTATCATATCTTTTCGTGATGTACAAGCTAATATATTATCAAAAGCTTAGTACAACAATAAAAAAAAAGGATCCCGAAGAAGAACGGTTACGGATTGTAGAAGCTGCAGCAGCTATTGTTAGGGAAGATATTCGATCATCTGTAGTCGAAACCAAGTCGTATGACGATGATGAAGAAGAAGAAAATTGAGAGTTATGTCCTTCTAATTATTAAAGTTTACGTAAATCCTCCCCACATTTGAACTTCAATTGTAGTAAATGTATGATACATAATTGCTAAATAAAGATATAATTAAAATGTATTTACTCTGTTCCTTTTCTACTTAAAATCTAATTTAGAACATTAGAATATAATTAAGATATACATAAAGTATTCTACTTAACAATTTTTTAATTACACGAAGTAGGTAAGTATTATTAAACGAATATATTTAATAAATGAAGAATATTAAATATAATGTATTAATTAATAAATAATGCAAATTATCCATAATTATGGATTTTTTAGCGATTAATTAACTTTATACGACGTATTATTTACCGGGACTCACGGTTGACCTTGTATTATGCTATGTATGGCAGAGCGCTGCGCGCTCTCCGCGCTCTATCTCAAAAACGGTTAAGCGTATAAAAAAATGTTTAGAACAAAATTTGTAGAGAATTTTATGCGCAACAATTTTCATAATAGATGCAAATATCATTGAAACCATAGGAAGCGAGATATTTGCGAAAAAAACCGATTTTTGTGACTTTTGACCTTGAATATCTTAAGACGCGAACACGCGATTTTATGAGACTTTTGAGACAACTTTTAGAATGCCAAAATAAAGGTTTATACAAGTTTATAGCTTATTATCTCTCATTCCGAGGTGAAACACCTAGTGTGACTGGACAATTTAATGTGTTTATTTCTACAAACGCTTTAAGTCCAGTAATTGCGAACACGTAGTTCTATAATAAGTAATAAATTTGACTTTGAAAGACTAAGAAATGATTTAATCCAAGCACGCTAAGTAGCTAGGTGTCTTATAATAAGATATTAATCCTCGAAAAAAGTTGGAAGTAGAGGAAGGGCTTCAGAGATATTTACAACTGAAGTTTGACAGTTCCCTCCACCTATTATTTCTGTTAAAATTGAAATCCCAGAACCGTAAAAAGGATTTATAATGCAATATATGCTAAGAAATCTCTTTAACCTTCTCGTTCACTCGTTAACTGCTTATATGTTTGACTATAAATAATTGAAAATAAGTCGGACTTGCGCAATTAGTGTTCCGTACGTTGACTGCTTTTAAAATAACAATTTTTGTTACTGACTTAATCCTTAGCCATGATACCTCTTGGTGTAGGCTGGTGTGAGTGGGTTGGGTTAGATTGGGGTCTTCCATATTTCTCTACATCTTTCTCTATTTTGGGCTAGCCTTATTGCTTCTTCCCACCTCACTCCCGTCTTCTCTCTTGCTCCCCTTACTTCCTCCCTCCATGTTCTTCGTGGTCTTACTCGACTTCGTTTTCTATTCTCTCCTGTTTCATACACTCTTCTTACCAGTCTTTCCTGTCCCATTCTTTGTATATGTCCAAACCACCTCAACTGACTTTCTTCCAACTTCTCCTGTATCGGCTTCATCTTCAGTGTTTCCCGTATATTAACGTTTCTTATTCTATCCAGTCTTGTCTTACCTTCAATCATTCTGAGGAATCTCATTTCGATGCTTTGTATCTTACTTCTGTGACTTTGTGTTGTTGACCACACTTCAGATCCGTATGTAATTATTGGTGTCGCCTTTTGAAGATTTGTAGTTTTGTTGATTTTGGTATTTCTTTTTTGGCTAGAAATATGTTCTTGATACTATTAAAGAGTTTCCCCGCTGCTTCTGTCCTCGCCCTAATCTCCTCATCCAGGTCTCCAGCCCTCGCCACCATTGCACCCAAATATTTGAAACTCTCCACCTGCTGTATCTTTTCTTCTCTTAGGTATATTTCATGCGTTTTGTTCCTCTTGCTTATGATCATTATCTTCGTTTTTTTCACGTGTATGCTCATATTCATGCGTTCCAAGCTTTTGTTATACCCCTTTAGACTTTCGTTCAAGTTTTTTCTCGTTTTTTGTGATCAGTACCATATCGTCAGCGTATGTTATCTCTGTTATTCGAACTCTCCCCATGTTCCGGAACCCTACCTAGTATTTCTTTGTTTGCCTTTTTTCTGTTTTTCTGGCCTCGTCTATCACTACCGAGAGCAGCAGTGGACTCGCTATACACCCCTGTCTAACGTCTTTAGATGTTTCGAAACAGTTTTTGTTACGGAGGTATAAAATTATCAATGACTTCACAAAACACACCCAAATGAGTTTTCAACAAAGTTTGTTTCCGATCATTACTGAAATTTGATGACCTTGAATTTTTTTTTTTATATATACTAAATAAATTATTAAAGGTAACGCACTCGTGATAATTTTCGTTTAATCTACATTCCTGTGTAGATTATTCCAGAATTATTTCAAAATTTTTTGATCAGTGCTTTTCGACATAAGGCACACACATAATACTGTTTGTGACAGCGATTTTTCGTAATTTTTTAGAAAAAATGCACAGAAAAGTGTGCGCAAGTATTACATCGTAAATATTTTTGAACACTTCCGATTTCACCCCCCAAAACTATCCCCTTTAGTCAAAATTTACTTTTCAAAACTACACGGCTCTGATGAGACCATCAATCAGTGCCAAATTTCAACTTTTTACGTCAAATAGTTTCCGAGAAAATCGGGTATGACAGACGGACAGACAAACAGACACCGAAGTAATCTTATAAGTGTTCCGTACAGAACACTAAAGGGTATGTACGTATGTTCTAAAATTTAAAGAGTTGTTTTTTTTTTCGTAATTTTCTAATTTTTATACTCACCACACATTTAGGTGGTTACTAGATTGGCTTTTTTGCAAACATTTTGTACCAGTACAGGTCCTAATATGATTGATGTTTTCATTGCTTTGTAGCTGTTTCTTTTTTTCTTCAAACATTATATTTTTTAAGCTACATTCGGAGTTATTAGAACTTATATTCCAAACACTTTTTGGTGACCCTCTAGCTATACAGGACTCTTCAGTTAACAACTTCGTTGGCACATTTTCTGTAGACCCCTCCTGCTGTTGTTTTTTAGAATTTTTTTTGGGGATGAAATAATTTACTTCAGATAAATCCTTTTTCCTGTAGCTTATAAGACCTTCAGGATTTGGTTCATGTAATATTTTAGTCTGCATTTCGCTACAAGAAGGTTTTTGCTTTTTAGAACATGATTTTGCTAATTTCTGATTAGTATTTGAGCCTGGAAATAATTTTAGAAATAAACATAATTACTTTACGATATATTTTTTTATTTTGTTGTATTAGTTCTATTAAATATTCACCTTTTTGGGTTTTATCTGCCTTACTTCCCTTTTTTGTCTGCTGGTTCAATTTCTGGTTTTCTGTATTTGATTTAGCTTCCATTTTCTTCGGTTTCATATTTAATCTAAAACAAATGATGCTGTTTATTTTGTTTTATATTCTGTACCGAACTTTTCTGAGGTCGGTAATAGGAGATTTACAATTTTTTTTTTCAATTATCTGCCCTTCAAAAAATCATCAACATAAATAAATATATAAATAAATAAATAAACTTCATTGGTCCAGGAGATCATACACAATAGCATAGGACAAGTCAGGCACTATTTTAAATGAATGAGAAGAAGTATCGGGTCTTGACAACTTTTTTTTGAAATAAAACGCAACCCATTTGAGACATTTCAAAAATTTTACTATCGACTTGAAGTACAATCAAAACATTTATGTATGGAATTCGACTTCATTCATATGTCCACCACGGGCACGTTTGCCGCGGTCGATTCGTTGAACCCAATTTTCGATGACTCGGCCACACATTTCGACGGAAACGGCCGCTATCTCTCTTTCAATATTGGCTCTGAGCTCCTCTAACGACGCAGGCTTGTTAGCATAGACCAATGATTTAACGTACCCCCATAAAAAGAAGTCTAGAGGTGTTAAATCACACGATCTAGGCGGCCATTCGACGGGACCATTTCTCGATATAACACGTTCACCGAATTTAGATTGCAGTAAGTCGATTGTTACACCCGCTGTGTGGCTTGTGGCGCCGTCTTGTTGAAGCCACATATCATTAATGTCTAGCCCACGCAATTGATCAAAGAAATAACGTTGCAACATGCCTCTGTAGCGATCTCCATTGTCTTTAACGTGACGGTTATTTTCATCAACGAAAAAGAACGGCGCAATGACACCACCGGCATGAAAACCGCACCAAACAGTAATTTTTTGTGGATGAAGTGATGTTTCTTCAAGCACATGAGGGTTTTCACCTGACCAATAACGCATATTCTGTTTGTTGACGAAGCCGTTTATCCAAAAATGCGCTTCATCACTAAAGATGATTTTGCGATGAAATTGGTCATCTTCTTCCAACATTTCTAGAGCCCAATTCGAGAACGTACGTCGCTTCATATGATCGAGTGGCTTTAGTTCTTGAGTTAACTTTAACTTATAAGGGTGCAGGCCAAGATCCTTTCGCAAAATTCCCTATAGTGTGGTCTGAGCGATGCCCAATTCTTGAGAACGCCGTGAAATCGACTGTTTTAGTTCGTTTGAGATGGACGCTTCAACGGCAGCAATATTCTGGCCACTTCGACCAACCCGTTGTCTCACTGGCACGGGAATATCCAGCAACGAATATGTTAACTCAAATTTTTTCACTAGACTATGAATTGCTTGTCTACTGGGACGAGAATTACGACCAAAAATTGGCGTTAACGCTCTTAAAGTTGCAGTCACCGACTCCAAATTTTGGTAGTAAATTTTAATTATTTATAAACGTTGTTCGTTCGTGTACTTCACCATGATGAAAATGTTGACTTTACTGAATGTTTTGACGTTGACAGTTCGGTGATTGGCTTAAGGGTGCGTTCACAGTGAAATTTCAAAGTTGGCAAGTCCCAAATGGAATACCCTTTATTATAAATGAATTCATATAAATGTAATAAAGCAAACAAAAGTTAGCAACTTAATATTAGTAGCCTTTATCTGTTAAAAAATCGTTTATACTATATTAACATTTTTTCAAAAAAAAAAATCAATTAATATTCTTTTGTACAATTTTATATTATCAATATTTCGAAAACTGGGGGGCAATTTATTGAATAAGTGAATGCCAGTATAACGGGGAATGTTATCCGTTGTGGACAAACTGTGGACTGGAATAGCTTAGTTATCACCGTACCTTCTATTGTAATCGTGATAATAATTGTTAGTAATGAAATCCTGTGGTTTTTGCTTCACAAATAACAAAATTTCAACCATGAAAATTCAAGGTTCTGTGAGGATCCTTAAATCCCTAAAAATCCGTCCACAGGATGCACTTCTCTGAGCGTTAACTGTCGCTCTCATAGCTCTCTTTTGTAGCCGAAAAACCCTGAGGCTATAAGAAGAACAACCTCAAAAAATTATGCCATACTTAATTCTTGAATAGACATAGTAATAAGACAACAAAACATCTCTACTGGTCAAATCTTTCAATTTATATAATGTACGATGACGTTGATAAAGTCCTGTAAAGAGCATTAACATAGCTTTGCCAACTTAAGCTATTTTCCAAATGTATTCCTAAAAATTTTACTTCCTCTACTTGTTGGATACTTTTCCCTTGAATTTTTAATAGATAACTTTCAGATATTGCTTTAGATCGAGAAGTAAAATCAATGAATACAGTCTTTTGTGTATTTATACACAATTTGTTTGCATTAAACCATTTTAAAAATTTACTTAAAATATCTTGTGCATACACTAGCACTTCTTCTTTACTTTTGTGAGAGCAAACGTAACTATTATCATCGGCAAACATAAAGAGATTATGTTGCTCTTCTATATTAGGAAGATCGTCCACAAAAAGCAAAAACAACAGAGGTCCTAAGACAGATCCCTGGGGTACACCTATATTTATCAGTAATATGTCCGACTTTGCAGTATTTACATGTACGAGTTGAGTTCTCCCAGTTAAGTAACTCCCAAGTGGTTCATTAATTTTTCCCCTCAATCCATACGCATTCAACTTATTCAGCAGAAGATCGTGATTTACGAGGTCAAACGCCTTACTTAAGTCCACAAATAGGCTTAATGTTTTCATTTTCAGATCTAGATTTGTGTAAACTTTATTAATAAATTCGTAAATTGCCGATACTGTGGATTAGCCCTTGAGAAATCCATTTTGTGCCCCATGCAAGATGCCATACTTTATTACAAATACTAATATTTTATTAATCATTACTCTTTCCACAATTTTTGATAATATAGAGAGCAGCGCGATAGTCCGTTAATTTTCAATACAATCTTTTTTACCGTTTTTATATACCGGAATAATTTTTGCAATTTTCAACGCCTCAGTTTTTAGCATTTTAGTATGAACTTCATCAACTCCAACAGAATTAGAATTTTTTGGGTTATTTATAACATCCACCACATCCTGCTGATTTATTGGTGTCAGGAACATGATATGAAGCTTCCGATAGTAGAGCAGTGAACAGCTGGGTTTAACATTGCGTAATGTCTCGGTAAATTTTTAAGCGCAATATTTATAAAACATGCATTAAAGCAATTTGCTATTTCAGAAAGATTTTCAACAACTACATCATTACTAACAATTTTGGTAATTCTATTGTTTTTTTCTTTTTTGTTTCGTTTATTGTCATTGATAATTTTCCACGTTATCTTAGATTTATTATCTGATTCAAAATATGTTTTAATGGTATATAGTCTTTTTGCTTCAGAAATAACTTTTCGATATATTTTCTTGTAATTTTTATAATAGCTTAAGATAACTGCATTATTCAGATTTGTGATGATGTACTAATTCCTCTTGTAATCCAAGGGTTTTTTTGTAACTGATTTTTACATGAATAATTTAATTTTACTGGAAATGCCAAAGAAATATAATACTTTAAAGATTCTATAAAATAGGAAAGTGCTTCATTTATTCCAGCAGACTCAAAAACCTTACACCATGTTTCCTGCCCAAGATACCTCCCAAACATCTCATAAGTTCTTTCATTATACGATCTTTGATAAGTTATACTATTAGTTTCTGGCACTGTAATGCCTAATGTTACAGTTTGGGCGGAATGATCTAATAAACAATTAAACAATACCGTGCCAGTCAAGTTGTTATCAGCACTGTTTGTGCTTATGTAATCAATACCGGTTTTTTAACTTTCTATTAGATCTATCTTTGAGACTCTATTAGATAAGTTATCAATGTTTAGATCTCCACATATTATAAATTCTGTTCTATTGCAAGAGCAAGCTATATTAAGTACCTCTTCGAACTTTGTTAGAAAAATCTTATAATCTCCTTTTGGAGATCTAACACCGACACAACAATTAATCTAATTTCCTGTCCGGTTATTTTTACTCCTCATAGTTCAATAACACCTTCAATTGACAAGTCAATAATTTTTGCCATATTTAGCACATAAGAAACTAAATCATTTTTGCAAAATATTACACTACCTTCGCAAGACTTCTCTTTTCTACAACAGATACTAAACAAGAACGCTACGAAGAATTCAGTCGCCTAATTAAACAACACATAAAAGAGGCGAAGAAAAGTGGGTCGCAAGGAAATGCGAAGAGGCAGAAAGTTTGCACATACTTCATGATAGCTTCAACTTCCACAAGAAGCCCAAACAAATATCGAGAGTAAATAAGAACACCCAACTCAGCTCTCCAGAACGAACAAGGCAAACTGACTTTAGACCCAGATGAGATGAAAAATACATGGGAAAATAATGCTGTGGGTTTCTTTAATGGCAGTAGAGGAAACAATGTACTGTTATCGGTCAATTAAGTGGACCTGTAATAATGGAGCCTGAAATGAAATATAGCGATGAGCAGAGTGAAAAATGGCAAGACATCAGGAAATGACAAGGTGTATGCTGAGGTTCTAAAGCACATCACACACCTTTTCAACAGGGTCTACGAAACCGCACAAATTCCAAATGATTGGCTAAGATCAACATTTGTAACCATCCCTAAAAAACATAATCCTAGATGCTGTGAAGACTTCAGACTTATAAGCCTAATGAGTTACGCCGTCAAAGCTTTTTTGAAAATAATTCATTCCAGAATTGTCAGTAAATGCGAAGAAGTAAGTAGGGAAACACAGTTTGGATTTATGAAAGGTTTAGGAAGGAGTGAATGAAACTTCTTGTACAGTGTATAATGTTAAGCCTAATTTTTTCCCAGTGTTTGATTGTAGCATACTTCCTAGAAGTATTACGAAAAGCTTAGGAGAGAGCGTATCACCCTGGCGCACTCCCCTTTCGATTTGAATTTTGCTGATGGTTTGGTTAGTTTGTGTTTTAACATTAGCGATGGAATTTTTATATATGTATTTAACCTCTTCCGAAGAAGCGAAAAACAGTTCTACCGAAAAACTATGTACAACAAACAGACAGCAGTGACTGAACCACCAAACAAACAATAAAACAGATTATTGGAAAGGTATCTGGTCAGAACCCAAACTATACAATAACACTCCCTGGATCAAAGCCGAAGAAGACAAACATAAACATGTGACAAAACAAGAAAATTCCACATTAACTACTGTGGGACTAAATGATGAGGCACCTGGATACAAAAAATTCCGGAGGTAAAATAGCCCCCCCTTCGCGTCTCTGGATGGGGGCTGGTTCAGGGGCGTTGACATGCAGAGATCATAATTTTAAAATACATTTTTGCAACATACGAGGTTTAAACTCGAACAACACCTGCAATCAAATAAACCTCATGTCCTCGGTCTCTTTGAAACCGAGGTCAGTTCATCGACCAGCACAGTCAACTATCTTTATCCTGGGTACGACTTCTATTCCCGATTTAGGCGTAAGTTTGGAATCTATCTTTTTGTCAGAAGCGACCACTCTTGCTAACGAGAAGAGGCTGTGGAGCCCCCAAACTTTGATATTATGTGGTTAAAAGTAACGACTCAACAAACCACAAGGTTCATCTGTATCCTCTATCGACCACCAAGTGATACCAACTTTAGAACACTTTTCACTTCTCTTGCAGACACCATCGATCATTTACAAATTAACTATCCAAGTGTCGAAATTGCCATTCTGGGCGACTTTAATTTCCTCAACATCAACTGGCTTAAATATTCAAATACTACCGACGAACAAGGTCGTGAAGCTGAATCATTCTCAATCAGTTGTGGCTTAACTCCGCTTATTGACGAACCAACACGGATCCCTGATCGAGACGGGGAGTTCGCTAGTCTTCTTGATCTGTTTTTAACCACCAGTCCGGAGATTTACACGGTCACCGTAAATCCGCCGTTGGGTTCTTCCGACCATACACTGCTTTCGACATCGAGTATCCTACCAATCAGTGACAGAGAGGCGCCTAAGCCGCGCAAGATTTGGCACTACAAATCAGCTAAATGGGAAGATTTCATGGAATATTTTCGAACTTTCCCTTGGTTAGACATTTGTTTTCGATCCGACAACCCATCTGACTGCGCCAGGGAGGTCTCCGATGTTATTTTGGCTGGTATGGAAGCTTACATCCATTTTTCGAAGAAATGCCCCTCCAACGGCAAGCCTTGGTTTGATCGAAAATGCAAAGAAGCTGTTGCTTCTAAACATCTTGCCTACCGACAATGGCGTGAACATCCTAACACCATAAATCGTAACACCTTTGTTCGTGCCCGGAACAGATGCAACGGAATTATCGATGAAACCAAGGAGGCACACAATCGACGAATTAGAAACAAACTTCTCGCTTGTCCCGACAATTCCAGGTCCTTTTGGTCAGTCGCTAAGGCAGTTAGTCAAAATTTCACCAAATCCACCATACCCACCACTCACACGATCAGATAATTCTATTGTAACGACACCTGTTGAGAAAGCGAACTTGTTGGCTGAACTCTTTGCTTCACATTCTACTGTCGATTTCCAAGGAAAAACACCACCTACTATTCCCATATTGCAGTCAAGGATGCTCGATGTTGTCTTCAGACAGCGTATCATAAAGCGTATTTTAATGAAGCTAGACACCAAAAAGGCTTCTGGCGCTGACGGAATACCTGCCATAGTTCTCAAAAACTGTGCGAGGGAACTAACACCAATTTTCTGTAGACTTTTCAACCTGTCCTACAGAAAGGGAATATTTCCTTCCTGCTGGAAATATGCCTGTAGCACGTGTGCTAGACCCATAAAAAAAAATACACCGGAGTATCGATGATTAATAGGGCATTTAGCCAGCGCTTCCAAGAGTCTCTGCTGGTTTACAGGATCAAAAGCCTTTTCGAAGTCCCCCGAATTTGAGAATCAGAGGCTTATCATATTCTATACATTTTTCAATGACGACTTTAGTTGTAAGCAGATGGTTGTTTGTTCTATACCCTGGGCGGAAACCGGCATGCTCTTTTGAAAGAAAGAACTCAAATTTACTAAACATATTTTATAAAACAAATATATAAAGCAAAAACTGTACTTACACTCTACAATCGATAGATTGTTCACGCTATAAAAACTGAAAACACAACTTAAAAAAAAGTTTTTTTTAAATATTAAAATGCACCACTCATTAAAAGGTAATTAATTAACTTTAATGCAAACGTAACCTAATAGTTCCTACTTTTCAATTACCACCGCTTGCCACTAGATTTTATTTTCGTGCAATTCAATCAATGTTCACTGATTAGTTAATACGAAATAAAAACAATAAAATACATATATAAAATGCACGCGCAGGACAAAACACTCGTTTTGATTACATTCAGTAGCGTCGGCGAATTTTTCAATTGAGGACAAAAAAAGGTTTCCATTGTTTTTCTTTGTTCCCTTATCTGCATCTAACAAATAATTGTTCTATTGATTTATTAGATTGTAGGCGGTAAGGTTGGGCATCATGAAATTGGGCCCAGATCTTTTTTTACGGGCACCTATAAAACCTTAAGACTTACGATCTCTTTATCAAACTGGGCCTAAGAGCCTCTTCAAATTAGCTTTTTATTATGGGGTATTCCCGTCCGCCATTAATTTAGAAATGTTACCTATTTCCAATCAGACAGTCTACTGTCACGCTCTGTAGTTTGTTGTAGTACTTTCTTCAAGTCGATCTATGAACTAACTTGAACTAAATTAGTTTATTAATTGTATAGTACATATTCATAATTATTGTAGCATTGGTATAACAACTAAAGACGAAACGAAAAGAATCGTATTTTTAGAAGCTTATACTGCACTCTGTCGGCGACTTACTAAGCCTATTCAAGCAGAGCGGCACAGCACGGCTGGCACTTATTGCAGAAACCCACCTTTCTCGAGCTTACTGCTCGAAGGCATAGATGGCACCATTGGTATAACAACTAAAGACGAAACGAAAAGAATCGTATTTTTAGAAGTTACCAAAAGTGTTCTTCGTATTTGCTGAACCATCCCAAGACGCGTTTCGCCGTATCACGGCTCATCAGCTGGGCTAGGTTCGGCAAATACGAGAACACATTTTTAGTCCTTTATCCAGGTAACTAACACAAAACTGTAACAAATAGATGCTTATACTGCACTCTGTCAGCGACTTACTAAGCCTATTCAAGCAGAGCGGCACAGCACGACTGGCACTTATTGCAGAAACGCACCTTTCTCGAGCTTACTGCTCGAAGGCATAGATGGCAGCATTGGTACAACAACTAAAGACGAAACGAAAAGAATCTTATTTTTAGAAGTTACGAAAAGTGTTCTTGGCAACTTCTAAGTAAATGAATATTACAACAAAATAAACATTATAGCAACGGGAACTTTTACGTTATTCTTCATTTCTTAACACTCAACAAAAACTGACTATAGTTGAGAAAAATCAGTTTATTTATATGATTTGATATGAGCCTGTTACGTCGTTCAGTAATAATCTGATCAGCCACCGACTAGTGTAGGTAGGTATATTGGCAACTACTTGACGAGATCAGTACTTTGTACCGGGTACAATATAACGGATACTTTTTTAAGAAATACCTAATACCCTAAATACTCGAAAGTACCGATACTTGACATCACTAGCTGACAATTATCAAAAGCGACCATCCGCAACCTTGAACGGCTCAGACAAACTGCCCATTTTTGGACACGACGGAAAACAATCGTATACGGGAACACTATATGGAAGACCTTTTTGGGCGACCAGAGCGTTCAGCTTCATTCGTGTCTGTATGACCGCGTTTAAATTTAGCATACCAGTAAGTGATGAGTGATTTTCCAGGCAGAGTCCCCGTAACATTTATCAAGCCATTACTTAGCTTTAACGGCATTTTTTCTCATCAAAAGACTGTTTAATCAACACACGAAATTCGATTTTTTTCATTGTTTTGAAAATATCAAAAGTAGCGTCACTAAAACCACTGTAACTTGTAAACTAATCGTCGAAATGTCATGAAATTTTGACACGTATCGTTTGAAGGTTGATACGTCCTAAAAATCATATGGATTTTTTGAAAAGGGCCAAACTAGAAATTGTTTTATCAACAAAAATAGACAACATAGACATTAACGTCCTTTTCTATATTTTAAATAAAATTTGAAAATTATTTATAATATTTTATATTTTAGATGAAAATAGCAAGCTTACCTTATTTTTCAATGCAGTACAACCCTGACTAACGTCTTATCTCAATTTTACTACTATAATATGTTCTTATTATTTATATTAATAAAAGAAAAGTAATTCAGATATTGTCACTAACTGAAATCAATGTTTTTGCGCACCAAGCCTCACCCGTTATTGTTTTATTTTCGGGGATTCCCTGAAATATATTTTTTTATATATTTGTTAGCATTTTTGCTATTTTTACTAGGTCAATTATTATATACCGACTCCTTTATATACAGGGTGCCACATAAGAAAGTTTTAATTTTTTAAAATTTTATGAATGTGTTTTTTTTAGTTTTCTGCTTACCCATAAAAATGATGTCAGACAAAAAATGGCTTGGTTGTAAAATTACTGTAACTGTTCTAAGTACTTTGACGAAATTTCGTTGCCTTTTACAGTTTTTACGATGTTTTTTCTTCAAAACGATACGTGTCAAAATTTCATGACATTTCGACGATTAGTTTACAAGTTCCAGTGGTTTTAGTGACGCTACTTTTGATATTTTCAAAACAATGGAACAAATTAAATTTCGTGTGTTGATCAAACACTGTTTTTTGATAAGAGAAAATACATCAGGAGATATCTAGGACACCTTACCCAGTTTATCAACGGGAACGTGTCCAAACGAGTCACACAGAGTATAAACAAGATCAAGTCCGGGTCTCCCAACGGAACACTGCCAGAAATCCTGGATACTCTGAAACAAAAATTATCCGTATATGCCGCAAGACTTCGTAGATACAAAGAACCAAACGAGAGGAAAGATACCAACAACCTCTTCCGAAGAAGCCAAACACAGTTCTACCGGAAAACTATGCACAGCAAACAGACAGCAGTGACCGAACCACCAAACAAACAAGAACTCACAGATCATTGGAAAAGTATCTGGTCAGAACCCAAACTACCCAATAATAACACCCCCTGGATCAAAGCCAAAGAAGGCAAAGATAAACATGTGACAGAACAGGAAAATTCCACATTAACTACTGTGGGACCAAAGAGCATGATGAGGCGCCTGGATGCAAGAAGTTCCGGAGGTAGAATGGTCCCCCGTTCGGATCTCCGGGTGGGGGCTGGTTCGGAGGCGTCGACTTGCAGACATCAAAATTTTAAGATGGATTTTTGCAACATACGAGGTATAAACTCGAACATAAATTCAGTGCATCAACACCTGCAATCAGATAAACCTCATGTACTCGCTCTATGTGAAACCAAGGTCAGTCCATCGACCAGCACGGTCAACTATCTTTATCCTGGGTACGACTTCTATTCCCGATTTAGGCGTAACTTTAGAATCTGTCTTTTTGTCAGAAGCGACCTCTCTTGTCAACGAGAAGAAGATCTGGAGCCCCCAAACTTTGATGTTATGTGGTTAAAAATAACGACTCAACAAACCACAAGGTTTATCTGTATCGTGTATCGACCACCAAGTGATACCAATTTTCGAACACTTTTCGCTTCTCTTGCAGACACCATCGATCATTTACAAAGTAACTATCCAAGTGCCGAAATTGCCATCCTGGGCGACTTTAATGTCCACAATATCAACTGGCTCAAATATTCAAATACTACCGACGAACAAGGTCGTGAAGCTGAATCATTCTCAATCAGTTGTGGCTTAACTCAGCTTATTGACGAACCAACACGGATCCCTGATCGAGACGGGGAGTTCGCCAGTCTTCTTGATCTGTTTTTAACCACCAATCCGGAGATTTACACGGTCACCGTAAATCCGCCGTTAGGTTCTTCCGACCATAAACTGCTTTCGACATCGAGTATCCTGCCAATCAGTGACAGAGAGGCGCCTAGGCCGCGCAAGATTTGGCACTACAAATCTGCTAAATGGGAAGATCTCATGGAATACTTTCGAACTTTCCCTTGGATGGACGTTTGTTTTCGTTTCGATAACCCATCTGACTGCGCCAGGGAGGTCTCCGATGTTATTTTGGCTGGTATGGAAGCTTACATCCCTTTTTCGAAGAAATGCTCCTCCAACGGCAAGCCTTGGTTCGACCGAAAATGCAAAGAAGCTGTTGCTTCTAAACATATTGCCTACCGACAATGGCGTGAAAATCCTAACACCGTAAATCGAAACATCTTTGTTCATGCCCGGAACAGATGCAAGGGAATTATCGACGAAACCAAGGAGGCACACAATCAACGAATTAGAAACAAACTTCTCGCTTGTCCCAACAATTCCAGGTCCTTTTGGGCAGTCGCTAAGGCAGTTAGTCAAAATTTTACCAAATCCACCATACCACCACTCACACGGCCAGATAATTCCATTGCAACCACACCTGTTGAGAGAGCGAACTTGTTGGCTGAACTTTTTGCTTCACATTCTACTGTCGATTTCCAACGAAAAACACCACCTACTATTCCCAAATTGCAGTCAAGGATGCCCGATGTTCTCTTCAGACAGCGCATCATAAAGCGTATTTTAATGAAGCTAGACACCAAGAAGGCTTCTGGCGCTGACGGAATACCTGCCATAGTTCTCAAAAACTGTGCAAGCGAACTAACACCAGTTTTCTGTAGACTTTTTAACCTATCCTACAGAAAGGGGATATTTCCGTCCTGCTGGAAATGTGCCACGGTTCAGCCGATACCTAAAAAAGGTAAGAAGACCTTGCCAAATAACTACCGACCAGTTGCACTGCTTTCAATAATATCGAAAGTCATGGAAAAGGTTATCAATGAGCATCTTCTAAAATATCTTGAACGATTCAATATTATTAGCGATCACCAATATGGTTTTCGTAAACATAGATCAACAGGAGATCTTCTCTTATGTAACACAACATGTTTGGAACAACGCAATTGAACACTTTGGAGAATCTCGAGCGGTTGCTCTTGACATATCCAAGGCATTCGACCGTGTTTGGCACGATGGACTGTTGGCTAAGTTGCGCTCTTATGGTATGTCTGAAAGGTTCTGTTTGTGGCTCTCATGTTTCCTCAGAGAGCGTTCTTTACGAGTGGCGGTCGACGGATTTCTTTCTAACACCCTCACTATCAACGCTGGTGTGCCCCAGGGCTCCATACTGTCTCCTACTCTCTTTCTCATTTACATTAACGATCTGCTGGAAAAGACCGGGAATCCAATCTATAGCTTTGCAGATGACAGTACGCTTGTCTCTTCATTCGCCTTGAACGCTCGGACATCGGCTGCTCAGGCGAATGTCCGCAGACAGCAGGAGGTCGTTCAACTCAACAAAGACCTGGAAGAAATTTTATCTTGGGGTGACAGTAACCAAGTGGAATTTAACGCTACAAAAACCCAAGCGGCAGTTTTTTCTAAAAAAGTTAACGTTGCTGAACCCGACATAGTTATGTCGGGGCACTCCATTCCCCTAGCATCGTCGCTCAATTTGTTGGGCGTTAGTTTGGGAGCAAATATGTCTTGACATGAACATGTTGCAGGCATAGCAAGGAGAGCTTCTCAAAAGTTGGGAATATTATTTAGAACCAGAAAGCTTTACACCCCACAACAACTGTTAATTCTTTACAAAGCCCAAATTCGACCAACTATGGAATACTGCTCCCACGTTTGGGGCTCCGCTCCCAAACATACACTGCATTTGTTGGATTCTGTTCAGAGAAGAGCGGTCCGTCTGATTGGGGACCCGGAATTGACCGGCGGCCTTGATTCGCTGGAACATCGAAGAACGGTTGGCGACTTGAGTCTGTTCTACAAGTATTTTCATGGAAAGTGTTCGAAGGATGTAGCCCGCTTAATTCCTCCCAAAGCGGTGCATGTTAGAAATACACGTCGCGCTGGTGCTTCGCATCCGTATGAGGTTCAGCTTGTTACTCCGCGTACAACGCTTTTCAAGCAATCTTTTATATGGAGAACGTCATCCCTTTGGAATAATTTGCCCAGCGCTGTGTTTCCCACCGAGTACAAATTACAGCGATTCAAGAACAACGTGAATCGCTTTTTCCGCACTCGTGCCGCTCCTGGAGCGCTTTAGGGACTTCCCTGCAGCACGTGTGCTAGACCAATAAAAAAAAAAAAAAAAAAAAAAAAAAAAAAAAAAACCGTTCAAGCAAAGCAATGGCTTGATAAGTGTTACGGAGGCTCTCCCTCCCCTGAAAAATCACTCATTATTTACTGGTATGCTGAATTTAAACACGGTCGTATAGACACAAATAATGCTGAACGCTGTGAACGCCCAAATGAGGTGGTTACACCGGAAAACATGAAAAAAATTCACAACATTGTTTTGGATGGCCGTAAAGTGAAATTGCGTGAGATTGCTGAGACCCTAAAGATATCAAAAGAATGTGTTGGTCATATTTTGCATGAACATTTGGGCATGAGAAAGCTCTGTTCGAAATGGGTACCGCGTTTGCTCACAGTGGACCAAAAACAACAACGTGTTGATGATTCTGAGCGCTGTTTGGACCTGTTTAAGCGCAATAAAAAGGATTTATTCATGCGATATGTGACAATGGATGAAACATGGATCGATCCACCACTACACACCGGAATCAAACCGGCAGTCAGCTGAGTGGACAGCAGCCGGTGAAAGCCGCACGAAGCGACCAAAGACATAACAGTCGGCTGAGAAGGTTTTGGCCTCTGTATGTTGGCATGCTCATAGAATAATTTTCATCAACTATGCTCAGAAGGGAAAAACCATCAATAGCGAAAATTATATTAAAGTTATTGGTGCGTTTGATGGCAGAAATCGCAAAGAAACGTCTCCAAATGAACAAGAAAAAGTGCTCTTTTATCAAGGCAATGTACCGTGTCACAACTCAATGGTTACGATGGCAAAATTGCATGAATTGAAGTTCGAATTGCTTCCTCATCCACCGTATTCTTCAGATTTGGCCCCCACCGACTATTATCTATACGCGGTCCCTGAAAAAAATGTTCGCGAGAAAGACATTTGGCTTTAGTGAAGAAGTCATTGCCGAAACTGAGGGCTATTTTAAAGGCAAAGACAAATCCTTCTACAAGAAAGGTATAAAAATATTAGGAAAGCGATGGACTGATTGTATCGCTCTTGAAGGAGACTACGTTGATGAATAAAGTCGAATTTTGCAAAAAAAAAAAATGTGTTTTAAGTAGCTAGAACAAAAACTTTTCAACCCACTTGTTAACTTAAAAAAAAACACCCTCGGAAATATCGTAACATGAATTTGTTTATTTCTCTCTTGCGGATCACTTTCGTTTTTGTGGAGATGCGAACTCGCGAAAGAAAGAAGGTGTTGGAAAAAAAATCTACTAGTGTGAGTTCCTAAAGCGACTGCCAATGGGATATCATGACTTGGCGGGGTTAATTATTTTTCATTTTCATATAATTTTATGGTTACTTTTTATCGACCAAGTAAAATAATTAAAAACACCCCATTTAAAATCTGTACAAACATACTGTATATTACAAAATTTCGAGTATAAAATGTTAAAGAGATTCTTTACATTGATGATTATAGATAGTATCTATTTTAAAAATATGTATGTAAGATAGTCACTCAGGGTTTATCCTTTGTCAGAGTCAATTTGAGAGTTGTTTTCACTCTCTTCCCCTAGAACTACCCAATTAACTTTTTAAAATGGAACACTCCATTGAAAGGGAAATTTATAGAGTGTTTCACTTAAAAGAATTAACGAGGCCAACTCTCAAAATGTTTATTTAATATATTTTCTTCTCCTTGTTTTTACGTTTTTTTTTTATTATTAAAAATGTTTCGTCTATATTGACTATTAAAAATTAACACAGTCCATATGTCAGCAATGGCCAATGTTCTCTCATCTGTCAATCGACCTCGCGACGTGACACGGCTCATTAGCCGAACTAGGATCGAGAAACGAGAGAACAAAACCTGAAGTACTTATTGTGATACTGGCGTGGCATCGCAGTACCGTTAAGAGATTTTATTGTCGAAACATTCATCATTTTCATCCCTGACAGGAATCCTTGTGTGACGTATTCGTCACGTAAGAAGATGAGAGCGAAAGAAAAAAATTCCAATTTTACTCTTGTTTCGAGCCTGATAAGAGTTTCAGATTCGTTTTTTCTTTTATCCAGCATAAAAATCTTGTCGTGCAGGGTGCTATTTGCAGATTAAAGCTTAAATTGAAGCCATTAAAAACATATTTCAGTTTATATCAAATTTAAAAAATTAGGCAAATAGCACCCTAGCCACATGTGAATCAAGCACTATAACATACGTAATTTTAGTATACAGTTAATATTAAAATTTAAAAAATAGCATTATTTTCAGTCATTCTTTACTTAGATAACGCCTAAGCCATTTGGTAACGTTGCCAATGGTGTACTCAAGAAACGTACTTTCGGTTGGACGTATGCGCAAAATTGTAAAAACAATCGGCTTAAAGTTGTATACAAGGGCCACCTTTTAGGGTTTTACAAACGACAACTAGATGGCGCTATTGAGATGTGACATAACCATTGTAGTAAAATTTGACATTTTTATTGTTAAAACAGTGGCACCTCAGAAATTGGTCGGGTAGTTTATTTACAGTGAGCGTGTAAAAAAGAAACAGTTTTGTGAACAAACGGAAATTTCACGTGAAGGTTTTCGTTGGATGATTTTTTACGATTTTAGAAAAGGGCTAACTCAACAACAATGCCTCGAATCGCTTCGTTCAACCTTTGGTAATGAAAATAACCATCAGAAAAGACTGGTTTCCAGAATTTCGTCAGGGTCGTGCTTCCGTCAGCGACGAATTTCATGGAGGTCGATCAGAATCGATTGTTGTTCCAAAAAACATCGATGCTGTGCGCAACATGATTGAAGAGGATCGGCATGTGATTTACCGTGAGGTAGAGTTATCTTAGTCATATCGAAAACTGCGGTAAATTCGATTTTGCATGAACATTTAGCTGTGTAAAAGATCTGTTCCCGATGGAAACTCAAAAACAGACTCGTGTCAGTTAGTGTAAGGAAATGCTCAAAAAATTCGAGCGAGGACATGCAAAATCCGTATACATGATCGTAACAGGACACGAGTGGTACAAGCCGGTAACAAACAAACAAATTTGGGTATTCCAAGATGAACTGAATCCAACAAAAGTGGTTCGTGCGCGAAGCATTTCCAAGAAAATGATCGTTTATTTCTTTGGTTATACTGGACATGTTACAACCATTGCTTTAGAGGATTGAAGAACAGTTAATGCTGAATGGTACAATTTGTTTGCCAGAAGTCATCCATGAAATCAGAAAAAACAACCAAAAACGTCGGAATATTCTTCATTATGACAATGCCAGCTCTCACACAGCACGTCAAACAGTTGATTTATTTGACGAAGAAAAACATTGAATTAATGTCCCATTGTCCGTATTTACCTGATTTATCGCCTAACGACTTCTTTTTGTCCCCAAATGTCAAAAAAAAAATGCATGCACAGCGATTTTTATCACTTTAAGAAGCTGTTAAATATTACAAAACCATGTTTTTGAGGTACCAACTTCAGAGTGGAAAAAATGTTTCGAGAATTGATTGGAACGCACGCAAAAGTGTAAAAATCCAAACATTTTTTTTTCTTTCATGGTTTTTGTAAAAACTTAAAAGGTAGCACTCGTATTATCTTCGAAAATAATGGCTATCTTTTATGAATTGTTATTTGCGGTTTTTGGTTCAATAAATAATAATAGGCTTACAATTATATTGGGAATGTAAAATCTTTGGCACATTAATACTACTCAGTATATATCACCACTACACCAAACACTTTATTTTTACCCTTGACGTGCGTTTCGGTAACCATGTTAACTTCATCAGGAGCGATGATTAACGAAAGCTAAACGACAAATTTACCCTATTTATACTTAGCCTAAAACTGGAACTAATAGCATAGGCGAGCCATCAGTTCCGGTTAAGTAACCAGTAGAAGGGACTATAACGCTGGGCGCACACATGCGGTTTCCGTATTCGATTTCCTAATTCGTTTTTCCGTATTCGGACACCCGAATGCATGAAATCAATATAAACTGCATTGACTGCAGCATATGTTCACTTTTTTTCCGAACGGAACACATTCCGTATGTACGTTTCGAATCCCAGTCCGTATGTTCGGAGAAACCATTCGGAAAACACCTAATGACGTCATCCCAAACGCAGCGCCTGAATTCATTTTGTACCTGCCGGCGCACACGTTCGGAAATTTCCATTCGTATTCCGGGTCCGAAAAACGAATACGGAAATCGAATGTGTGCGCCCAGCCTAAGGAATAGGTCCCCTGTCTTTGTTTAAACTACTTTTGCATTTAAAATTTTCATACTTTTAACAATCTCCTATCAGATACATTTTTAATTAATCTTAATACACTGGTCAGCAAAATTTCAACTTTTTTTTGTTACACGGATTCTGTTGTCATATTTTAAATCTAGTATAAGATGGAAACAATAAAATAAAAGTAGAATTTGTATAACACATCAGTAACGTAATATTTTTTTGAAAAAAATGTATCAAATATTAATATTTTATAGTGATAGTATGGAAAAAAAAAGATTTTTATGACTTTCTTGGATATTTAGCTTCTGGAATATCCCTCTTCAGGGTCCAACAGTAATCTGCCGACATGTTTGGACTTCATTTGCCTTGGTATCTGTTCTCCATGGCTGAAATATCCTGATGGAAACGTTCACCATGCTCATCGCTTACTGCTCCCAGATTTTCGGGGAAAAAATCCAAATGAGAATCCAAAAAATGACTTTGAGTGACATGTTACATCCTAGTGCTTTATAGGTCATCAAAACTTCACTGATCAAGTCACTGTAGTTTTCAGCTTTATTGTTTCCAATAAAATCTTTAACCACATTTTTGAAACATATCCAGGCGGATTTTTCCAGTAAATTTAATTTTTGTTCAAAGATAGGGTCTTTAATTAATTCTCTCATTTGTGGTCCAACCAATATTCCCTCTTTAATTTTAGCATCACTAATTTTAGAGAACTTTTTTTTCAAATATAAATATCCTTCGCCAACTTTGTCCATCGCTTTGATATATATATATATATATATATATATCAATCGGTTTTATAACGTCTTCCGTCTTCCGATGCCTAATTTCCACTTCTCTCGGTTTCTCCATCCCTCCTCCTCCAGATCTCTCTCTAGTACTTCCTTGTTGATTCCTGCTCTCCAGCTTTGGCGTGGTCTTCCTCGCTTTCTTTTTCCATGAGGGTTAAAATCTTTTTAGGTAGTCGGTCTTGTGACATTCTCTGTACATGTCCGTACCATACCAACTGTTGGGTTCTGATTTCGTCCACTATATCGTGCTTTATTTCTAAAGCTCGCCTTATCGTGTCATTTGGTATGCGGTATTTTCTGGATTTTCTGGCTGCTCGTCTCCAGAAATCCATTTCTGTAGCTTTAAGTATTTTTTTCTGTTCTTTCCTTTAATTTATTATACTTTTCATTATTAAGTTGTAAATTCTCTTCTTATTTTCAATGGTTATGTTTTTGTCCCATAGTATACTATTAAGCATTGCAATCGCTTTTCTTCCTTGAATATTCCTCTCGAATATTGCTTCTTCCAGTGTTCCGTCCCTAGATATTCTCGTTCCCAAATACTTATAACTGGCACAGTGTTTGATGGTGTGTCCTGTGGCCAGTTTCAAGTCCTGCTGTTGTCCTCCGACACACATGTACTCGGTCTTTTTAATATTGACTTCTAGGCCCCATTTTTCATATTCCTCCATAAGTTTTCGTGTCATGTATTCCATATCATCGATGTCCTGAGCGACTACTACCTGGTCATCTGCGAATGATAGCGTGTACAATGTAGTATCGTCATCCAGTGGTAATTCCATACTGCTGCATTTCCTTTTCCAGTTCTTCAGTGCACTCTCCAAATAGATTTTAAATAGCGTTGGGGATATACAGCAGCCCTGTTTGAGACCCTTTGTGATCGGGAACCCTGTTGTTATACCATATTTGGTTTTCACACTTGCGTCTTGTTATAAGGATTTTACGGCTTTAATTATTTCGGTGCTTACATTACTCTGTTGTAGTGTTTCCCACAATTTTATTAGGGGCACGCTGTCGTAGGCCTTTTTTAAATCAACGAACAAGACATGGACTTCTTGATCAAATGCGGTTTTCTTTTCTAGGATTTGTGTCAGTGAGAAGAGAGTTATCGCTTTGATAACATTTTTTTAATAAGACCTAGTTTTATGTGTAGTGGTGGCAACAGTACATCTTCTGGTTTCACTAAAGGTGGACACAAAACGTTTTTTTTTTGTCCAGGAGTAAGTGAGCTACGTTTTGGCCAATCTTTTTTAATATAATGATTTTTTCTATCTCTACTGTCCCATTTACAAAGGCAGCAGCAATATTTTGTGTAACCAAGTTGTACCCTTAATAAAATAGCAATCACCTTCAAATCTCCACATATTTTCCAAGAATGCATACAATATTTTATATTCTGTACAAGTAGCTTCATGTTATCATATGACTCTTTCATGATAGTGGCATAGGCGGCTACTGGGACAGACGGAATTTTGTTTCCATTGTGCAAAAGAACAACCTTTAGGCTTACTTTTGAAGAGGCTATAAATGGTCGCCACTCTGTATTGGTATAGTTGGTGTTTCCTAATAAATTCATTACAGTATTAATGTCATTACAGTAAACAAGGTCACCTTCCTGAGAGAAATAATTTCTGAACTCATCATCACGGTTGCGGAAATAGCATATTCTCGTTTCTGAATGAAGTAAATTCCATCCTTTCAATCTAGATGATCAAATTTCAGCTTGCTTTTTGGATAAACGCACTCACCAAGTTGTTTAGGTCACCTTGTGTTATTAAATGTGGTGTAAAAGAAGTGCTAGGTTCGTAAGTGTAATCTCTCATATCCTCTTGAGTAGGATGTAAGCTCAACGACACGTTGGATTCATCTGATTGTACACTTTGTGGAGGTGTTGATATAGGCATCACTTCACTGTGGGAGACCGGTCTCCTTACAGATGGTAAGTTTGGATACTTGATTGCTTGTTTGGTTTTACTACTGAAGCCCTTAATTGTAGTCAAGCAAAAATAACAGTCTGATGTGTGATCTCTTGGTTCGGCCCATATCATTGGAATTGCGAAATTCATGTGATGTGTTCCGTTAGTCCATTCATCAGTCAAAAGAGTAACACAGGATGCACAACATATATGGGGAACCCACAATTTATCTTGGTGGCGAACTGGAAATCCGAAATATTCAAAATAACACTTCTTGACCAAGTCTGTAAAATTTCTCCGCTGACTAGTGAATGTAAGTTCACTACACACGTAACAGAATCGATCAGGATTATTTACACAAGTTCTCGGCATGTTATTGAACGTAGATTACTCAAATGAAAACAAAAAAAATTATTATTATTATTTCCAAGATGGCTTAAGTTCAAAACAATGTTCTCAACGATCTCCTTTTATAACGTAATTTAAGTGACTGTCACTATTGCAAAAAAAACCGGTCAAGTGCAAGTTGAACTTGCACAATTAGTGTTCCGTACGTTGATTGTTTTTAAAATAAAAATTTTTGTTAGGGTGGTATAAAATGATCAGTGACTTCACAAAACACACCAGAAATGAATTTTCAACAAAGTTTGTTTCCAATCTTTACTGAAAACTGGTGACCTTGAAATTTTTTTTTTTTTTTTTTATATACCAAATAAATTATTAAAGATAATGCACTCGTAATAATTTTCGTTCAATCTATACCCCGTGAAGAATATTCCAGAGTTTTTTCAAAATTTTTTGATCAGTATTTTTCGAGATAAGGTAGGGGACAGCGATTTTTTAAAAGTAATACGAAGAAAAGTGTGCGCAAGTATATATATATATATATATATATATATATATATATATATATATATATATATATATATATATATATATATATATATATATATATAAATATAAATATATTTTTTTTTACTCGTGTTTTCACAAGCTTTCATTTGACACCACACTCGATGACCTAGTAAAAAAAATTTTTTTTTCACTTCCGATTTCACCCCTCAAAACGAACCTCTTAAGTCAAAATTTATGTTACGGTGGTATAAAATGATCAGTGACTTCACAAAACACACCCCAAATGAGTTTTCAACAAAGTTTGTTTCCAATCTTTACTGAAATCTGATGACCTTGAAATTTTTGTTTTTTTTATATACCATATAAATTATTAAAGGTAATGCACTCATGATAATTTTCGTTCAATCTACACCCCGTGGAGAATATTCCAGAGATTTTTCGAAATTTTTTGATAAGTACTTTTCAAGATAAGGCCCGGGACAGCGATTTTTCGCGAATTTTTAAAGATAATACAAAGAAAAGTGCGCGCAAGTATAATATTATATATATATATATTTTACTCGTGTTTTCACAAGCTTTCATTTGACACCACACTCGATGACCTAGTAAAAAATTTTTTTTTTCACTTCCGACTTCACCCCCCAAAAACTAACCCCTCAAGTCAATATTTAATTCTCAAAACTACATGGCTCTGATGAGGCCATCAATTCCTATATTATTACTAAATTTCACCTTTCTGTGTCAAATAGTTTCCGAGAAAATCGGGTGTGACAGACAGACACCGAAGTGATCTTATAAGTGTTCCGTACGGAACACTAAAAAGTGAGGGTGATCGAACAAAAATTTTTGCAAATTTTTAATTGTAGTTGCAAGGTAGGTAAACATAAATTACATACTAGCTTACGCGTAACAAAAATCATGTTGACCAGTGTTATCTAATGTTACAGTACGATCAGCTTCAAGGGCATGTTCGGCAAGGCAGGACTTTTCTGTTCTACTGTATTTTCAGTGTACAAATCGTGTTTTAATTGACCTTTTAGTTTGTCCAACATACTTTTGTCGCAATCATTACACTTGAATTGATTCTGCCGATACTTGGTAGAAATCCATAACTAGAAGTTTCGCAAGAAGTAAAGCACTACTTAAATTTCGATTAAGTTTTCTTTTTATTTTTAACACCATGACATGTTTCGCTGTACGACACCTTCAGATGGTTTGTTACAAAATGAGGATAAAATTACTATAATAAATGGTTGGTTCACAATTTATAGCAGGCAATAAAATAATTTAATTAAAATAGATTTAGCATTGGTGAATTACACTGTGCAACATTTTCGAGGTCATCGAATGTAAACTAAATTCTGACTTCAGTTTCTGGAAGTGCCCACCCAAACTAGCAAAACCCTATTCAAAAACTAGCAAAACCCTATTTTGGGTTTTGATAGTTCAGTTCGAATTTTTTTTTTTGCTATCATCAATTTTTTTGCTCGAGCTTTGGTTTTGCACGGCTATATCTCGTAAATTATTGGGAATTTCTCAATGCAATCTTCAGACGAAATGTTCTTCACACTAAAATACACAATTTTTGTGAACATGTCGAGGCCAGATTTTCACTCTTTCGGAGTGTTTTTAGTGCAGAGAGCCCGAAAAAAATGCCATTTTTTCACACTTTCGACCATAACTCACAAACCGTGCATAGTTTAGCATAACTGTCTTCGACAAAAATGTTCTCTGCATAAACATGAGTAACTTTGCTGAACATTGCAATAACCTACAATCAATCTTTATAGTTCTTTTGTTTTTTCATTTTTGTCGAAGACAGTTATGCTAAAATATGCACGGTTTGTGAGTTATGGTCGAAAATGTGAAAAAATGGCATTTTTTCGGGCTTTCTGCACTAAAAATACCCCGAAAGAGTGAAAATCTGGCCTCGACATATTCACAAAAATTGTGTATTTTGGTATGAAGAACATTTCGTCTGAAGATTGCATTGAGAAATTCCCAACAATTGACGAGATATAGCCGTGCAAAACCAAAGCTCGAGCAAAAAAATTGATGTTGGTAAAAAAAAAATTCGAACTAAACTATCAAAACCCAAATAGGGTTTTGCTAGTTTAGGTGGGCACTTCCAGAAACTGAAGTCAGAATTTAGTTTACATTTTATGTGTTGCACTGTGTTATTTAAGTCTAATTGTTCATTTATTAAGGAAACTGAATTTTTCAATTTGTTTATTTCTAAAGATTGTAGGTAATTAAGTTTTAGTTTTGTTATTTTTTATAAATTTGCCAAGTGTGTTTAATGTTTTAAATGCTGTGTTAATATTTGATTTTCTCAAGAAACTGTTTAATTTAGTGCTGCATCTACCATAGTACGTTATTGACTTTACGTTTTTTATAAAGTACCTTATTATTCGGAAAAAACTGTACTAATGGCTTTTTGTAAAGTTTTTTCTTGAGAATATTATGTATTGTGGATGGTGAATAGTCATTATTTACGCTAATTGTTTTATAATATTAAGTTCTTTTTGAATATCGTCTTGGTTTAGGGGAATATTTATTAGTCTGTGAATCATATTATGGAAAACTGCAAGTTTGTGACTTAGTGGATGTCATGAGATATTATGGATAATTATATCAGTATGTGAAGGTTTATGGCAAATAGAAAAACTGTGTTTGTTGTTATGTCTTTTTATTGTTAGGTCAAGGAAGTTTAAGCTATTGTTGATTTCAACTTCACTGGTGAATTTTATATTTTTGTGTATATTATTCAAAAAATTTTGAAATGTGACAGATTGTCTATCACTTCCTGTAAAACAACATAAGATATCATCAACATATCTATGCCAGTATGCAAATTTTTAAATAAAATATTTCCGCCGAAAGAGGACTAAGTGGATTGCCCATTATGAGACCGTCTCCGATCACAAATTCTTTGATAGATTTGTCAATTTAACACAGATAACCTTCTCGAGTAATGAAACTCATTTACCAAATAAAGGTTTCAAACATAATATCGAAGTTAATATCTCTTCAAATACATTAAATATATTCGCAGTTGACACAGAAGTAGCTCTCAATCATTACCCAAATAATAGTAAAAAACACGAAGCAGCTACTATACTAAAAAAAGAATTTTTACGCCAAAATACTCCAAGACAAGATATTCAATTAATAAATGACATTAGAAGTAAATCAGCGGTTATAATATTTACAAAAACAAACAAAGGTAATTCAGTAGCGATTGACAAAGTAGATTATATCCAAAGAACAATAGATTTCTTAAACCCAAATAAATACCCAATTTTAAAATGTAACTCCACTGAAAGTTATCAGAAAATTATTAAATCAACGATCTCTAATGGTAAAAATTTGTTTAATGATAAAGATTTTAGAATTCTCACTCTTATGAACCCACAAACACCTAAACTATATTCACTAATAAAACTTCACAAAACGGGTTACCCTTTAAGGCCAGTAGTATCTTTCGTGTCAGCCCCATCCTATAAACGTCTTGGTCAAATACTCATAGACAACACTAAATTTAAAACTAAATTTGCAATAAAAAATTCACAACTAGTTGAAAACACCAAACATTTATAGTTACCTAACAATTTAAAATTAATCTCTTTCGATGTTCAAAATCTTTTTCCAAGCATACCAAGTAGGGAAAGTGTATTACTAATTGAAAAACTTCTTTCTGAAATCAATGTCAACCCAGTAATAAAACAAGACATCTTAAATTGCTTAAAGGTTTGCCTAGAACAAAATTATTTTAAATTTAATAATGACCTATACATCAGCCTAGACGGTCTCATAATGGGCCATCCACTTAGTCCTCTTTTGGCGGAAATATTTATGAATAACATAGAAAACCAAATAAGCAAACACCCACTGTTTAAAAAATTGATAGACAATTTGCCCATTTCAAAATTTTTTGAAAAATATACACAAAGATATAAAACTCACCAGTGAAGTTGAAATCAACAAAAGCTTAAACTTCCTTGACCTAACAATAAAAAGACATTAACAACAAACACAGTTTTTCTATTTACTATAAACCGTTACATACTGACATAATTATCCATAATACCTCATGTTATCGACCAAGTCACAAACTTGCAATTTTCCATAATATGATTCACAGACTAATAAATGTTCCTCTAAAGCAAGACGATTTTCAAAAAGAACTTAATAGTATAAAACAATTAGCAGTAAGTAATGACTATTTACCATCCATAATAGATAATGTTCTCAAGAAAAAACTTTACAAAAAAGCCATTACTACAGTTTTTCCGAATAATAAAGAGCCTTATAAAAACGTAAAGTAAATAACGTACTATGGTTGATGCAGCACTCAATTAAATAGTTTCTTGAGAAAATTAAATATTAACACAGCATTTAAAACCTCCAACAGACTTGGCAAATTTATAAAAAATAACAAAACTAAAACAGATAGAGACAATAGATCCGGAGTATACAAATTAAATTGTGGAAATTGCTCAAAAACATATATAGGTCAAACAGGAAAGTTTTTCAAAAATAATAAAAGAACATGCTTCGTCATACATCAATAAAAAAAAATAACTCAAATTACGCAAATCATTTTTAATTGAAAATAATCACCAATTCCACCCAAACTTTGAAATATTACATACTTGCACAAAGTGCCTGAAACTTAATTACCTAGAATCTTTAGAAATGAACAAATTGAAAAATTCAGATTCCTTAATAAATGAACAATTAGACTTAAATAATTCACCATTACTAAATCTATTTTAATTAAATTAATTTATTACCTGCCATAAATTGTGAACCAACCGTTTATTTATAGTAATTTTTATCCTCATTTTGTAATAAACCATCTGAAGAAGCTGTCGTACAGCGAAACATGTCATGGTGTTTTACTTCTTGCGAAACTTCTAGCAATTATTACAACTAATTTCATAAATTCCACTTATCTTTGGGATTCCTCAGATTGTCTGATGACTTACAGAGGAAGGTGAGGTCTACCTTATTAAATACCTTATTGAGTCCCCTGGTATAGTTCGGATTATATAATATGGAGACATACTTGGTCGTATTTTCTTCGCGTGTAAAAAAAGGTGGAATTCTGAATTTTTAACCTAAACTTGTCTATTTATTACCTTGTTTATTGAGTCATCCTCATAATCATTAACTCTAGTTATATTCCTAATACGATTCCTTTCATTATTAAAGTTTACTTTATAATGTTGTTTGTAATAAAATGAATTATTAGGAATATATTATAAAAATGTAAAAGTAGTTGAAATAAAGTGTTTGGTATAGTAGTGATATACCAGCTGTACAAGTATGAAATGCGGATTTTTTTTTTCTAAAAAAACATGTTAAATTCGGAAGAATGATAAAGAGTGCTTTATTAAAAGTATGCTCCATCGCTTGTTATACATTTTTCCCATCTTTCGGGCAATTTGTGAATACCACGCCAGTAAAAATCTTCCCCTTTTGCTGCGAACCATTCATCGAGCCATTTTTTCACATCTTCATACGAACCAAAGCGCTGTTCAGCAAGTGCGTGACCCATCGATGCAAACAAGTAGTAATCGGAAGGAGCCAAGTCTGGTGAGTAAGCCGCATGGGGTAGAACTTCCCAGCTGAATGCTTCCAACGTGTCGCGAACTGGTTTTGCCGTATGTGATGGAGCATTGTCATGAAGAAAAATGACTTTGTGTTACCTCTTTCGGTATTCTGGCCTTTTTTCAAGCAGCGAACGGTTCAAATCGGTTAATTGTTGTTGGTAACGTTTAGTATTAACCGTTTCATTCATTTTATAATAGAACACGCCCCTCTGGTCCCACCAAACACAGAGCGTCTTTCTGCCAAAGCGATTCGGTCTTGCGGTCGATGTGGATGGTGCGCCTGGGTCTACCCATGATTTTTTGCGCTTGGGATTCTCAAAATAAATTCACTTTTCATCCCCTGTAACTATACGATGCAAAAACGACTTCCTTTTGTACCGAGCGAGCAAAATGTCACACGTGTTTTTGCGTTTTTCCATTTGCCTGTCGTTCAACTCGTGTGGTACCCATCTACCGGTCTTCTGAATCTTTCCCATCTCTCGTAGCCGATTGGAAACAGCTTGTTGACTAACGCCCAATTGCTCGGCGAGTTATTTTTGTGCTTGCGAATCATCTTCGTTTAACAATGCTTGCAATTCCACATCTTCATATTTTTTTGGCAGTTTTCCACGTTCCTTGTCTGCAACATCGATGTCACCAGTTTTGAAACGCCGAAACCATCGTCCACACGTATTTGGCGATGGAGCATGTTCACCATAAGCTTCTCGAAGTAATCGGTATGATTCAACAGCAGTTTTCTTTAAATGAAAACAAAAAATTAATGCTGTCCGCGAATGCTCTTTGTTCGGTATAAATTTCAACACAACGCTATGTACACACTTTTCCAATTTATCACTCGTGCGCGTCTGACACTTGTTGATGACACAACAAAATGGCGCAGTGTCAAATCTTTATAGCACAAACTGCATTGGTGCACCATCTGTTGTCTGAAATCCGCATTTCATACTTGTACACCTGGTATACTGAGTAGTATGGCTTACAGTGAAAAAGAAGGAAGGGTAATAAAAAATAAATACTGTTATCTGCCAAATGGAACATTATTTTGCCCTCTCTCTTTTTTAAAACGCTAGGAAAAAAATTAAAACACACGTGGCAAGGAGGGGTGGGGCTCAGAATAGCAGCCAAACGTTAATTAGTCCGGAGATGAAATGCATTTCTCACCCACTAGGAGGAAATTATTGACTTTGCTCGTATTGAGTTTCGGCTCTGGCCATTCCGAATATATGCCTCTGTGGTCGATGAGTGATTTAGTATTTGCATGTCTCTTTTCTTCCACTTCGACACACTAATATTTGGCTGCCATCTAGGGCAGGACTCCGAAATTGCCACGTGTGGCCTATCACCGCGATCAGGATGCTGATACAAAATATATTGCAAAAACATGCAGTGTATTTTGATTTTCATCTGAAACTCTATCTTCATCGTCAGTTGTTCTCCTTCCTTCCCTCTTAGTATTCTCTTCTTTTTTGAAACCAAATAACAAATTCAGGATAGAAGGTACAGTCGTCATATTTTACCAACACTTGCTCGTCTTGTGGTCTTGTTGTTGTATCACCAATCTCTGGTACAATAGTTGTTGAGTCACCAATGCTCGTTACGCCAACTAGTACCTTAGCCACGATCATCAAGTAATTGTTGCCAAAGGTACAGTTTTTCACGCTAAAAGTAAAAAATGTGATCAAAAATGAACGGTTTGTGTTTGAGGGTTTATTAAATTTTAATCATGTGGAAAGAATTCGTGGAGCTACTGACAAAAGGAAGAATAGTGTTAGACGCCCGCTTCTGGCTTGTTAGCTCTCATCAGTAGCAAATAATCGGGTTAAAAGATGGGGGAAGTTGGATGTTAGGTAAAAAAAAACCGGTCAAGTGCAAGTTGAACTTGTACAATTAGTGTTCCGTACCTTAATTGCTTTTAAAATAAAAAAAATTGTTACGGTGGTATAAAATCATCAGTGACTTCACAAAACACACCCCAAATCAGTTTTCAAGAAAGTTTGTTTTCAATCTTTACTGAAAACTGATGCCCTTGAAATTTTGTTTTTTTCATATACCAGATAAATTATTAAAGGTAATGCACTCGTGATAATTTTCGTTCAGTCTATACCCAGTGGAGAATATTCCAGAATTTTTTCAAAATATTTTGATCAGTACTTTTTGAAATAAGGTAGGGGAACAGCGATTTTTTAAAAATAATACAAAGAAAAGTGTGCGCAAGTATTACATTATATATATATTTTTACTCGTGTTTTCACAAGCTTTCATTTGACACCACACTCGATGATCTAGTAAAAAAAAAATTTTTTCACTTCCGATTTTACCCCTCAAAAATAACCCCTTAGTCAAAATTTAACTTTCAAAACTACACAGCTCTAATGAGGCCATCAATTCCTATATTAGTACCCAATTTCAACTTTCTATGTCAAATAGTTTCCAAAAAAAATCGGGTGTGACAGACAGACAGACAGACATTGAAGTGTTCCGTACGGAACACTAAAAAAAGTTTACAGGCTTGTGTTTTCTATCAGTACACTATCTATAATATATATAAAATGCAACGTCTCTCTGTTTGTCTGTCTGTTAGTGCGCTTATCACTAGAGAACCACTTTATCCGATTTACGTACTTTTTTTTTTAAAACATACATATGTTCTCTGGCCAGGTTATAGGCTATATTTTATTACGATAGGTAGCATAAGGAATGAGCAGTGATGTAAAATAGTGAATGAAGTCGGAAAAAAGTTTGCCGCTAGCGCGTCTCCTTGCAATACACAGCCTAAACCATTAAATATGGAACAATATTATGTAGCAGAGAATATCTATACTCTATAATATATATAAAATGGAATGTCTCTCTGTTTGTCTCTCTGTCCATCACGCGAGAACCACTTTTCCGATTTACGTGTCTTTTTTTAAATTCATACATATATCTTTGGCCAGGTTATATAATAATAAGAATAATCTATATCTATAATATATATAAAATGTAACGTCTC
The DNA here is from genome assembly GCA_019049505.1 of Pachyrhynchus sulphureomaculatus. Classification (NCBI taxonomy): domain Eukaryota; kingdom Metazoa; phylum Arthropoda; class Insecta; order Coleoptera; family Curculionidae; genus Pachyrhynchus; species Pachyrhynchus sulphureomaculatus. Next base: position 17,459,437 of record CM032446.1, read on the forward strand.
TCTGTCTGTCTATCTGTCCGTTAGCGCGCTTATCCCTTGAGAACCGATTTACGTGATTTTTTAAATTTATACATATGTTCTCTGGCCAGGTTATAGATATATGTTTTATTACATCTATAACACAGGTTTACAAATTTTTAATTTGGAAAAATACCAAGAACGCCACATGCCTAGATAAGTTAATTGGGACCTCCTGAACACGAAAAACGCTATAATTTTTTTTTTTTAAGTACCGTTTTTTAGATAACGGTACTTTTGTGTTTTTCGGTGTATGGTCCCACTCAAACCCTTATGGAGCCCAACCGAAAAGTCCGATCGAGATAAATGTCATACCGTTGGAAAGGCAACTAAATGCCTTTTCCGGCGGTATACTATAAATTTCTATGTGACAAGAAGTGGCTGAGTTATAACACCTCAAAGTTCAAAATTTGCCTATTTTTTTTTTTTTTTTTTTTCAAAATTTTTCATTTTTATTTGGTTTTTTTTTCTACGTTATTGTAAAGATCTGGAATGTTTTATTTTTTTACCAAGTAGTTTATTTAATAACCAACATTTTAAACGTAATTTGAAAAAAAAAGGATGAAAAATAAAGTTTTTATTAAGGATTTTGTGGAACGACAATATTTTCATTTTCAATTGCTCACACGCTATATTCGGCGTCCATCAGAATTTGAATCACTGTATACGTTGGTAGCCCTGACACACGCTATATTCGGCGTCCATCAGAATTTGAATCACTGTATACGTTGGTAGCCCTGACACACGCTATATTCGGCGTCCATCAGAATTTGAATCTGATCACAGTAAACAGTTTGGCTTTGTACGTGCAAAAAATAAAATGTGTTCAATCGATCCCAACGAATTTTGTTATGTTTGTGGAGTTCTTGTGAAAAAGAAATCACAGCATTTGATGCGAAAAATGAATACGAAAAATTTATCTGAAGCGTATAAGAAGTATTTCGGCTTTCGACCTGCGTCTCTGGACAAACCGTGGACACCGAATAATGCATGTAACAACTGCCGAACAATATTAAATAAAATTGGTAAGGGTCAAGAGTGTTTCTTCACATTTGGAAAGCCAATGCAATGGAGAAACCCGATCAGTCATACAACAGATTGTTATTTCTGTTTAACGGAAAAGGCTGTCGGACGTAGAATTGAACCAGTTTTATCCAGTTGTTAGCTCGGTGACGCTGCCAGTGCCGCACTCAGTATCGTGCCCCAAACCGCAGCTGATTGTAGCAGAGCCCACAAAAATACGAAAAAGAACAACAATAAGTGATTCATCAGATGAGTGCAGTGAATCAGAAATGCAATCAAATAAGAAACCCCATTTACTTACTCAGGCCGAGCTTAATGATTTGTGCCGAGATTTGTATTTGCCGAAATCGAAATCTGAATTACTTGCATCGCGATTGCAACAGTGGGGATATTGTGCTCCTGAGACACGTGTTACATATTACCGTGATCGTAGCAAACAACTTGCAGTTTTTTTCGCAAAAACGGGAAACTTTTGTTTTTGTGCCAACATACGTGGTCTTTTCAATGCTCTCCAACAAAGTTATGACCCAGTGGAATGGCGTCTTTTTCTGGATGGAGGCAAGGATAGTTTGAAGGCAGTCTTGCTTCATAAAGGGAATACGAAACCATCAATTCCAATCGGATATGGAAAATACATAAAGGAAACATATGAAGCAATGAAAGAACTTCTCGCTCTCATACAATATGACCAACATCAATGGAAAGTTTGCTCTGATTTTAAATTAGTTGCCATACTATCTGGATTGCAAGGGGGCAATACGAAGTTTCCCTGTTTTCTATGTCTATGGGACAGCCGTGACCGTCAAAATCACTACATCCGAAAAGTTTGGCCCGAACGAAGTGGGCGTACGCACGGAGAGTACAATATTAAAAATGACCCACTCATTCCTCAGGAGAAGATAATACTTCCTCCACTACATATTAAGCTTGGGTTATTTACAAATATTGTGAAAACGTTGCCAAAAGACAGTCTTGCCATGAATTACCTTAAACAAAAATTTCCGAGAGCCACAGCGAGCAAAATTGAAGCTGGTATATTTGATGGACCTCAAATTCGGGCTCTGTACGGTGACCAAGCATTTAATGAGTGTTTAGGTCCAGCTCATTTGGAGGCATGGGAAGCATTCCAGGACATCGTTTACAACTTTTTGGGAAACTACAGAAGTCCTGATTACGCTGAGAAGATCGATACATTACTGCAAAAATTCAATGCCATTGGTAAGCGTTGAGTGAAAGCATGTATATCAAAAAGGCCGTTATCATTTGAAAATTATTTGAAATTTATTCTTTTTAACTTTTAGGTTCAAATATGACACCTAAACTACACTTTTTATTCAGTCATTTGGATATTTTCCCCATGAACTTAGGATCCGAAAGTGATGAGCAGGGTGAAAGATTTCACCAGGAAATGCAAGAAATCGAGAGACGTTACAAGGGCTGGTGGGATGAACAAATGATGGCAGACTATTGTTGGTTCCTCATTCGCGAAGATACATCCGAAAAAAAACGGAAAAATTCAAGTCACTCGTCATTTTAATTTAAATTTTTTTAATTTACGCCGAATATAGCGTGTGAGCAATGAAAATGAAAATATTGTCGTTCCACAAAATCCTTAATAAAAACTTTATTTTTCATCCTTTTTTTTTCAAATTACGTTTAAAATGTTGGTTATTAAATAAACTACTTGGTAAAAAAATAAAACATTCCAGATCTTTACAATAACGTAGAAAAAAAAACCAAATAAAAATGAAAAATTTTGAAAAAAAACGTAAAAAATAGGCAAATTTTGAACTTTGAGGTGTTATAACTCAGCCACTTCTTGTCACATAGAAATTTATAGTATACCGCCGGAAAAGGCATTTAGTTGCCTTTCCAACGGTATGACATTTATCTCGATCGGACTTTTCGGTTGGGCTCCATAAGGGTTTGAGTGGGACCATACACCGAAAAACACAAAAGTACCGTTATCTAAAAAACGGTACTTAAAAAAAAAATTATAGCGTTTTTCGTGTTCAGGAGGTCCCAATTAACTTATCTAGGCATGTGGCGTTCTTGGTATTTTTTGGCTGTAAACCAGTGTAATATATATAAAATGCAACGTATCTCTATCTGTCTGCCTGTCCGTTAGAACCACTTATCCGATTTACGTGCTTTTTTTTTAAAAATGCTAAACCATTAAATATGGAACAATATATAGCAAAGAATATCTATAATATATATATAAAATGTAACGTCTTTCTGTCTGTCAGTCTGTCCGTTAATGCGCTTGTCACTGGAGAACCACTTATCCGATTTACGTGCTTTTTTTTAAACATACATTGTTCTCTGGCCAGATTATAGGATATATTTTATTACGTTAGGTGACATAAGGAATAAGCAGTGACGATAATAGTAAATCAAGTTGGAGAAAAGTTTGCTGCTAGCGCGTTCTCTTGCAATACACTGCCTAAAGCATTAAATATGGAACAATATCATGTAGCAATGCAACGTCTGTCTGTCTGTCCGTTAGTGCGTTTATCACTCGAAAACCACTTATCCGATTTACATGTTTTTTTTTTTAAATTCATACATTTGGTTTCTGGCCAGGTTATCTATAATCTTCTATCTAGAAATATATATAAAATGTAACGTCTCTCTGTCTGTCTGTCTCTCTATCTGCCTGTTTGTCTGTCCGTTAGTGCGCTTATCACTTGAGAACCACTTATCTGATTTATGTGTTTTTATAAATTTATACATATGTTCTATATAAATCAATATAAGCCTAGATAATGGGAGATAAGATGAGTTAATGGGAGGTAAGATGAAATAATGGGAGATAAGTGACGATAAACCTCTATAATGGGAGATAAGTATAAATAATGAGAGATAAGGAGAAATAATGGGAGATAAGCAGAGATAAGTCTAGATAATGAGAGTTATGGCGAGATAATAGGAGATAAGGAGAAATAATAGGAGATAAGGAGAAATATTGCGAGGTAAGTCGAGATAAGCCTAGATAATGGGAGATAAGGTGTGATAATAGGAGATAAGGTGAGATAATGGGAGATAAGGAGAAATAATGGAAGATAAGGAGAAATAATGGGAGATGAGCAGAGATAAGCCTAGATAATGGAAAATATATAGAGATAATGGGAGATCAGGAGAAATATTGGGAGATAAGGGGAAATAATGGGAGATATTTTATTACGTTGGGTAACAAGGAATAAACAGTGACGATAGTAGTGAATCAAGTCTACGCGAGCGGAGCTGCGGGCTCTGCTAGTTTAATTATATATAAAAGTCTCTTTTTACTTTCATTCCTTGAGGTTCAAAAAATGCGACGAGCATTGTCCTTGTTCTTGACTTTGTCGCACTTTCTTCGGTCTCGGCGAACCACTACTGAGCGATTTCGCATTTTGCTGCAAGGTCGTATTGGTAACACCACCTTTCATCACCCATGATTATTTTATTCGGAAAAGAATCGTCTGCAGTTTTCATTTCGTGATCCGTTACTGCAGACCAAGGCTATTCTGATGACATTTTTTTTTCGCTTAAAAATCAGTAGAATACCAAGCTACTTTCGTTTTTTTTACGAAGTACAAACTCTTCGTTTACCTGCCGAGCCTTTTGTCAAGCAAGTACAATAGCGCGCAACCGACGCTCGAGTCTGGTTTAGAAAGCATTAAGCTGTAATGGTTTCAGAGCTTCCCCTATCATTTCTTCGAGCAGCTGTTAAGTAAACACTCAATAGAATGTTTGTGCGAGTCATTCTATACATGAGTTTAATCATTATTTCGGCAAGAACATTATTCTAAGCTTCAGTACTCTATCGTTTTTGTCAAAACCATGTTTTCGGAATTGGTGTGCACGATTATTCAAAAATTATTAAACGGATCGACATGAAATTGATCATACTTTGAAAATATATAATTATCTTCGATATGAATATTCAATTCAAAAAAAGATTGTTTAAACAATTTTTATAGGTCATTTTTTATCATTTTTAGTGTTCCGTACGGAACACTTATAAGATCACTTCGGTGTCTGTCTGTCTGTCTGTCTGTCTGTCACACCCGATTTTCTCCGAAACTATTTATCATAGAAAGTTGAAATTTGGTAATAATATAGGAGTTGATAGCCTCATCAGAGCCATGTAGTTTTGAAAGTTAAATTTTGACTTAAGGGGTTAGTTTTGGGGGGTGAAATCGGAAGTGAAAAAAAAAATTTTTTACTAGGTCATCGAGTGTGGTGTCAAATGAAAGGTTGTGAAAACACGAGTAAAAATATATATATAATGTAATACTTGCGCGCACTTTTCTTTGTATTATTTGTAAAAAATCGCGAAAAATCGCTGTCCACCCGCCTTATCTCGAAAAGTACTTATCAAAAAATTTTGAAAAAATTCTGGAATATTCTCCACGCGGTGTAGATTGAACAAAAATGATCACGAGTGCATTACCTTTAATAATTTATCTGGTATATAAAAAAAAACAAAATTTCAAGGTCATCAATTTTCAGTAAAGATTGGCAACAAACTTTGTTGAAAACTCATTTAGGGTGTGATTTGTGAAGTCACTGATCATTTTATACCTCCGTAATAAAATTTTTTATTTAAAAAGCAATCAACGTACGGAACACTTATTGCGCAAGTGCAACTTGCACTTGACCGGTTTTTTTTTTTGTAAAAAATTGCTTTTTTTCAATTGTAAAAAAATGCGAATTTTTAATTTTTGCGTCTGTGCATATAGAAACTGTGGGTATGTAGATTACAAATTAATTTGATTTTCTTGGATTGAACGATTTTTGCAATCCTAAAGTTGCACGCCAGTGAGGGTGTATGTACCGGAGGTGCTCCACTAGGTGTGCTGTATTCTTTGTTTAAATACACATTTGTGTCTTTGTATTCTTTTTAAGTTTTTTTTTTATGGATCTAGCACACGTGCTGCAGGGAAGTCCCTAAAGCGCTCCAGGAGCGGCATGTGTGCGGAAAAAGCAATTCACGTTGTTCTTGAATCGCTCTAAATTGTACTCGGTGGGAAACACAGCGTTGGGAAAATTATTCCAAAGGGATGACGTTCTCCATATAAAAGACTGCTTGAAAAGCGTTAGACTGCTTGAAAAGCGTTCAGCGTTCAAAGTTGTTCTAGTATGCTAAAAAGTTTTACATTTATTGAGTCTATGTATTGCCGATAAAAATATATATAAAAAAAAACGTTTTTTTTTTTGCGCTGGACCAGGATCTCCCTTAAGTCAATAGACCCACTATTTTTCTGAGTATAATTCTTAGGGCAGGGGTTCCCAATCTTTTTTTTACTGCGACTCCCTTTACAGGTTGCATTTTTTTGCGACGTCGTTCTAAAAGAAGATACCTGAGTGTAGCTATAGCACACAATAAAATTACTTTATTATTCAAAGAGCACTCCAAAGAATATAGAATCTTAATTATTATTTATTAGAAAACATAAAAAAACTAGAAACAATACAATTAATGAGAAGGATGAGCTTGCTTTTCTGAGCAAACTTCTCAAATCAGGGCTGAAGTTTTAAAATTGCTACTCATTTCTTTTTCTAAATTTATTTGTGACCTGTACTTCGATTTGATTACTGCAACTGCAGAAAAGCCAGTTTCACATAAGTACGACGCACAGTGGGGAAAAACGAAAAATCGTGTTTCAAAATTGTCTAGAGCCTTCAATTTTGGTTCGATTTGGACGATTTTTTTTTAAATTGAAGCTTATTAAATTCCGAACAAAGTTGTCGGAGCCGATTTTGCAATTAAACTTTCGTTTCAAAATGGCGCACGTCTTCAAAATGGCGGTTTCTGATTATATAGCGACTGAGACACAGAAAACGCTTACAGTTTCTAACCAAGTTGTGCTAAAATGCGTCTATGTATGTTTTTTTATGTCGCAGATAATATATCTAATATCACAGGTACAAGATTAATAATAATGAACCCAAAATGGCTGCCATGAACAATAAAAGTATTATAAATATGAATAAACGTACCATTATTATTTTATATCCATAACATTTGCATAAATAATTTCTTTAAGGTTGTTTATTATAAATGTGTTTCAACAATTGACTTAAAATGACAAATCAAGTATGGCGGATGCCAAAATTGAATTCTAGCAATAACTGCATGAAAATTTAAATCCCGCAAACTAAACTTGAATAACTTGAATGATCTGACTGCCACAGTCTAAATGCCACAGAGAAACTTTCTTGCTCGATTCAATTTTGGCATCCGCCATATTTTATTTGTCATTTTAAGTCAATTGTTGAAACATATTTATAATTAACAACCTTAAAGAAATTATTTATGCAAATGTTATGGATATAAAATAATAATGGTACGTTTTATTCATATTTATAATACTTTTATTGTTCATGGCAGCCATTTTGAGTTCATTATTATTAATCTTGTAACTGTGATATTAGATATATTATCTGCGACATAAAAAAACATACAAACACGCATTTTAGCACAACTTGGTTTGAAACTATAAGCGTTTTCTGTGTCTCAGTCGCTATATAATCAGAAACCAACGTCCGCCATTTTGAAACAAAAGTTTAATTGAAAAATCGGCTCCGACAACTTTGTTCGGAATTTAATAAGCTTCAATTTAAAAAAAAAATCGTCCAAATCGAACCAAAATTGAAGGCTCTAGACAATTTTGAAACACGATTTTTCGTTTTTCCCCACTGTGCGACGTAGCAAATGGTAAAAGAATTTTCAAAGCCGTTGTGCTAATAGTAGGATATTTTTGGGATGCACTGCTCCAAAACTGAAACAGTTTGTCTTTAGCGAATCGTAGTTTTTAGCCTCATTTCGCAAGATAGTTCTAACAGCTGTTCTTCCTCGACTTTTGAAAGTGTAGATGGTCGATTGGAATGGGTTTCTAATCCAGTCGTATTGATTCAAATTGCCTGGAAAATATTTAATAAAATAGGTGCTTAATGTTGATAAGTGTTGGATAAATATCAATTGCAAACTTGGCTCCAGATTTTGAATAGATTTTTCTTTTAGAAAGCCTTTCAAAATAGGAAAACAGTCAGTATTTCCTTGCTCCTCTTCTATTTTTCTTTTCCACAACAGCAACTTCTTTTGAAACGCTGCAATTTTATCAGTCAGTTGCAGTATATGCGATTCGTTTCCCTGCAACGATATATTAAGGACATTTAATTTCCCAAATATGTCGCAAATATACGCTAATTTTATTAAAAAGTCACTATTTTTAAACTTTTCTGCGTCACAATTCTGTCAATAAATACGTGTACAACGCAATTTTTAATTCTTGTACACGTGAGAGTACGTTACCTCTCGACAACCAACAATAGTTACAGTAATAAAGTAAAGGTGTATGCTTGGCATCCAAATCTTTACAAAGCTTATGGAAAAATTTTGCCTTCACGGGTCTTGTTTTTATGAAGTTCACTACTTTGATAATTATATCCATCACAAAATTTAAATCAGGTGGGTCTCCCTATGTATGACGCAATGTGTCCATTTTACATTTGTAGCCTTGATTTTAATGAGAGCTTGAAGTCCTCCATACTACATTGACATCGCGCTAGCTCCATCCGTACACACACCGACACATTTCTCCCATTGAATGTTATTATTTTCTATGTATGAATCTATGATCTCAAACAAATCACTAGCCTTACCGGTATCAGTCAGTTTTTTTTGCAAAATAACAAATCCTCACGTACATACATAACATATTAATTGAGCGTCGTTATTACTGTCTGTCGCTTCATCCAGTTGAATGGCAAATAAACCAGAAAGATTTTCCACAATTTGCTCATTAATGTCTTCAGTTTTGTCTTGGATGCGACGCACAGTGTCTCGACTAGTATAAGCTAGCGGGACAATATTATTTCTTCACTTATTTCAATTGTTTATGTATATTCCAGGTATCTTAAGCTATTTTAAGAAAAAAAAAGTTGAAAAATGTGTACTGTATGTGTATTAATCGAAATATGTAGCTGCAAGACGGAAGTGGTTTACTAATGTGTCTCATTTGTTCACTATTGTCGCTAATTGTTCTTTAATTAGCTACATACGACTACCTGCTCATTATGTGTGAAAAGCACAATCATGTTTGTTTACAAAGAAATTTCTAGGAAAAAAATAAAAATCATAATGATAGTACCCACATTTATTAATTTACAAAATATTATTTCTTTTAAAATAAATTAGTACAATAACAGTATCTATATATCAATTATTTACAATAACAAGGTGTATAAGTAAAAGAAATATAATATTAAATAACTTATATACTAAGGCATGAATTATAAGCAACTACAACACACAATAAAATAAGAATAATAATTACAATAAAAAAATACTTAAACCTACTAATCACCATCAGATGAGTCGTCATCACCGCTCTCCCAATCAGTAGAATATTCAGAGAGTAAATAATCCTCCTCATTTAATTCGTGATGATGACTTACAGATGGTGTTTCGGATGGCAATGAAGGTGGGATAATCAACTGCAGAACCTCCGATGGCAAAGAAGTAAATTTTCTTCGCGGTAATTCTCTATACGAGTTGATAACAGGATCAGACGTAATTAAAAGCATTCTCAAAAGATCTGTATTTGTGGCAATACGTGACCGCTTCCTGGCGTGCCGTTCACGGAATCTACGACAGTCTTTATTTCTTGCCTCCTGGGCTTCTTCGGAGAGTTGTCCAATGGGAAGAAGAAAAGACTTTATAACTTCTGCGCTGTGTACAAGAATTTTATGCACAGTAACGGGCATGGAATACCACGAATACAGATCAAGGTATAATTTTCTAGTATCAACACAAAACTTTTCGAGTTCTATATAATTTATGTCATATCCCGATGACAAAGTTCTTAAAATTTCATGAAATCTACGAATAAGGTTTACGTCTAATCCTGTAATTTCGCTGCTCAATTCAGCTTTGGAAAAAAATGTACGTGCTGTGTTTCCATCGTTTGTGTTACCATACCCAGGTTTTGGTTTATCTACAATGAGACCCATACGATCTTTAAACACTTTTTGTATCTCTTGTGACGTTGCTTCACAATAGCTTTGTCGTTATCTCCCCTGACTTGCCACTTTTTTATTTCTAAATGATAGCTGATGTGAAGCAAACATTCAAACGTGCGGATCCATGCATGTAAAGTAGATAAACCAAATGCAAGGAGTTCTTCGTTGCTGGGATATTTCTTTGACTCCTCGTTCATAGTAGATGGGGTGGCACCGCAAATATAACACTTTTGTGTTGAACTTGTGTCTGTTAAGGCATTGCACACTTTGCCATCAGTCATTGTCAACAACAAATCGTGTTTAACAGAGATTTGAGATCCAGCAACGTTACATAATGTTGGAAGAAGCTGACTTACTTCATCTAAAATTTTAGAAGTTTCTTCTTTCGTAAACTCTTTTGTCTCCTTGGCAAAAAATAAACTTAATAGGACGGCAATTTAAAGTAGAGGAAGGTCTTGGATTTTGCCAGAATTACAGTTTCGCCATCAAGCAGTCTCAAAGGGACAAATGAGTATACGAACAAAAATTCGTCTATAGCGTTAGTGTTCTCAAATTTCTGCTTATACGTGCTATGCCCCGAACTCCCATCACAGCCCCATTTGCTTACCAACGTATAATATGAACGAGGTAACACACTTCTAATGACTTCCGTCTGAGCTTTAACTAATCGTTCAGCCGTTTTTTATCCAAAATCGCGTAAAGTTTAATTTCAGCTCGAGATTCAGTCACAGAAATATATTCGTCAGAAGGGCAACAAGAAGCTTTGAACTTACCTAAACTATAAAACGATGGATACACTTGATGTCCCGCTTTCATTGACCATTTTCTTGTTTGTTTATATGAGTGAGAAGTCGATTTCGAGTCCACATAATAAGCTAAAGCTTCGTCTGGTGTTAACTGCCGACTTTGTTCAGAACACTTATTCTTTTCTCTAGTTTTACTGACCGCGACGTTATGGATCTGTTTAGCAACACTTCGATGCCCTTCTTTTCGAGTAGCTAACTCAGCTGCTGTAATAAGCTCACTTGCACTTCGCGATTCCAAAAGATCTTCTACTCTCCGTCTCTTCGTTTTCGTTGATGAGTCTTCAAATGATTTTCTTTGTCACACTTTAAAGAAGTCCACTTTTGATTGAATTTTGCTGAAAGGCTTGATATTTTCATTTTGAGTCGTTTTAGAGAATCGCCAGAAACATCAGACATATTGAATTTTTCACTTATATAATAAAAAATGCCACTGTTTCGTTCAGTTTTGTCATGTTTTAGCCATTCTTCAAAAAACTCCATTTTCGTCATAGTCACGACTCGTTCTGAAAAAAATAAAATAATTTTACTTTCGGGCCTTTTCGGGATCTATAATATATATCAATCTGTGCCTGAATGTTGTAGGTATTACATATACAAAAATCTAGGTGGATATATGTGGATAAAAAAAGTTGCTACTTTTAAAGTTTACAATTAATGTAAAATTTGCTGGATTTATCTATACATTTACAAATTGATATTACACCAAAAGTATACATATTTTTTTATAAAATATATAAGTCATAATAGAGTACATACCTTCAACAGAATATTCCATTACAAAAAACTCGTTTCACTTTACTACCAATTTTAAAATATGTTATCACAAGTGTGCATAAAATGCAACTGATTTGCAAATAAAAATGACCTCTCTTATAAGGGTTACTTTGACCCCCTGATAAGATACCTTTATGAGGTGATAAACAAATTAGTTCTTGGAATTCGTTAAATGGGGGGGGGGTTGTTTACAAGTCGTTATCAGTGGTTCCTGGAAATTACGTCATGAATATTGTCCCGCTAGCATGTTCTTGCCGAATCACTGTGCGACGACTTAAAAAGAGGAATATTTTTTATTTCTTTAGTAGCCCATTCTCTAATCATCACTGATACCATATCAATCGCTGCAAGTAAAATAAGATCTTCAGCAATCGTATGTGGTTTCTTACATTTGGCAATACTGTGAGCCACCTTGTAAGAGGCGAGCAGTGCTTTGGAAGGAATAGATGGTCTTCTCGCAATTTCCTTGCAAGAAAATCACGCGGCTTTCCTTGTAAATTACTGTGAGTTGTTTTTAAATGACGTTTCAATTTATTAGGAACCATACTTTCAGCTGCCAGCACCTTGTAACAAACAACACATTGGGGAAGTTCCATATTTCCTTTGCTAATGTAGGTAAATCCAAAATCTAAATATTGGTCATCATATTTTCTGTACTTTTTTCGTTTCTCTATAGTTTCTCCCCTATTCTCTCCTGCGTCTTCAACACGTTTTCTATTTATTTGAATAAAGTTATCCATTTTAAGTAATGAATACGCACGTAAATTAAATACAACACACTTGAAATCAAAACACTGCATTCATCAGCGCTCGTAAACGACGAATAAATAAAGCACCGAAACCAAAGACCGAACGATGAACGAACGAAAGCGTGGAGAAATGGAGGGGCGGGCTTACTGAGTCGCTAATGAGATGCGTGCTGCGCCGCGCACTAACTTATTACGTCGCGCTCAGACGACCTGTGCGTATCGTCTCACGAATCCGCTAGGATAGCGCCGCGACGTCCCAGGGCATCGCGACGCACAGTTAGGGAACCTCTGCTCTAGGGGTATAACTTGAGGCAGCTTGCTGTTGTGATCTTTGTAGTGGCGGCAGTTGTCGCTCAAAGATTACGTCCAGTCAATCCTCTAAGAAGATTAAGAAGAATAAAACCAGTCTTATAACGTACAGTATTTACCCAAGGAATATCATTAATAATTGCTTACCTGTAATGACTAGCATACCATGGATTATTTGCAAAAGATATACCCCGTCCATATTTTCCGTTCACCACTTTCCTCCAATCAAGATTATGTGTTAAAATACTTTTTAAATTATCAGATGAGGTTCCATGAAAAAGTATACGTTTTCCACACTGTTTCGCATTCCTTAATTTATTCAATTTGTATTGGGCAAATAAGTACGGATTCCAGATATGTACTATGCCTTTTATGTTGAATTCCTTGTTAAATTTTCCGTTGCTTAGTTGTGACATAACGAACCTGTAATTAAACCATATAATTAATTATCGCTGAGCTTTAAAAAGTAAATTAAAATTTGTGGAAATTAATTGAAACAAATTCTGGCTGCTTTTACCCCAGGCAGAATACGATTTTAAGGTGAACTCGTCGGATACTGCTACTTAAAAAAAAAATACTCGTCTGGACGAGTATATTAAGGAAAAAATATTGCGACCGCTGAAAAATTGGGGCAACACCCTTAAAAATGGGAGTTCGTTTTTGGGTTTTTTAGCGTATTTTTGCAATTTTATCATGAATTTATGGAAGATAAACTAAAAATTCTGACAAATTTTGATTTGAGATAAAAACAAAAAACGAAAAATTTAAGAGGCTATGGATGTCATTTGAATCTTCTGGTCGGGAGAAATTGGCCGTTTTTGTCTTTTTTTTGTAATTTTTAGTGTTCCATACGAAACACTTATAAGATGACTTCGGTGTCCATCTGTCCCTCCGTCTGTCACACCCGATTTTCTCCGAAACTATTTGACATAGAAAGTTGAAATTTGGTACTAATATAGGAATTGATGGCCTCATCAGAGCCGTGTAGTTTTGAAAATTAAATTTTGACTTAAGGGATTAGTTTTCGGGGGTGAAATCGGAAGTGAAAAAAAATTTTTTGCTAGGTCATCGTGTGTGGCGTCAAATGAATTTTTTTTTTATGGGTCTATCACACGTGCTACAGGGAAGTCTTTAAAGCGCTTCAGTAGTGGCATGTGTGCGGAAAAAAGCGATTCACGCTGTTCTTGAATCGCTGTAAACTGTACTCGGTGGGAAATACAGCCCTGAGCAATTTATTCCAAAGAGATGATGTTCTCCATATAAAAGACTGCTTGAAAAGCGTCGTACGAGGAGTAAGAAGCTGAACTTCATACCGATGTGAAGTATTTGCGTGACGTGTATTTCTAACATGCACCGCTCTGGGAGGAATTAAGCGGGCTACATCCTTCGAACACTCTCCATGAAAATACTTGTAGAACAGACTCAAGTCGCCAACCGTTCTTCGATGTTCCAGCGAAACAAGGCCGCCGGTCAGTTCCGGGTTTCCAATCAGACGAACAGCTCTTCTCTCAGAATCCAACAAATTCAGTGTGTGTTTGGGAGCGGAGCCGCAAACATGTGAGCAGTATTCCATAGTTGGTCGAATTTGAGCTTTGTAAAGAATTAACAGTTGTTGTGGAGTGTAAAGCTTTCTGGTTCGAAATAATATTCCCAACTTTTGAGAAGCGCTCCTTGCTATGCCTGCAAGATGTTCATGCCAGGACTTATTTGCTCCCAAATTAACGCCCAACAAATTGAATGACGATGATAGGGGAATGGAGTGCCCCAACATGACCATGTCGGGTTCAGCAACGTTAACTTTTTTAGAAAAAACTGCCGCCTTGGTGTTTGTAGCGTTAAATTCTACTTGGTTACTGTCATCCCAAAATAGAATTTCTTCCAGCTCTTTGTTAAGTTGAACGACCTCCTGCTGTCTGCGGATACTCGTCTGAGGAGCCGATGTCCGAGCGTTCAAAGTGAATGAAGAGATACGCGTACTGTCATCTGCAAAGCTGTAGATAGGATTCCCGGTCTTTTTCAGCAGATTGTTAATGTAAATGAGAAAGAGAGTAGGAGACAATATGGACCCTTGAGGCACACCAACGTTAATAGTGAAGATGTTACAAAGAAATCCGTCGACCGCCACTCGCAAAAAAAACCCTCTCTGAGGAAACATGAGAGCCACAAACAGAACCTTTCAGACACACATTAGAGCGTAGCTTACCCAATAGTCCATCGTGCCAAACACGGTCGAATGCCTTGGATAATGTCAAAAGCCACCGCTCGAGATTCTCCAAGTGTTCAATTGCGTTGTTCCAAACATGTTACATAAGTCAGAAGATCTCCTGTTGATCTATGCTTACGAAAGCCATATTGGTGGAAAGCTTGTAAAAACACAAGTAAAGTATGTATGTACATCAGTGCCCCCATCGAGCAGAAAGCACAGCCGTACCATCTTTCTCTCGAAGTCACTCACGGCACTTTCGACCCCCCTGTAACTTCGTTGTGGATAAAGCTAGAAGCCTGAATTCTCAGTGACTCAGAGGACATAATATACTAGCTATATTCCTAAATTACCTACTATTTATACCTTATTATAGTTTACGAACTATCACCAGTCGAAGTTCTTTAATTTTGTCACTGACACACTCACCGATCATCAAAATTCTAAGGTACTTCTAGCAGACACACAAACTTCAAATTTTGAATTTAGTTAGTCTTTAGCCTATAAAGGAAGGAAAAACTGAAACATCCCGAAATTTCAGTCCCGTTTTCTAAACTGTACTGTCACTTAAACAAAAAAAAGAGGGTCAACCTCGGAATGAAAGATAATAAGCTGTAAACTCGTATAAACCTTTATTTTGGCATTCTAAAAGTTGCGTCAAAAGTCTCATAAAATCGCGTGTCCGCGTCTTAAGATATTCAAGGTCAAAGGTTACAAAAATCGGTTTTTCGCAAATATCTCGCTTCCTATGGTTTCAATGGATATTTGCATCTATTATGAAAATTGTAGAGTATAAAATTCTCTACAAATTTTGTTCTAAACATTTTTTTTATACGCTTAACCGTTTTTGAGATAGAGGGCGGAAAGCGCGCAGTGCTCTGCCATACATAGCATAATACAAGGTCAACCGTGAGTCCCGGTAAATAATACGTCGTATAAAGTTAATTAACCACTAAAAAATCCATAATTATGAATAATTTAATAATACTTACCTACGTGTAATTAAAAAATTGGTAAGTGAAATACTTTAAGTATATTTTAATTATAAAAAAGTATGAAGATGATGCTTCCATGAAAGCAGGGCTAGAAGAGAATATAGTTATTAAAATAGGAGCAAAAGTCATGTTAAGACGAAATATTGACGTGAGTCTTGGCTTAGTCAACGGTTCTATCGGTATAGTACAAGGAGTAAAGGTTGATCCTAAAAATACAAATAAAATAAAAAAAATCCAGTCAAAACTAAATTTGAAATTATTAATAGAGCTTATGTTCATCGCAAACAGTTACCGATATGTATAGCCTATGGTATTACCATACACAAAAGTCAGGGGCTAAGTCTAAACAGTGCACTGATGGCCATCGGTTCGTCAGTGTTCACATGCGGTCAAGCATACGTGGCACTTTCAAGAGTGACAAGTCGGGGGCGGATTACATCTAATTAATATCGACTTCGGTAGTATCAAAGGTCAGGAGTCCGCAATCGGTGAATATAATCGACTTATGTAGAAGCACTTATCGTCCAGACTTATGAAAAATTGTAACATCATAGCCTTTGAGAATAACCAATAGAGACAGGGAGTGGGCTTTAAGAAAATCCATAGCTGACGTACAAGAAATATTACCCGAGAAGAAAAAAAAAAAAGAGGACTACCTACAAAAAGAAATGAGATCCCATCAAAAACATAAAATGTAAAAAAATACCAAGTCTCGCAACGCAGTCATTCCACCACAAAAAGTTGTCAGATCTCATGTAAAACCAAGTCATCTTTATTTCTATAATAAATATGACTTGTCAATCGCACGGCAACATAATCACATAAGAATAATCTACTATTGAAAATACTTTATTCTTAAGTGCACTGTTTAGACTTACATAGCAATCGAAATAGTAGATTATTCTTATGTGATTATGTTGCCGTGCGATTGCCAAGTCATTATATTTATTATAGAAGTAAAGATGTCTAATATTGATACGGTCACTATAAATGTTGGTAGGTAACTAATTAGATAACAATTTATGACAAAGTTGTTGAACACAGGTGCTTCCATAGGTACTAACTAAAATAACTGACTTGCTTTTACATGGTGTTTTTGGTGGGATTATTATTTTGTGCAGTAACTTCATAATTTTTATTAATTTAATTTCTTCTTATAAAATTTATATTTGCAGTTAATTTAAGAGTTCTACTTAATAAAAAGGGAAAATGAAAATTTTTGTTTATAAAATCGGTCTGTTACAAGACAACTATTTTTGTTCGATTTTTTGCAAAACGTCACTACTATGCTATAGTGTACTACTACTAGTATGTATTATGTAGTCAGTATGGTCTTAAGGCACTAGAACTATATCTAGTTATATATCTAAGGCCATCATTTCTGTCTGGATGAATGTCGCTGAGTAAGTAGTCGTGTAAGTAAAGTAGGAGCAATAGACTTTGAATTGTTGTGACTGTTACTTGATGGAAATTCATAACGAATGTAATGAAAGACTTGATTTTGTCAAATTTCCACTTTATTTAGTTTCACTGAAACTGTATGACGCGTTTCGCTATACTATAGCTTCGTCTGATACAAAATGATATTTGAATATTAGTGTTGTTACATTTATACAAATACCCTAAGGTAGATAGGTAATAAAATCAATACTATATGCTAATGAATATTGCTGGGAAATCCATTCTGAATATTAATTGTATAAATTGAATAAAGGTGAGTTACCATGGGTCAGACAGGTATCTTTTTGTTCGTTTAAGATGATGTCTGAATTTTTAATTCTATTTATTTCTAAATTTTCTAATAGGATTAATTTTACGCCTTTGTTTTGTATGTGTAGAATTTTAAATTTATCGTCAAAAAGATGATTTGATTCTGTTAAATGATTACTGTACGCTGAGTCGTTTTTGTTTTTTAAGTAGCTTCTTTTATGTTCTGAAATCCGAGTTTCGAATGACCTATGTAACTTTTATGACAAGAACCACAATTCAACTGATACACTCCAGATTTTTTTGATCTATTTTGTTTTCCCTTTGCGTTTTTAATGAATTTTCCTAACGAGTTATTTGTTCTAAAAGCTATGTTGATATTATATTTGTTTAAGTGGTTTTTAATTTTCTCTGACGTGTTACCAAAATAGGTTAAAACATCATAATTTTTCCCTGTGTTTCCTTCCTTGGGGTATACTAAAGAAATAGCTTTATTTTTTAATTTTTTGTTTAGAATTGAGTCTATGGTGTCAGGAGACTATCCCTTGTTAACAGCAATTTGTTTTATTAGATTTAATTCTTTATTAAAATCATCTACAGATAAGGGGACACTTACAAGTCTATGAAACATACTGTGGTAAGCTTCCAATTTGTGTTGTAGGGGGTGAGCTGATTTTATGTTTATTGTAGTATCTGTATGTGAGGGTTTGTGAAAAATAGCGAATTTGTGTTTGTTGTAATGTCTGGTTATCGTTAAATCAAGAAAATTAGTTTTTTTTGTCGACTTCTAGTTCCATAGTAAATTTGATATTTTTATGTATTGAAATTATATAGTTAAAAACATTGTCAAGTTGACGCTCTGTACCATTAAAACAAGCAAAGATGTCGTCTACATATCGGTACCAATACAAAAATGATTTGCTAAATTCTTGTCGATGTATTTATTTTTCTAGGTTATCCATGAATATTTCTGCTAAAAGCGAAAAGGGAAAAAACAAATATCAACTACAGCCTACTACAAAAAAAGTGTTTTCAGATCATAAATTCTTTGACAGATTTATAAATTTATCAGCAACAAATTTTTCCAATCAAGAAACAGCCCTCTTAAACAAAGGTTTTAAACATAATATAAGTAATAAATTTGATTCAAAAGAATCCGAAATCTTGGCTGTAGAAACAGAAATAGCTTTTATAAATGTACCATTCAACACACCAAAAAAATACATTTGCGCAAATAGTATAAAAAACGATTTTCTTAGCAACAAACCAAATTTAGATAATGAAATAAATGAAGCTAGATTAATACAAAACAAAGCTAAAAATAATAATATTATTTTCACAAAAGCAGATAAGGGTAACACAATAGTCGCTATAGATCAACAACAATATATAGACAAAACATTAGAATCCGACAGAAAAATTCAAGAAAGGTATTAGAACAGCGTTAGGTAAAGCTTCTAGCATCATATCAGACAACCAAATCTCAAAGTAACAGTCATGAATCATCAGCCCCCTCTACTTTATTCATTAGTCAAATTACATAAAGAAAATCATCCTATTAGACCTGTAGCCTCCTACATATCGGCCCCAGCTTACAAACTCTCAAAATTCCTCATAGATATCATTAAAACGAACATTAACTTCACCCCAACTTACACAATAAAAAAAATTCGTTAGAATTAACAGAAAAAATTTCCAACGTCTTTCTACCAAATAATTCAAAACTAGTATCATTTGACGTCCAGAACCTTTTCCCTAGCATACCCCCGGATGAAACAGTAAAAATCATAAAAACATTCCTAATCAAAAATAAAGTTAATATCGTTATACAACAAGACATACTAAATTTATTAAATACGAGCCTCAATCAAAATTATTTTTACTTTAATAATACGTTTTATAGTTCTGAGGGTCTCATAATGGGTAGTCCACTTAGCCCGCTTTTAGCAGAAATATTCATGGATAACCTAGAAAAACAAATACATCGACAAGAATTTAGCAAATCATTTCTGTATTGGTACCGATATGTAGTAAGTAATCATTTAACAGAATCAAATCATCTTTTTGACGATAAATTTAAAATTCTACACATACAAAACAAAGGCGTAAAATTAAATCTATTGGAAAATTTAGAAATAAATAGAATTAAAAATTCAGACATAAACTTAAACGAACAAAAAGGTACCTGTCTGGCCCATGGTAACTCACCTTTACTCAATTTATACAATTAATATTCAGAATGGATTTCCCAGCAATATTCATTAGCATATAGTATTAATTTTATTACCTATCTACCTTAGGGTATTTGTATAAATTGTAACAACACTAATATTCAAATATCATTTTGTATCAGACGAAGCTATAGTATAACGAAATGCATACAGTTTCAGTGAAACTAAATAAAGTGGAAATTTGACAAAAACAAGTCTTTCATTTCATTTGCCATAAATTGTGAACCAACCATTTATTATAGTAATTTTACCCTCATTTTGTAACAAACCATCTGAAGAAGCTGTCGTACAGCGAAACATGTCATGGTGTTAAAAATAAAAATTTAGTGGAAATTTAAGTAGTGTTTTACTTCTTGCAAAACTTCTAGTTACTTTATCTCCACCAAGTATCGGCTGAATCAATCCTAGAATTTTTTTAAATGACACTCTACAAATAAGCACGCCAGCATTTTTCGGCTTATTCACAAAAATATACATTATTCGATATTTATTTTCAGTCGTTGCCGACAGAGAGGGCATTGCAGTTATTGAACCGAATTTTAACTTGTAAGAGGCTCACCTGATTTACTATATTCCTGTTTGACGTATCGAAAAATTTACTAATAGTGCATTTGAAATTGCACAGTCTAGATACAGCAATATTATGATTTATCCTCTATGGGGTATCACAGGACTATTGTCCTGAGTTTTGGACCTTGAAAAACTTGTGCTCTTATGTTTATAAACAATTTGAGTTTTCGAAACGCGTTTTTTGAGCTTAGAATGTTAATAACTTCGGCTATATAAGTCGGATCGAGACAAAAATCCTCGTTGGTTTTTTTCTCTTTTTATTGTACAGGTTAACAAGTGAACCGATCGGCTTGAAACTTTCAGAAAATATGCCTTTTGTTATAGCAAAAATATCTTTGATTGTGTTAGCCGATACTTGTTGGAAATTCATAATAAAATTATATAAAAAAACAAGACTATGTTTTAATTTCCAATATATTTAAAGTCATTTGACAATTGTTTCACCATACAATGGCTTCTTCAGAAGTAAATAAGAAAGAAAAATATTTGGTAGTAATCCTTGTTATATAGTGCTTAAAAACTATCCTTAATTACCTAAGATTATGCTAATCATTTTATTATATTATTTACAGACAGAATTATTTTAAGAATGCAAATCTGTGGTACTATTTCAGAGAACTAATAAAGATTAAAAGTAAGGGTGAATGGTTTAAGTCTACCTGTTCGTTTAATAATTGATTGGAGTTTTTTCCGTTTGTTAATTTCAAGCAAATTTAATTTTTTAGATTTATTTTCTACATGTAGGATTTTTAACGTATCATCAAAATTATGGGATTCGTTTATTATATGGGTTGCGTAATGTGAATTGTTCTTATTTTTTAAATAACTATGTTTATGTTCTTTAATGCGAGTTTCAAAAGATCTACTAGTTTGTCCAACGTAGGTTTTAGTACAAGATCCACAATTTAATAGATAAACTCCTGATTTTAAGGATTTCTTAGATTTGGTTTTGTTTTTCAAAATTATACTTCCTAAGGAATTACTGGTTTTGAATGCTATTTTATTATTCTTTTTTATTAAATGTTTGGAAATTTTTCATACATAGATTGTTACATAACCCTATGACTACAACTAATATTAACAAAGAATTCAACATAATCAAACAAATAGCAATTAATAATGGATATGACCCCAACATTATAGATAATATCTTGAATAAAAAATCCTTTAAACAAGCAATCTCTCTAATTTATCCCACAATTAATGACAAAAAAGGAAAATTTAGTACACTCACATACACAGGGAAAGTAACTAGAACAATTTCCAAACATTTAATAAAAAAGAACAATAAAATAGCATTCAAAACCACTAATTCCTTAGGGAGTATAATTTTGAATAACAAAACCAAATCTAAGAAATCCTTAAAATCAGGAGTTTGATCTATTAAATTGTGGATCTTGTACTAAAACCCACGTTGGACAAACTGGTAGATCTTTTGAAACTCGCATTAAAGAACATAAACATAGTTATTTAAAAAAAAGGAACAATTCACATTACGCAACCCATATAATAAACGAATCCCATAATTTTGATGATACACTAAAAATCCTACATGTAGAAAATAAATCTAAAAAAGTAAATTTGTTGAATGTCTTGAAATTAACAAACGGAAAAACTCCAATCAATTATTAAACGAACAGGTAGACTTAAACCATTCACCCTTACTTAATCATTATTAGTTCTCGGAAATAGTACCACAGATTTGCATTCTTAAAATAATTATGTCTGTAAATAATATAATAAAATGATTAGCATAATCTTAGGTAATTAAGGATAGTTTTAAGCACTATATAACCGGGATTACTACCAAATATTTTTCTTTCTTATTTACTTCCGAAGAAGCCATAGTATGGTGAAACAATTGTCAAGTGACATTAAATATATTGGAAATTAAAACAGTTTTGTTTTTTTATACAATTTTATAGCAAAAATACTCTGAAAAATGATCCATTTTGGGCCAAATGGCATAAAATGGCGGGCAATTTAAATTTTAAATAACAAAATCAATTGTGCCCACTGGGTTCAATATTTTTGTACCAAAATTTCAGGGCAGCCCTCCTATACCTCTTGATTGCTATTTTTTGTATATTGTGTGGATGGGGTAAATCCTAAAATTTGTAAATTATATGAATACTAATTAAATATTTGCTGTTTTGTAGGTTTTATAAATTACATAAATTTTATAAACATTTTTCTTGTAGAAGTATCATATTTTACTCTTCAACAAGTAATAAACTAACTCAAAATATTACCTGTAAGGTCTTGAGTTTTCCTCTAACATATTAGTCGTATAAGCCGTTTTAGTGGGAATTTCTGGATTGTTTAAATGTAATGCTCGAAATAGGGCGTTTAGCATGTGAATATCAAGATTAACTTTCTTTTTGTATGATGATATACGTTTATGCCTTTCATTTCCTATTAGTCGATTGACTCTTGATTCCTGAGGAGGTAGAATTTTGTGGTAAATTCTGCCTGATTCTACCGGCTCATCTTTTCTTACGGTTCCGTATTCTTTAGGTAGAATTTTGTGGTAAGTTCTGCCCGATTCTACCGACTCATCTCTTCTTACGGTTCCGTATTCTTTGGATTGAGTTCTGTCACCAGCCGGGAAAATGGGACGTCCTGGATGCAAAGGTCCTGCATTCGGTCGGGTGGGCTAAAATATTCATATATAAGTAATAGTGCAGTAAAAAAGGATCAAAATAATGGTGAGATAGAATTAGGATTAGTTACAGCAATATTATAATTTCATCCTCTCTGGGGTATCGTCAGAGGTATTGTCCTGAGTTCTGGACCTCGAAAAAACGCGTTTTTTGAGCTTAAAATGTGAATAACTCCGGTTATATAAGTCGGATCGAGACGACAAAAAAAAAACAAACTCTTCGTAATGGAATTCCAACAAATCTTCGGTTGTATGTCGCTTAAGTGCGTACATAACCTACAAAATTGAAAAAAAACAGGCAAAACTGATTTTTTTTTTCATTTAATTGTACAGATCGACTAAGTAAACCGATCGGCTTGAAACTTTCAGAAAATATACCGTTTTTTATAGCAAAAATATCCTCAAATTTTGGTACAAAAATATTGAACAATGAATTTGTTATTTAAAATTTGAATTGCCCGTCATTTTATGACATTTGGTCCAAAATGGATCTTTTTTTTTCAAAATTTAGTTCTAGACGCTAGCTTTCCGATGCCATTAAAAAAAAATTTTTTTGGGGCCATTTCAACTGTTTTTAGTGTTCCGTACGGAACGCTCATAAGATCACTTCGGTGTCTGTCTGCCCGTCTGTCTGTCACACCCGTTTTTCTCCGAAACTATTTGTCATAGTAAGTTGAAATTTGGTAATAATATAGGAATTGATGGCCTCATCAGAGCCATGTAGTTTTGAAAGTTAAATTTTGACTTAAGGGGTTAGTTTTGGGGGGTGAAATCGGAAGTGAAAAAAATTTTTTTTTACTAGGTAATCGAGTGTGGTGTCAAATGAAAGCTTGTGAAAACACGCTGTCCACCCGCCTTATCTCGAAAAGTACTTGTCAAAAAATTTTGAAAAAATTCTGGAATATTCTCCACGGGGTGTAGATTGAACGAAAATTATCACGAGTGCATTACCTGTAATAATTTATCTGGTATATAAAAAAAAACAGGAATTTCAAGGTCATCAATTTTCAATAAAGATTGGAAACAAACTTTGTTGAAAACTCATTTGTGGTGTGTTTTGTGAAGTCACTGATCATTTTATACTTCCGTTACAACATTTTTTATTTTAAAAGCAATCAACGTACAGAACACTAATTGCGCAAGTTCAACTTGCACTTGACAGGTTATTTTTTCCTAGATTTGTTTATTAATCAAATAACATCAAATGCGTTTTTTCGGTTATTTTGAAAAAAAAATGAAATATTTTCATCACATCTGGTAGAGAATTGCGAGACCTTTATTTTAAAATTACCGCTCAAGTGCAAGTTGAACTTGCACAATTAATGTTCCGTACGTTGATTGCTTTTAAAATAAAAGATTTTGTTACGGTGGTATAAAATGATCAGTGACTTCACAACACATACCCCAAATGAGTTTTCAACAAAGTTTGTTTCCAATCTTTACTGAAAACTGATCACCTTGAAATTTTTGATTTTTTTATGTACCAGATAAATTATCGTGCTAATTTTCATTCAATTTCATTCAATTTACACCCCGTGGAGAATATTCCAGCGATTTTTCGTTTTTTTTTTTTAAATAATACAAAGAAAAGTGTGCGCAAGTATTACATTATATATATATATATATATATATATATATATATATATATATATATATATATATATATACTAGCCGTGCCCGCAGCTCCGCTCGCGTGGACTTGATTCACTACTATCGCCACTGCTCATTCCTTATGTTAACTAACGTAATAAAATATCTGCCCTTATTTCCCCTTATCTCCTATTATTTCTCCTTATCTCCCATTATCTCTACATAATTTCCATTATCTAAGCTTATCTTTGCTCATCTCCCATTATTTCTCCTTATCTCCCATTGTCTCACCTTATCTCCCATTATCTAGGTTTATCTCGACTTATCTCGCAATATTTCTCCTTATCTCCCATTTTTTTCCTTATCTCCCATTATTTCTCCTTATCTCCAATTATCTCACCGTAACTCCCATTACCTAGACTTATCTCTGCTTATTTCCCATTATTTCTCCTTATCTCCCATTATTTATACTTATCCACAATTATCTCACCTTATCTCCCATTATCTAGGCTTATCTCGCAATATTTTTCCTTATCTTCCATTATTTCTCCTTATCTCCCATTATCTCACCATAACTCCCATTACTTAGACTTATCTCTGCTTATCTCTCATTATTTCTCCTTATCTCCCATTATCTCTACATAATTTCCATTATTTAGGCTTATCTCTGCTCATCTCCCATTATTTCTCCTTATCTCCCATTATCTCACCATAACTTACATTACCTAGACTTATCTCTGCTTATCTCCCATTATTTATACTTATCTCCCATTATCTCACCTTATCTCCCATTATCTAGGCTTATATCGAATTATATAGAACATATCATATGTATAAATTTATAAAAACACGTAAATCGAATAAATGGTTCTCAAGTGATAAGCGCACTAACGGACAGACAGACAGAGAGACGTTGCATTTTATATATATATATATATATATATATATATATATATATATATATATATATATATATATATAACACATGGGCTGAAAAGTCCCGGGCCTAACAAAGAAAACACGGTTTTTTTGGTTCAAAATTAGCTTTATTCATCAACGTAATCTCCATCAAGAGCAACGCAATCATTCCAGCGCCGCTCTAACATTTCAATACCACTTTTGTAGAACGATTTATCTTTTGCCTCAAAATAGGCCTCAGTTTCAGCGATAACCTCTTCATTCGTGCGAAATTTCTTACCGGCGAGCATTTTTTTTTCAGGTCTGCGAACAGCCAGTAGTCGCTGGGAGCCAAATCTGGCGAATACGGTGGATGTGGGAGCAATTCGAAGTTCAATTCATGTAGTTTTGCCATTGTTTTGATTGACTTGTGACACGGTGCGTTGTCTTGATGAAACAAAATTTTTTTCTTTGCCATATGCGGTCGTTTCTTTGCAATTTCGGCCTTCAAACGCTCCAATAACGCTATATAATATTCACTGTTGATGGTATTTCCTTTCTCAAGATAGTCGATGAATATTACACCACGCACATCCCAAAATACCGAGGCCATAACCTTTCCAGCCGATTGTTGTGCTTTCGGGCGCTTTGGACGAGGTTCACCAGTTGCTGTCCACTCAGATGACGATCGTTTTGATTCCGGAGTGAAGTGATGGATCCATGTTTCATCCATTGTCACATATCGACGCAAAAATTCCGGTTTGTTACGTTTAAACATGGCCAAACACTGCTCAGAATCATCAACACGTTCTTGTTTTTGATCAACAGTGAGCAAACGCGGCACCCACTTTGAACAGAGCTTTCTCATAGTCAAATGCTCATGCAATATAAAGCCAACACGTTCTTTTGATATCTTTACGATGTCAGCTAACTCACGCAACTTCACTTTTCGATCATTCAAAACGATTTTATAGATTTTTTTGATGTTTTCTGGTGTTACCGCCTCATTTGGACGTCCACTGCGTTCTGCATCATCGGTGTCTCTACGACCACGTTTGAAGTCAGCAAACCAACGTTTTATTGTTGTTTCTGATGGAGCGGAGTCCCCATAACACTTTTCAAGCCATTGCTTCGCTTGAACGGTATTTTTTCCCATCAAGAAGCAGTGTAAAATTAAAACACGAAATTGTTTTTGATCCATTGTTTTGAAAATAACAAAAGTAGCGTCACTCTTAGCACAATAACTCACAAACTAATGAATAGAATATCATGAAATTTTAACAGCTGTCTTTTGAAGGTTAGTATTAACTGAAAAAAAGGTGACTGCAATAAAACTAGCGCCATCTATGTGTTAGGCCCGGGACTTTTCAGCCCATGTGTTATATTGTATTCTTTGCAACATGATATTGTTCCATATTTAATGGTTTAGGCAGTATATTGTAAGAGAACACGCTAACGGTAGCCTTTCTTCCGACTTGATTCACTATTATCGTCACTGCTTATTCTTTATGTTACCTAACGCAATAAAATATATCCTATAACCTGGCCAGAGAACATATGTATGTTTTAAAAAAAAAGTACGTAACGCACTAACGGACAGACAGACAGAGAGACGTTGCATTTTATATATATTATATATAGATAACCTGGCCAGAGAACATATGAATGTTTTAAAAAGAAGCACGTAAATCAGATAAGTGGTTCTCCAATGATAAGCGCACTAACGGACACACAGACAGACAGAGAGACGCTGCATTTTATATATATTATAGATATAGATTATTATTATTATTATATAACCTGGCCAAAGAATATATGTATGAATTTAAAAAAGACACATAAATTGGATAAGTGGTTCTCGCGTGATAAACGCACTAATGGACAGACAGACAGACAGAGAGACATTGTATTTTATATATATTATAGATTATAGATTAAAGATATTCTTTGCTACATAATATTGTTCCATATTTAATGGTTTAGGCTGTATATTGCAAGGGAACGCGCTAGCAGCAAACTTTTTTCCAACTTCACTCACTATTATTGTCACTGCTCATTCCTTATGCTACCTATCGTAATAAAATATAGCCTATAACCTGGCCAGAGAACATAAGTATGTTTTTAAAAAAAAAGTACGTAAATCGGATAAGTGGTTCTCCAGTGATAAGGTCACTAACGGACAGACAGACAGAGAGACGTTGCATTTTATATATATTATAGATTTTACTCGTGTTTTCACAAACTTTCATTTAACATCACGCTCGATGACCTAGTAAAAAATTTTTTTTTCACTTCCGATTTCACCCCCCCCAAAACTAACCCCTTAAGTCAAAATTTAACTTTCAAAACTACATGGCTCTGATGAGGCCATCAATTCCTGCATTAGTACCAAATTTCAATGTCAAATAGTTTCGGAGAAAATCGGGTGTGACAGACAGACGGACAGTCAGACACCGAAGTGATCTTATAAGTGTTCCGTACGGAACACTAAAAATGATTTTCGTTCACGTGAAAATGACCGAAAAAATTCATTTGTTGTTACTTGATTAATAAACAAATAGAAAAAAAAAATATCCGGTCAAGTGCAAGTTGGACTTGCGCAATGTGTTCCGTACATTGATTGCTTTTAAAATAAAAATTTTCGTTACGGAAGTATAAAGTAATTAGCTACACAAAACATATCCCAAATGAGGTTTCAACAAAGTTTTTTTTCCCATCTTTAGTGAAAACTGTTGACCTTGAGATTTTTGTTTTTTTATATATATACCAGATAAATTATTAAAGGTAATACACTCGTGATCATTTTCGTTCAATCTACATCCTGTAGAGGATATTCTAGAGTTTTTTCAAAATTTATTGATCAATAATTTTTGGAGGTAAGGTGGGACAGCGATTTTTCGTAGTTTTTTAAAAATAATACAAAGAGAATTGTGCGCAAGTATTACATTATATATATATATTTTTGAATTCGTCTTTTTACAAGCTTTCATTTGACACCCCACTCGATGACCTGGTATTTTTTTTTCTCTTCCGATTTCACTCTCCAAAACTAACCCCTTAAGTTAAAATTAAACTTTCAAAACTACACTGATGAGGCCATCAATTCCTATACCACTACCAAATTTCAACTTTCTGTCAAATAGTTTCGGAGAAAATCGGGTGTGACAGACAGACGAACACCGAAGTGATCTTATAAGTGTTCCGTACGGAACACTAAAAACGGTTTAAAATGACTCCAAAAAAAATTTTTTTTAATGGCATCGGAAAGTTGACGAGACCTAAATTTTGAAAAAAAACCGGTCAAGTGCAAGTTGAACTTGCGCAATTAGTGTTCCGTCCGTTGATTGCTTTTGAAATAAAAATTTTTGTTACAGATGTATAAAATGATCAGTGACTTCACAAAACACACCCCAAATGAGTTTTCAACAAAGTTTCTTTCCAATCTTTACTGAAATCTGATGACCTTGAAATTTTTGTTTTTTTTTTAAATACCAGAAAAATTATTAAAGGTAATGCACTCGTGATAATTTTCGTTCAATCTACACCCCGTGGAGAATATTCCAAAATTTTTTGATAAATACTTTTCGAGATAAGGCGCGGGACAGCGAGTTTTCGCGATTTTTTAAAAATAATATAAAGAAAAGTGCGCGCAAGTTTTACATTATATATACATTTTTTACTCGTGTTTTCACAAGCTTTCATTTGACACCACACTCGATGACCTAGTAAAAAAATTTTTTTTTCACTTCCGATTTCACCCCCCAAAACTAACCCCTTAAGTCAAAATTTAACTCTTAAATCTACATGGCTCTGATGAGGCCATCAATTCCTATATTATTACCAAATTTCAACTTTCTATGTCAAATAGTTTCGGAGAAAATCGGGTGTGACAGACAGATAGATAGACAGACAGACAGACAGACAGACACCGAAGTGATCTTATAAGTGTTCCGTACGGAACACTAAAAAGATCCATTTTGGATCAAATGTCATAAAATGGCTAGCAATTTAAATCTTAAATAACAAATTCAATTGTGCCCACTGGGTTCAATATTTTTGTACCAAAATTTTAGGGCATTTTTGCTACAACAAAAGGCATATTTTCTGAAAGTTTCAAACCGATCGGTCCACTTAGTCGACCTATAAATTAAATGAAAAAAAAATAAAACAGTTTTTTTGGCCTTTTTTTCCATTTTGTAGGTTATGTACGCACTTGAGCGACTTAACCACAATTTTTTTCCCGCCTCGCCTAGTTTATAAACCGTATCAATTAATTCATTTTTAGAAAAATCCATAACTATTACCTTTATACATCACATGTAAAAATTTGAGAATGTCTACATTTTTGTTTTGCCTGACTCAAAAATTTTGAAAAAATTCTGGAATATCCTCCACGGCGTGTAGATTGAACGAAAATTATCACGCGGGCATTACCTATAATAATTTATCTGGTATATAAAAAAAAAACAAAAAATTCAAGCTCATCAGTTTTCAGTAAAGATCGGACACAAACTTTGTTGAAAACTCATTTGGGGTGTGTTTTGTGAAGTCACTGATCATTTTATACCTCCGTAACAATTTTTATTTCAGAAGCAATCAACATATGGAACACTAATTGCGCAAGATCAATTTGCACTTGACCGGTTATTTTTCTATAAGTTTGTGCAAAACATCCAAAAGTTAATCCATTCATGTTAAATTATTTAATAAAATTAAATAAACAATATATAAGGACCTAAATCTTTCGATAATGAATTTATTTTCATAATAATAACCATCGTTAGTCTTATAAAAAATTTTATTTATTTAATACGAAGCATTTCTAAATGACAACATTCAAAACTTTTGGTTGGGTCTATCCTACCTCAACCACCTTAACAGGTAATAAAAATTTCTGGATGGCGTAACAACTTCAAAGTCAAATTCTATATACTATAAATTACGTCATGCGCCATCTTTGTTGTTGCTGACCACCCAAAGATGCTTTTTGCTCCCCGATAATAATTCTTTAGTCTGTGTCAGTACTATTAACATGAATGTAATAATTTGATCGACGACTAAAGATAAATTATGATAAAGGTTATATTATTAGTTTTAGAATAATGTTGAGGTAAATGAATTATCAATAAAATTCCGTATCTACTTACGCTGATTATATTTACTGGCCGTATCTCATATCTTGACGGAGTTTGTATAATTAGCGGCTGGCGACTATGATGTCTTGTGTCTAAACTTTCATCGTTATTTTCTCTACAACAGCACAGTCCCATGTTTACTTCATAACCTAATTTTTACAATTCGTATATACCTGCAGACAGACGATGTGCAACAGAGAACGCTCCGTTGCCAGTACTACTGTAGTAGGTAAACAAGTTTTAATAATGTACTAAAAGGTACTACAAATGTACTAATATCAGAGTAGTAATAGTATATTTATCGGGGATTCTACCAGCGCCATAGTTTTCTAACCTGAAAATAAGAATACTACTCAGTATATATCACCACTACACCAAACACTTTATTTTTGCACTCGACGCGCGTTTCGCTAACCATGTTAGCTTCATCAGGAGCGATGATTGACTAAAGCTAAACTACAAATCTACCCTATTTATACTTAGCCTAACCCTTGAATTACTCAAGCGGAACTAATGACCAAGGCAAGGCCATCAGTTCCGGTCAAGTAACCAGTAGAGGGGACTATAAGGAATAGGCCCTCTGTCTTTATTTAAACTACTTTTACATTTTATGATTTCCATACTTTCGTATGCGTTTAACAATCTCCTATCAGATACATTTTTTATTAATCTTAGATTATCTAATGTTACAGTATGATCAGCTTCAAGGGCATGTTCGACAATGCTAGACTTATCTGTTCTATTGTATTTTAAGTGTGCTGAGTGTTCTTTAAATCTTGTTTTAATTGACCTTTTAGTTTGCCCAACATACTTTTTGTCACAATCATTACAACTAATTTCATAAATTCCACTTTTCTCACAATTAGAAATCTTATCTTTGGGATTTCCTAAGATATTCCTCAGATTGTCTGATGACTTATAGACTAAGGTGAAGCCTACCTTATTAAATACCTTATTGAGTCCCTTGCTATATTTCGGATTATATGGTATGGAGACATACTTGGTGTTATTTTCTTCGCGTGTAAAAAAGGTGGAATTCTGAATATTAAACCTAAACTTATGTTTATTTATTAGCTTATTTACTAAGTCATCGTCATAACCATTAACTCTAGTTATATTTCTAATACGATTCCTTTCTTTATTAAAGTTTACTTTATTCAGAGGGAAAGTGACCAAACGATGAACTAAAAAATGTAATGAGGCTAATTTATGTTGTTTGCAATGAAATGAATCATTAGGAATATATCTATCTGTTACTGTGGCCTTCCTATAGATATCAAATTCTAATCTATTGTTATTTTTAATAATTAAAATATCTAGAAAAGGCAATTGTCCTTTGTTCTCAACTTCGTAAGCGAATTTAATGGAATCAAACCGGCTATTTAATCTAGAAACCAAATCATCAATATTTGCTTTCTTTGTATCAAAAATCGCGAAAATATCATCCACATACCTATACCATACCCTTGGGAAATATTCGAATTCTTGACTGGCTTCGATTTCAAACTTACTCATGAATAAATTAGCTATGAAAGGTGATAAGCAATTACCCATAGCTGTTCCTTCTTTCTGAACATAAAATTGATTGTTATATTGGAAATAATTTTGTTCCATACAAAGTTTAGATAATGTTAAGTATTCACGAATAATTTCGTCTTCAAAGTCATTCATTCTAAGTAATTCTTCGAGATATTGTAAAGTTTGTGGAATTGGCACACTTGGGACAAAGAACTAACATCAAAAGAAATTAAGACTTCACCTTCATTAGGAACTAGATTTTTTGTTTTATTAATAAATTCTAACGAATTCTTCACTGCGAAAGTATTTAACGGTAACTTCTCAAGTTCTTTTGATAACCATTTGGATATTAAATATGTGGGTGATCCGACCGATGAAACAATGGGTCGCATTGCTTTTCCAGGTTTGTGAATTTTGGGTAAGCAATACAATTTTGGTATGGTCGGATTACTCACATTTAATTTAAATTTTAGCGAATCGGAAACAAGGTTCTTACATTTTTTTAAAGAATTTTTAACCTCTGATATCATTCTCGGTAATGGATTTCTTATTATCTTTTCATAAGGGCCAGATTCGATAAGATTATCTACGCGTTCAAAGTAATCTTTCTTATCCAATATAACAACCTTATTTCCTTTATCCGCTTTTAAGTAGATGACATCTTCCTTTTTCAACCCTTTAATTACTTTTATGTCTTTTCGTGAATTAGAATTTGTGTTATTAACCATGTTTTTCGATATTTGATTGCGACATGCTTCCCTAACAAATGATTTACTATTTTCGGGAAGTGTACTAATGGAACTTTCAATGTGAGCAACTATTTCTGATAAATTTTCTCTAGGAGGGGGTACTGAAAAGTTAAGACCTTTGTTTAAGATGTGAATTTCATTTGGTGTAAAGGATTAAGATGAATGATTTTCTACAATATTTACGAGCTCCTGAGGACTATTTTTCTTCGGTAAGAGCTTTTTTAATTTTTTACTTAGAATAGAGAATTTCTTTTTATATTGAATATCAATAACTAAAAACATTTTCCTCCGGAACTCGCTCCATACTTCATATTCAATATTGTTTAATCCTGAAGTTTTTTTAATATGCTGTATGATTCTACTTCTAACATACTACGTTTTGTGTACAAATTCTTGATTTCTAAGTCAAGCCATTTTTGTTTAGCAAAGAATGAAACTTTTTCTGAAATGTTTGATTTTGGTAAATTAACCTTAATAAAATTAGGAAAAACTTTAAATTTCTTGCAAGACTTTAAAAACCAAATATCTGCACCTACTAATCTAATCTTACTACTGTACTTACGATAAAGGTTTAATTCCGTTGACCGTGAAGCCATCTCAACTAAGTTGGGAATGTGGAATCTTTGGCACAATGATACTACTCAGTATATATCACCACTACACCAAACACTTTATTTTTGCACTCGACGCGCGTTTCGCTAACCATGTTAGCTTCATCAGGAGCGATGATGAAGCTAACACGGTTAGCGAAACGCGCGTCGAGTGCAAAAATAAAGTGTTTGGTGTAGTGGTGATATATACTGAGTAGTATCATTGTGCCAAAGATTCCACATTCCCAACTTAGCTGAATATACGAAGTTGCCAGTTTTACAGGGAATAGTGCACCACTGTTAACCATCCTGTTAAATAAAATTTCATGTCGCTAACTGCTAAGGAATTTTTTTTTTGGACTTAAAGCCTACGCATTATACCCGAAAACATCGAAATTTTACAATAAATTAAAAGTTGAAACATTTTTGTTGAAAAACGAAGTTACCTCGCATATTCTCTATTACAAGACATGGTAAAGAATGTCCTTTTGTATAACCCTGTTAAAATTTCATGTCGCTAACTGCTAAGGAATTTTTTTTTTTGGACTTAAAGCCTTCGCATTACACCCGAAATCAGAAATTTTACAATTAAAAATTGAAACATTTTTATTCAAAAACGAGCTTTCCTCGCATATTCTCTATTACACACATGGTATTAAGGGGGTGAGATCCCAGGAAGTTGTAGATAGAAAATTACAATTTTCCTGTACATTTTTGTCAATCACGAAAATAGACAAGAGTATATTATTCATGACATCCTTTCCCGGCAAATCAATAGACCATAAGAACCTCAGTAAGTGCGGTAAGGACAAGTAGAAAATACTGGACAGATTTCCAATCCTGTCTTATGGAAAAAAATGTCCGTATCCCGCGTCCGTGCAACACCGCGAAAAACCTGATTGGTCGCACTTATTCTGCTAGTAAAACCGGCTGTGGATACGTACCGGTGTTGTCACTTTTATTTGTTATTTTTAATAACAGGTTATATGTGGTTATCTATAACTTATTAATAGAGACCGGATTTTATGCATTTGCTTATTTTCATATGCATTTGCATATTTAGACCATTCTCACCGATTATTGCATATTTTACCCAAAATCTAGTAATGATGCATATTTTCCCTATATTTACAATATTTCTCGGTATTACTAGGCAATTGAATTCCTCAGGGTATTGTTAATGTCGCCGGCTGGAACCGATCTTACAACGGTATTTTATTCCTTTGTTTCTTGGTCGGGATATTAAGTGATAAGTACTTAGTTTCTAAGAATATTTGTTTGAGCGTGGATCAAATAAACCATTTTCTCGAAGACGAATTTTTATTTTAAAACAAGATATCAGTTTTTTAACATTATTGTTGACGCGCTTGCATCAGTGTAGTCTTTTTGCAGTTTTTAACGTGTTGTGTTAAAGTTTAACGTGTACCATGCCACCCGCAAAAAAGTGTCTCTTCGTGGGCAGCTGATTATCCTGGAACATTGACATACGACGGAAATGTTTTATATTGTCGAGTTTGCGAGAAAAATGTTTCGTGCACAAAAAAGTTTCAAATTGACCAGCATGTCAAGACAAGTCTTCATATCGCAGGATTGCAAAAAAAAGGCCCACGACAACAACTTATAACAGCAGCAAGTAGCAGTGATTCCACTTCTATAGGCAAACAAAAAAACCACTTTAGCATGGATTTATGTAAAGCATTGCTTGCAAGTAATATTCGTCTCCACAAACTTACAAATCCTACATTCAAAGATTTTCTGCGAAAATATTGCTTGAATCAAAAAAATACCAGACGAATCAACACTGCGTAAAAATTACATACCAACAATTTACCAACATGTTCTGGAAGAAATACGTAATGAACTTATTTGGATTTTAGCTGATGAAACTACCGACAGTTGTGGTAGCTATATTGCGAATTTAATTGTGGGTGCATTAAGATTAGAGCCTTTTTCTTCCTA
The DNA here is from genome assembly GCA_019049505.1 of Pachyrhynchus sulphureomaculatus. Lineage (NCBI taxonomy): Eukaryota > Metazoa > Arthropoda > Insecta > Coleoptera > Curculionidae > Pachyrhynchus > Pachyrhynchus sulphureomaculatus. The sequence goes on from CM032446.1 coordinate 17,494,934, forward strand.
TTCGGTGACCTGCAAAGAACTTGACAAGACAAATCATTCTACGATCGCCAGATTGGTGAATGAGGGTATTAAAAAAATATTTCATGAATCTTCTGCAGATGAAAGAGTGTTTATATTTCTCTCAGATGCTGCTCCCTATATGATCAAGGCAGCCAATGTCCTCCAAGTATTTTATCCAAATTTAATTCATGTGACGTGCTTTGCTCACGGAGTCTATCGACTCGCTGAAGAAGTACGATCCACGTTTAGAAATGTAAATAAACTGATTTCATCAGCAAAGAAAGTGTTTCTTAAGGCACCTGCTCGCAATAACGCCTATAAAGAAAAACTGCCAAATGTGCCTTTACCTCCCGAACCAGTAATAACTCGATGGGGAACATGGATTGAAGCTGTACTATTTTACAATGAACATTTCGAGGCTATCAAAGGTGTAGTAAATGACTTCGATAGTGCAGAGGCTATGGCAGTTCGTCAATCCAAGGAAGCATTTAACGATTCTGATATTAAAAAAAACATAGCTTTGATTAGCACTCACTTTTCCCACATACCTGCGGGTATTAAAAAGCTTCAAACTCGAGGTTTGGCGTTGACCGAATCAATTCAGTTAATGAATAAAATCCGTCAAATAAACTCCACATTGCCAGGTGTATTCCCGCGTAGAGTTAAAGAGAAGTTTGAAAACATTTTGTGCAATAACCCAGGCTTTGAACCTTTGTGTCAAATTGATAGTTTTATTAATGGGACGGGTGAACTTTTGCCAGAAACAATAAGTGCTACCATAGCACCCAAATTTAAATACTGCTCAGTTACATCAGTGGATGTGGAACGGTCTTTTTCCACTTATAAAAATATTTTAAGTGATCGAAGACACAATCTTACTACCCAACATTTGGAACAATACCTTATTGTTTACGTGTACAAGAATACAAATGTTAAATAATTGTTAATTAAATTTAAACATCGTCGATGACTTGTTAATTTCATGCAGATTTTGAAATAAAAAACTAAAAATTACTACTTTTATTATTATTTAATATTGCATATTTTGACCCTTTTCATGCATATTTTAAGCATTTTTCATGCACATTTGCATACATATTTTAAGATTTTTATGTTGCATATAATCCGGTCTCTATTTATTATAAATAATATTCATAATCGATGTGAATGTGTGAATGTGACTTGAATTAAATTTGGATAAAATACTTGGAGGACTTTGGCTGCCTTGATCATATAGGGAGCAGCATCTGCAAAAGATTCAGGAAATATTTTTTTTTTTAATACCTCATTCACAAATCTGGCGATCGTAGAATGATTTGTCTTGTCAAGTTCTTTGCAGGCCACCAAATAGGAAGAAGAAGGCTCTAATCTTAATGCACCCACAATTAAATTCGCAATATAGCTACCACAACTGTCGGTAGTTTCATCAGCTGAAATCCAAATAATGTCATCCTTAAGTTCATTACGTATTTCTTCCAGAACATGTTGGTAAATTGTTGGTATGTAATTTTTACGCAGTGTTGATTCGTCTGGTATTTTTTGATTCAAGCAATATTTTCGCAGAAAATCTTTGAATGTAGGATTTGTAAGTTTGTGGAGAGGAATATTACTTGCAAGCAATGCTTCACATAAATCTATGCTAAAGTGGTTTTTTTGTTTGCCTATAGAAGTGGAATCACTGGTACTTGCTGCTGTTATAAGTTGTTGTCGTGGGACTTTTTTGCAATCCTGCGATATGAAGACTTGTCTTAACATGCTGGTCAATTTGAAACTTTTTTGTGCACGAAACATTTTTCTTGCAATCTCGACAATATAAAACATTTCCGTCGTATGTAAATGTTCCAGGATAATGAACTACCCACGAAGAGACACTTTTTTTGCCCGTGGTATAGTACACGTTTTAAACTGTAACACAACACATTAAAAATTGCAAAAAGACTACACTGTTGCAAGCGCGTCAACAATAATGTTAAAAACTGATATCTTGTTTTAAGATAAAAATTTGTCTTCGAGAAAATTGTTTATTTGATCCACGCTCAAACAAATATTCTTAGAAACTAATTATTTATCACTTAATATCCCGACCAAGAAACAAAGGAATAAAATACCGTCGTAATTTTGGATATTCCCTTGGCACTATAACCTAATCGATGTTTAGACTATTGCAGGTAATGTCCCAGTGATAAGATCGGTTCCAGACGGCGACATTAACAATACCCTGAGCAATTCAATTGCCTAGTAATACCGAGAAATATTGTAAATATAGGAAAAATATGCATCATTACTAGATTTTGGGTAAAATATGCAATAATCGGTGAGAATGGTCTAAATATGCAAATGCATATGAAAATATGCAAATATATATAATCCGGTCTCTAATAATAAAGTTTTAAAATAAAGTAAAAAAATCGATATTTGTTTTTTATTCAAAAACCCAATTTTCCTTTATAACATAAAAAATACTCTCATATAACGCACAAAAATTCTGCGCCTTTCCTTCTACATTTACGATTTAAAGAAACTATGTCAATTTTATATCAACCAATAAATGTACTAAATTTTTACGATAACAGTTCTTAAATGACCCTGAGGTTAACCAATGTCGAACTGGTAATGAGGCAGTGTTTGTTTAAATCCTCATATTATCAGAATAAGTAATAATTTTAAGAGGTTTTATTGATTCTAGACCCTAACTTGACCGATTTTATGGATTATAGAAACGATAATAATAATAACTCACTGATCTACACCCCTGATTCTAATCAGTTTTGAAAATGTATATCATTTTGAAAATTCGCCAGTGAATTAGTTTATGTTTTGGAGTTTCCTTAGATACGTATACACAATGTTGCCAATAATTGACAGTCTCGCCAACAATTTCATACTTTTCATCACTTTGGAAAAAAATGTGTTCGTCCACAGGAAAAGGGCCCTTATCGTCTCCAGGAACAAAATCGTTTTTTTTTTTGTAGTTTCTAAAAGGAAACAATATTCTGAAATGACATCTCAAACGCCGGGAAATTCCAAAAATTGGCTGAGTTTTTGAAGTTGTGATATGCGAAATTCATATTGTACGAAGTTTCCGCGAATTATGAAAAACACGTTCAAGTCCGTACATGACCTTATCGTATAGGATTTTTTGTGTAGATTTCAAATTTGTAAAGAAAATTGTTCCAATTTTGATCTTTTTATTGCTATAATACAAATTTTGAAAGATGGTATAGTATTTTTCACGATCTAAGAAAGTGACTTAGCTACCTACAGTCCCTGGCCAAATTATTAGACGCACTGTATTTTTTTTAGTAATTTTATGTTTCTTAAGAGTTTTTATGCAATAATGGTATATTTAAACTACAATATTATTGATTTTTATTTAAAAGAATTGTTGTAGACTACATATTTGTATTTATTTTTAACATATGGCAACAGCGTGTTGACAAAGTGATACATGAACGTAAACAAGTACAAACCTGTATCAGTCGCGATCGGAATCGAGTCAGGTACGGACGTGTTTCTGTGGCTTTATGGACTGTGATTGTTTGTTTAACAGTTTTATACTACTCAGTTATTAGTTTATTTTGTATGCAGTGTTTTAAAAAAGTAATTGGACTATTTTCATTATGGGTAGAAAAGGCGATCTTTCACCACGTAAAAAAGCTGAAGTGAAGGCCCTTGTGATTGCGAAAACATTTACAAACCGACAAATATCACGAAGATTGGAGGTTTCTGAAGCTAGTGTACGACGCATAAAAAAGAAAATTGAGTCAGGGAAGGAATTAAGCCCGAAAAGAAAGAAAAGATGCGGTAGAAAACCAATTTTCACTCCACGGTCAGAGAGATGTTTGAAGAAAATTTGTGTAGAAAACAGATTTGCTACCACAAAGGTAATAAAATCACAACTCCAGGATGCTAGCGTAAATGCTTCTGAGCGCACTGTTCGAAGAAAATTGAAAGAATTAGATTTTAAGGCCTGTCGCCCCGCCAGGAAGCCCAAGTTAACAGCTGCAATGAAAGCAAAGCGCCTGAAGTGGGCCAAACAATGGCAAGACAAAGATGTGGACTTCTGGAGATCGGTAAGATACAGCAATTTAATCAATAATTGATACATTATTATCATTTTCAGTTAAATAAAGCAAATAAACATGGAAGTTTATATATTTTTTCCTATTTTTGACAGGTCCGCTTCGGTGACGAAAGCACATTCGAAATTTTGCAGAATAAAGCTCAGTATGTGCGTCGTCGTCATGGAGAAAAGTTTCATCCTGATTGTGTCGTCCCGACGGTTAAACATCCCACCAAAGTGATGATTTGGTCAGTCATCAGCGGCAAGGGCACTGGACGTCTGTACGTCGTCAAAGGAATAATGAGGCAAGATCAGTACAAAGAAGTATTACAAAATCGGTTGATTCCGCAGCTCAGAGAATGGTTTCCAAATGGGGAACCATTCACTTTCATGCAAGATGGAGCTCCCTGCCACACTGCTCGGTCTGTTAAAGCTTTTTTGGCAGAAAAAAAATATCCCTCTGTTGGATTGGCCGGGTAATAGCCCTGATATGAACCCATTGAAAATGTGTGGGAGCTGATGAAAAGAGAAGTGGCTAAAGATGTGATTACCAACAAAACCCAGCTCCTAGAAAAGATTATTCATGTGTGGAATCATCATCCTCAAATGCAGGAGACAGTACAATCTTGCATTGATAGCATGCCGCGCAGAATTAAAGCTTTGATAGCGGCTAAAGGTGGCTCAACTAAATATTGACTTTTACTAACATTAATTTCACTTTTCTTTAAAACTTAATAAACTTATGCTTTTCTAAATGAATGCTGTTTTATTTATGTCAAATAAATAGGTAATTGATTGGATAATATAAAAATAAAAAACAAATCAATTTAAAATAATAAAACGGTACAATATCACTCGGTAATTAATATTTTACATGAAATCTTGCAGTGCGTCTAATAATTTGGCCAGGGACTGTACTATCTTGCAAATCAATAATAAGTTTTTTTACAAGTTCTGAACTATTTATGACAAATAGATGCTTATACTTCGCTCTGTCGGTGACTTACAAAGTCTTTTCAAGCAGAGCGGCACAGCACGGCTGGCACTTATTGCAGAAACGCAACTTCCCGAGCTTACCGCTGGAAGGCATAGATGGCATTGGTATAACAAGCCAAGACGAATCGGAAGATTCGCATTTTTAGAAGTCACCAAAAGTGTTCTTTGTATTTGCTGAACCATCCCAAGACGCGTTTCGCCGTATCACGGCTCTTCAGTTGGGCTACGTTCAGCAAATACGGGAACACCATTTTTAGTCCTTATCTAGGTACTAAGTGGTAGTGGGAGGTGGGACCCCTCCTTCGATTTTTTATCTAGGTACTAACGGAAAACTATGACAAATAGATGCTTATACGTCTTGGAATGGTTCAGTAAATACAAAGAACACTTTTGGTAACTTCTAAAAATGCGAATCTTTCGATTCGTCTTTAATTGTTATACCAATGCCTTCTAAACTATTTATATTTATGTACATACATCTATATGAGTTTTCAATTTTTTTGACGTGTTGAATACAGTTTCTCCAGTTTTCAAAGGTTACATTTTTGACTTCTGTCTTTATCAACTCAATCACACTACTGTTTAAAGTGGCTGTATGATTGTGAGCACGTATATTAGACTTTATTTTATGCTATATCAACTCGATCGCATTAAAGATACAATAATATGATGGAAGCCGAATTATTTCGTGTCCTACCTCCTTTGCAATTTTATCACAGACATATTCCTTTGAAAAATTGTAGCTTTTTAAAACTTCTAACAATTGTTTAACTGTATAACTTTCATGGAAATATATGTCACGTTCTCACAAAAAGGCTTGTATTTCCCTGTTTCTACTGGTTGAACTTGGTACCTTCATTTAGCGACTATGATAGAATGCATTATCCATCACAATACAGCTATTCGGTGGTATATTCGGCATTAATTTGTTTTGAAACTAATCTTCAAAACTTCGGTGGTTGTATCACAATGATAACACAGCCCCACAAAAAAAAAAGTGGGGTATACTTTTGATGCGATATATCAGATCCGTAGTATTTTTGCCCGTTGATCACGAATCTGACGTCAGAATATCGCCATCACATCTCAATTTTTTTCTAACCTCAAAAAATAGGTAAAAATTAGTAAAAATTAAGAAAAATATACTCCTAAAAAATTGATTCAAGCTTTTTTTCATGAATCCAAAGATGTATTAATATGTATTCGGACACGCTAAGCTAATATTCATCGGTTGGATTGAGCCATACAGTTCTGTTTTCTTTCTAACCTCAATAAATCAGACAGATATAGTGCTTCTCGAATGCAAAAAAAACGAATTCAAATTAAAATTCAACCGATCCTTACCAAATTTGGTACACGGGGATTTTTTGGGTCGCTGATCACGAATCTGAGGTTGGATTTGCAAAAGTCAAGATGGCAGATGTTTTCGCGCCATTTTGAACGCCAAGGAAATTCATCGGTCGATTTTTATTCTTCTACCTGCATCCAGGGCACCTCCACGTGGTGACGGTGGGCAACGGTGTTACTCCATTAGCCGGCAGAGTCCCTGGATAACGGCTTAGATGCCGTCATGGCAGGTAGAAGAAAGAGAATTACGATGCAGGGACTCGGAAACCCAGTATCGGCGGTTGGTCAGGGTGGGAAAGCGGGCCCGCAGCCGTCGTCATCCAACGACCGTAGCTCTTCATGTGTGGGTGACTTGGCTCATGTAGAGTATAATGCTACAAGAAAACGGTCTCACGGTACAAGGACTTTTCATAAGTGCGATAAAAACAGTGATTCATTTTGTTATATTTGCTGTCAACACGTATTGAGTAAAATGAGGTCACCGATAACGGATAAGATTAAAACCTTATATAAGGATTGTTTTAACATTGAAATACAGCACCAGGATAGAGATTGGGTTCCCCACATCATTTGCAGTTCTTGCAAAATAACGTTGTACATCAATAAGAAGGCGATTAAATATTCCAGACCAGCAATATGGAATAGACCATACAGTGAAAATGATTGCTACTTTTGTATGAATGTTGCATAACCGAAAAAATAAAAGCACTATTACTTATAACGATGTTTCGACAGTAACAAGACCAACTAAACTAATTCCGCCTCCTGAACCACTTGATGCTGATGTTTTATGGAAACAAATGATTTCACCTTATCAGTTCATGCCGAAAACATTGAGACTGTCGAAAAAGATTCAAACACTGTTACTAATGAATGTTCTAATGACAACCTATCATATACTAGTGACACAGATAAAGAATTTCTACCATACAACCGTAAACCAGAACCAATACTCGTATCACAGTCAGAACTTAGTGATCTAGTCAGAGATTTAGGCTTACCCAAAGATGGTTCAGAGCATCTTGCTTCCTTTTTAAAGAAAAGACATTTACTTAAGCCAGAAGCTACGATTTCTTATTATAGAAACAGAGATGAAGAATTTCGAAAATATTTCACAATGGACGAGGAATTGTCACTTTCATATTGTACCGATGTAAAAGGTCTAATGGATGAATTTCAAAATAACTCATACGATCCTGAAGAATGGAGACTGTTCATTGATTCTTCTAAACGGAGCATTAAGGCAGTTTTGCTGCATAATACCAACGTTTACGCTCCCATTCCGATTGCTCATTCCACAGTTATGGAAGAGCAATATGAAAAAATGAAGCAGTTTTTGATAAAAATAAAGTATGCTAATCATAACTGGAAAATTTGTGGAGATCTCCTGAAAATTGTAACAATATTGCTTGGCCAACAGTCAGGGTTTACACTTTATCCCTGTTATAAATGTCTGTGGAATAGCGGAGACAGGGAACGTCATTATAAGAAAAAAATTTGGCCAACAAGAGAATCGTTCACTCCTGGTGAAAATAATGTATTGTTTCCACCATTGGTAGATCCAGGAAAAGTTCTTATTCCCCCGCTTCACATTAAGCTTGGACTTATGAAGCAATTCACGAGAGCATTAGATACAAACGGCCCATGTTTCAAATATTTGCATAAAAAATTTCCGAAATTTTCTGAAGCTAAAATTAAGGCAGGCGTATTTGACGGGCCACAAATAAGAAAATTGTTTCAAGATTCATTATTTGTTACTAAAATGAATAAAGTTGAAAAAGCTGCTTGGCTTAGTTTTTAAAGAAGTCGCAACAAACTTTTTGGGAAATAATAAAAGTCCTAAGTACAAAGAAATAGTCGAGAAAATGGTAAAAAATTTTCAAACATTAGGTTGTTTAATGAATCTAAAATTACATTTCCTGGACTCCCACATCGATGATTTCCCAGATAATCTTGGTGACTACAGTGAGGAGCAAGGGGAACGTTTTCACCAAGATCTGAAAATCATGGAAAATCGGTATCAAGGACGATGGGATGACCATATGCTAGCGGACTATTGCTGGTCGCTAAAAAGAGAAACAAGTCCTCAAAAGCGTTTGGGCAGAAAGCCTTTGAATAGGTCATTCGCGGAAAAAAAGAACAAGATACAGCCAAAAAAAGGAAAGTTAGGCGCGGGTCTAACCTTCGCAATTCTAGGGCTTAAGGGTCTACTATTTGAGAGTATATTGTTTAAAAGTCCTAGTTTTGAGTTTATTGGGTCTCATTTCAGGGTTATTGAGGTCTATTTTTTGAGGTTACAGGGTGTGGGAGTCTAAGGTTTCAGGGTTTAGGGTTTAAGAGTATCAGGTTTGAGGATTCCCCAACTGTATACCAAATTTGGTAGGAATCGGTTGGTTTTCAAAAATTTTGTCCGCCATCTTGGATCCACCATTTTGAATTTTGCAAATCCGACCTCAGATTCATGATCAGCAACCCAAAGAACCCCGTGTACCAAATTTGGTAAGAATCGGTTGAATTTTAATTTGAATTCGTTTTTTTTGCATTCGAGAAGCACTATATCTGTCTGATTTATTGAGGTTAGAAAGAAAACAGAACTGTATGGCTCAATCCAACCGATGAATATTAGCTTAGCGTGTCCAAATACATATTAATACATCTTTGGATTCATGAAAAAGCTTGAATCAATTTTTTAGGAGTATATTTTTCTTAATTTTTACTAATTTTTACCTATTTTTTAGGTTGAAAAAAAATTGAGATGTGATGGCGATATTCTGACGTCAGATTCGTGATCAGCGGGCAAAAATACTACGGATCTGATATATCGCATCAAAAGTATACCCCACTTTTGTTTTTTTGTGGGGTTGTGTAATCTAAGCTGGAATCTGAAATATTCTTGGGTGCTAGAAATGAACATTGTGGTATCCAGCCTTCTTCTGACCCCGCATGTAAAATAGTTGTTTTTTTACCTTTATTTATTGAAGTTTTAGCGTGTAATTTTTTGGATTTATCAATTCATCCTCTACTGGGTGTGTCTCATCTAGGCCATCGTTCGATTTTCCGATCTAGCTGTATTTATTTTTTCAAGATATTCCATTCTGAGGTTGTTGTAAGCGTCGTGATTCCATTATAACTTGCTTTTTGTCTATTTGTTTGAACAAAAACCCCAAACGACGTAGAATGTGGGAATGTCCTCTGGATAGGAAATATTAGTAGTCATCTGATGTTTTACCCGCGTTCTTTGTGCAGACAAATCCTGGTTCCTACTTAGTAAATCGAAAATGGAAATAATTTGTAATGAGAGTATTGCCTTTCCATTGTTTACTTTTAAAATACTAGTTCCAGTCATAGACTGGAACCAATATATGTACACTTTGAGTACCAGTTTGAACTGCCTGGTTGAGTTGGAAAGTTGGAGTTGATTTTTTTATACTATTGTTGACATCTTCAATGGAACTAGCACTCTCGACTCTGAATCGGTGTTTAAATAGCCCGAACGCCTAATCGACGCCAAATTTTGTATGCCCAACTTAATGCATTTATCTTTGTCCTCTACCCTGACTGTCCCCTTTGGGGTCAGTTTTTAATTTTTATGAATTGGCGACTCAAGTCTTTTGAGTGTTTTAAAAGTCTCTTAAATCATTTTTCCTTGATCCCGTTTGCAAAAGGAAAGAGCTTTTTGCACGCACTTTCTCCCCTCAGTTTATACAACTATCGAAACCTTTCCCTATATTTTTTTTTACTTCCGCTTTCTGTCTTTACTTCGTTTTGGTTTCTGGAACTCTCGCGCACCTGGCCTAAAATTACCATTTCCATTACATTCATACATTCCAAATAGTAGTCCAGAGACTTGCTGTCCATTTTCATTTTCATGATTTCGTCCATTGTAAACTTTCTGTGGCATTATTGTTGGTAACAATCGTCTTATTACTTATCAGCACTATATAAAAAATTATTCTATTTTAATAATTTTAAACATATTAAATATTGTTATTAATTTTTTATTAAAAAACGAGTTTGAAGGCTATCGAAAATCAAAAGGGATCTTAACTCCCCCCATATAACACGTAGGTAGAAAAGTTTTTGGTCTAGCTGCTTAAAACATATTTTTTTTACAAAATTCGACTTTATTATTCATCAATATAGTCTCCTTCAAGAGCGATACAATCAGTCCAACGCTTTTCTAATATTTCTGTACCTTTCTTGTAGAAGGATTTGTCTTTGCCTTTAAAATTGGCGATAATTTCTTCATTGGAGCGAGCATTTTTTTGAGGTCTGCGAATAGTCGCTGGGAGCCAAATCTAGAGGGTACGGTGGATGAGGAAGCAATTCAACCTTCGATTCATGCAATTTTGCCATCGTAACTATTGACTCGTGACACGGTGCATTATCTTGTGATGAAAGAGCACTTTTTTCTTGTTCATTTGGAGCCGTTTTTTTGCGATTCTTGCCCTCAAACGCACAAATAACTTTATATAATATTCACTATTCACTATATAATATTCACTTTTAAGATGGCGCCGCCAGATGATGTGTCGGATTCTGTGCGGATCGATAAAGTGAGATATTTCTGTTGCAAAAATAAAATTAGTAGTGCGATCACATGTGTCGTGTGCGGAAAAGTATTCCATCTATCTTGTTTAAGAAGAGATTGGGCAGAAGAAGTGAACATTCTAGATAAATCTCGTTTAAAGTGTCGGGAGCATGCCGATGTTGACGTTTTTGTATGTCCCGAAAAAGACGTCGAAATTAGCTATTTGAAGACCTTAGTAGTTGAATTGCGAGACAAGAATGAGGTATATGAGGAAAATAATAGTCTTTTAAGGGAAAAAGTTGGTTTTTTGGAAAAAAAATCTAACCTCCAATCTGTCAAATATGGCGCGATAAATACTCATCAATGAGAAGATAGTTTCAAGCCGAAAGAAGCCCGAAGCTGATGATAAAAAGCTAGAAGTTAGTCCAAGGGTTGTTACATTTAAACAATGTTGCAACAGCGCCCTTGCTTACTAGAGAGAACAGAGTTGCCAGGTTACGTTTTGCTCGAAATCACGAAAACTGGTCTGTGGATGATTGAAAACAAGTTTTCTTCACAGATGAAACTAGGGTTAGTCCTAAAACATCCAGATGGTCGTGAGCGAGTATGGCGAAGACCAGGAGAGAGGTTTGCTCCTTGCAATATCTCTGCAAGGATTCCATTCGGCGGTGGCTCTGTTATGTTCTGGGGTGGCATCTGCTTTGATGCTCACACAGAGTTAGTTCCTGTCCGTATGAGATCCATGAATGCTGAATACTATCTTGAGAATATTGTAATAGAACACGTGATGCCTTTCGGTCATTTTGTGGGGTCCAATTTTCTGTTTATGCAAGACAACGCTCGACCTCACGTGGCTAGGGAGGTACTCTATTATCTTAATCGAGTTGATATACCGATTATGCAATGGCCACCAAAAAGCTCGGATCTGAATTCGATAGAACATATATGGAATCACCTTAAGAAAAATGTGAAACGTCATATACCTGCACCTAGAAACCTGAGGGAACTTGAAAATCTAATCTCCAATCTGTCAAATATGGCGCGATAAATACAAATGAAAATCAACTCATCAATGAGAAAATTGTTTCAAGCCGAAAGAAGCCTGAAGCTGATGATAAAAAGCTAGAAGTTAGTCCAAGGGTTGTTACATCTAAACAATGTTGCAACAGAAAAGAATGCTCTGAAAATAGTCCAGGTGCTGGTGTAAATGACGAGCAACAAACATCGGAGTCAAACCGACTACTGGACAATGGGGAAGATGATGGAGATCTTAGCCTACTAGACCGTCCTAATGATAATAAACGAGAACAAAGGCAAATATTACAAACGGGGAAAGAACAGGATGAGGATAATGAATGGAAATTAGTTAAAAAAACAAACAGGAGAAAAATGGACCCAAGGATAAAGCCCGGTCAGGATAACCTTCAAAATGCGCTACCAAACAGCAACAACCGAGCCAAAAATCCAGCTTGTGGACGACCGAAGCCATTGATGGGCAACAATCAAAACCATAATAGCCTGCTCAAGGCTGCAAAAAGAATGGCTTTCTTGTTTGTTTCAGGACTCGCGGCTGAAACAACTGCACAGATGGTCTTGGAATATCTACAGAGTTGCAACCTTGATACTGGCTGCAAAGGTGATTAAATAAGAACTAAGCGAGAAAAATAGTGTGGTTCTTTCAAGCTGGCGGTCCCTATGGATCAGCGAGCTAAATATCTGTGTGCTGATCTGTGGCGTCAGGGAGTTACAGTGAACCATTTTTTGAATCTACAGAGCCGAGGGAGGGTAAATATGCATTCCCAGACCCTGTCTGGAAGCTATCATGGCTGAAAGACAGGTCGATGTTATTTGTCTAACGGAACACTGGCTGACAGAAGATGAAATAAGGAGCACTCATATCGAAGGATATAAGCTTGCAGCCTTCTCAGCTAGGGTGCGGCCCCTGAGGATGGGTCATGTATTTTTGTTAAGAGGTGTTTAGATGTTAGTACTGTAAATTATCGGACAAATTTTAACTTTGAAAAGTGTTTTGAGTACTTAGTTTTTCTAAAGATATTGCTCTGATCAGTATGGTGACTACATTTTTTTATTGTATTGTTTATTGACGTGTGTAAGACATTTTTTTTTTGTTATTTAGCATGAATAGATATCTATCTATCTATCTATCTAACTATTAATTGTTTTTCTCTTCCCACCATAGTAGATAAAAATTTCCCAAGCGTATCCAAAAATATAGAGGCCACAACCTTCCCAGCCGACTGTTGGTTGCCGCGGGCGGCTTTTACCGGCTGCTGTCCACTCAGCTGACAGCCGATTTGATTCCGGTGTGTAGTGGTGGATCCATGTTTCATCCATTGTCACATATCGCATGAAAAAATCCTTTTTATTGCGCTTTAAACAGGTCCAAAACAGCATTCAGAATCATCAACACGGTGTTGTTTTAGGTCCACTGTGAGCAAACGTGGTACCCATTTCCAACAAAGCTTTCTCATGCCCAAATGTTCATGCAAAATATGACCAAGACGTTCATTTGATATCTTTAGGGTGTCAGTTATTTCACGCAATTTCACTTTACGGTCATCCAAAATAATTTTGTGGATTTTTTTGATATTTTCCGGTGTAACCATCTCATTTCATTCAGCATCATTTGTATCGATAAGACCGCGTTTAAATTCGGTATACCAGTAAATGATGAGAGATTTTCCAGGGGCAGAGCCCCCGTAATACTTATCAAGCCATTGCTTTGCTTGAACGGTATTTTTTCCCATCAAAAAACAGTGTTTAATAAACACACAAAATTCGATTTTTTTTCCATTGTTTTGAAAATATCAAAAGTAACGTCACTAAAACCACCATAACTCGTAAACTAATCGTCGAAATGTCACGAAATTTTAACACGTATCGTTTGAGTGAGCAGAATTCTCAGATGTAGTTTATTTGCATTTTAATGTCTCTTCTCGATTATTAATTAAGTTTTACTCTGTTAGTCTGTAATTGTTGTTTGATTTTTGTTTGTATGCGCGTTATGTGTTGGGAAGGTTAGATGTAACAGTAATCAATGGTTAAATCTCACCTCTTCTACCACACGATGTGTGTGGGTAATATGTACTCACATCACACGAATTCACATCTTAATAAAGACAATATTTATTTATTTATTTATTTTTAACTTTTGCAATCACCCAATATGTTCAAAAATAAAATCGATTGGTTTTTCTTTGAGTCTCGGGACGGGTAGTAAGATTTTTTAAATCTTTAATAACTTTAGATACATTCTTATAACAATACAAACTCCTGGACAAAATTAAGGCAACAATCTGAAAATTAATTTATCTTTTTCTTATGTCAATTTAAAAGTTTATCGAGTATTTGAATAGTAGGCTATGCATATTTTGTTTCGTTGTTCATGACAGAAATCAAAACAATTCGTTTAGATTTACAGTTTTAAAGAATTTTTTGGAAGATAAACAATTTTCTGTAATCATGTGATAGATTTTCTTTAAAAGTAAGCTTATAAATTGTTCCCTTTTTCAAAGTAATACGTTTTTGTGGTAGACTGTTTTATTTTTGACCCTGAAGAATTAGAAAATTGAATCGAACAAGGAATTTAACTGAACACGAGGTAGTGCAAGCCTCAGTTTTATTGGACGAGGGAGTTATGTTGCCAATTTGTTAGGCAAACATCATTCCACAATAAGTCGTATGGTAAGACGCTTGAATGAAGTAGGAACTTATTCTAGAAGGCTAGGGCAAGGGCGAAAACGATGCACTAGCGACCTAGATGAACGTTTTATAAGACAATATGCTTTAAGAAACAGGACTGTCACTAGTTCTATAATAAGAAACGAACTCAAAGCTGTTCGCAATGTCACAATTTCTTCTAAAACAGTTTGAAGACTGTTAAATGAAGCTGGATTAAACAATAGGAGACCAGCCACTGCGCCCTTGCTTACTAAAGAGAACAGAATTGCCAGGTTACGTTTTGCTCGAAATCACGAAAACTGGTCTGTGGATGATTGGAAACAAGTTTTCTTCACAGATGAAACTAGGGTTAGTCTAAAACATCCAGATGGTCGTGAGCGAGTATGGCGAAAACCAGGATAGAGGTTTGCTCCTTGCAATATCTCTGCAAGGATTCCATTCGGCGGTGGCTCTATTATGTTCTGGGGTTGCCTCTGCTTTGATGCTCGCACAGAGTTAGTTCCTGTCCATACGAGATCCATGAATGCTGACTACTATCTTGAGAATATTGTAATAGAACATGTGATGCCTTTCGGTCATTTTGTGGGGCCCAATTTCCTGTTTATGCAACACAACGCTCGACCTCACGTGGTTAGGGAGGTACTCGATTATCTTAATCAAGTTGATATACCGATTATGCAATGGCCACCAAAAAGCCCGGATCTGAATCCGATAGAACATGTATGGGATCACCTTAAGAAAAATGTGAAACGTCATATACCTGCACCTAGAAACCTGAAGGAACTTGAAAATGCAGTTATCATAGAATGGGAGCAAATTCCTCAAGATTTTATCCAAAATTTAATTAGAAGCATGCCTAGGCGCATAAACGCTGTCATCCGAAGTAGAGGAGGCAACACACGCTACTAGTGTCCCAGTTACACCATTAATTTTGCTACTAGTGTCCCAGTTTATTTTTTTCATTATTACATAATTTCAACGATTTTGTTATTAGGTCTTAAGAATAATTTTAATTCGAATCTTATAGAGAAATTTGGTGGCTAATTCACTTTTAAAGTATCCGAATAAGTTTTTTCTAACTTTTAGTGTAACCAATGTTCATAAAAAATTATTAAATTAATTCATTATAGAGATTTGTATGATTTAATATATTGTTGCGTTAATTTTGTCCAGGAGTGTATTTATTTATTAATTCAATTAACAGGAGAAGTATAAAAAATAAACTATCTGTCTTCAAAATAAACTATAAATTCGGGATAGAAACAGGCATCGTCATATTTCACCAACACTTGTCCATCATCATTAGTTGTGGTGTCGTAGCCTTCCTTTGGAACCTTCAAGCCTTTTTTTCCAGGGCATTTATTTCCAATAAGAACTTTGGTCAGGATCATAACGTAATCTTCATCGCTTCGGCGATTTCTTGTACTACAAAAACAAAAATATTTTATGAAATTAATACGAGGGACTGCAAACTAAGTTTAAAATTGACACAAAATATGTTTTAGTGGCATTCAAGCGAAGCACATTGGGGAAATAAGTCATTTTTTGAACAAAAATCGAGACGTGGCTTACGTTTTCACTAATTTGAATAATTTCCTTTTTAAATACTCGTGAATACTTCTAGTTTACTCTCCAACTGCAGAATTTTAAATAAATTGACTTATTATGATTATACCTGATCATATATCGGTTATATGAAAAATACATATTTATCCCATATTAGGAATAGTACAAAATTCGACCAAATTGGGTATTTTAACGTACACTACCGTCAGAAAGTATTTACCAACCTAGTTATTTCAGTCCCAAGACAACAAAAATCCAGATAATATATTTTTTTTTAATTTAATTGAATTATTATTTTTTTCACATTATTTACAATCCAGATTTTCCAGCATTTTTCTCATCTATGTGACCTCCTTTGTTTTTAATTACCGCTTTACAGAGTTTCGGCATTCTGTCCAGTAGTTTATTCACAGTTTCTTCGGGTATTTTAACCCATTCTGCTTGTAAAAGTTCCCACAAGTGATTTTCTGATGTTGGATTGAGTTTTCGAACACACCTGTCCAAATGGTCCCACAGCAATTCGATGGGGTTCAAGTCGGGTGATTGTGGAGGTCAAGTCATCACTTTTAGGACGTCATCGGATTTCCATTGATCCAAAAGTTCTCTAATTTGTTTAGCAGAATGTTTAGGGTGGTTGTCATGCTGAAAAATAAATTTCCCCTGAAAATGTCTCTTCCAGAAGGAAACATTTGGGTTAGCAAAATTTCTTGATACTGTTCTTTTCGCATGATTCCTTCTTTCCTAAAGTTTTTTCCAACTTTAAAACCGTTGCCAAAACAACCCCAAACCATTACTGAACCTCCACCATGTTATACTGTAGGCAACTGACACGCCTCCAACATCCCTCTCTCCAGCTGACGGCTGCACGTAAATTTCGAATTTAGATTCGTCGCTCCAAAGGACGGAATTCCATTGTTCTGATGTCCAATTTTCATGTTCTCGGGCCCATTTTAATTGTTTACGTTTATTCACTTGCCTATGAAGTGGTTTCCTCACTGCAACTCTCCCGCGTAATCTACCTTCTGCTAACCTGTTCTTCACGGTTGTCACGTTGATGGGGATGGGCCGCTCCAGGTTTTACTTGAGGCCGTGATTTCTGATGCGGTTAAGGGGCGATTACGTCTGCTGGACATTGTTATAGCTCTGTCTTCAGCGGGAGTCGTTTTTTTTTTTTCGAGGTCTTCCTTAACGTTTTTGGTTGTGAGTCCGATTTTTCAACGGAAACTTCTTTGTTTTTTTTTTGGCATTTTCACAAAACAATTGAGCCTATATCAATGAGTACTGTTTGCGAATGGTTAATTTCCAAAAGGGCAATGATATTTATAGCATAGTTTTTTATCATAAAATGTCACTAGGAATTTCCATATTCCTTAGAAACTTGAAATGAGTTCTTACTTCAACTGGAATTCTCAAAAATCGCTTCAAAACGATTATCATGCAAAACTTGGAAATTTGTTCTAATTGGTTTTTAATTTGTGATTTCACCAAAAAGGCTTATTTAAAACAATTTTATAATGGACACTTGTTAAGAGCAATTAAACTTACCTAATATAATAAAAGCGTTTAATTAGGTATTAAATTTTAGCAGTTACAGTGAAATTTCTAGGTGGGCAAATACTTTCTAACTGTAGTGTATATACTTAGATATATTAACCTTCTCAATTCGAATTCGAAGATAACTTAAACAAAAAATGTGATACTCTAACCTCAAAAAACAGCTTTCAGTTGCAAACATTCTTAATAGTAAGAATTGAACCGTTCTTTACTGCACAAATCTATCTGAATATGATAACTTTTATGCATTTTGATCCAGCTGATAAAGGACTGACATCAAAATTGGCCCTGCGTAGGACAACATTTTTTCAAGCATATTTTAATAACGGTAATATCCATATATATGCTTTTCAGGTCGCTGAATTTAAATCTGATATCAAATCGACGATTTTGACACTTGGCAGCTGTTAAATAGCTGTGAAATCACCATTAACTATTGAAGAACGTGAAATAATTTTATAACTTTGGTTTTTGAGATCGTTGAATTCGAATCTGATGTCAGTTGACGATTTTGACACTTGGCAGCTTTTACCAGCCGTCAAATCACCACTGAGTACGACATATATTTGCATAAAATTTTTATTCTAAAACCAAGAAAATACAATGAGGTACATAAAAAAAAATTTTTCATCACAAATAGAACCTGTTTTTTTCTTAATTTCATGAAAGCTGCTAATGATTTCGATATATGTCAAGTACTTAAAACATTTTTTTCTACCTTTAACTGTAAAGAAATCTACTCAGAATAAAATCTTCGAAACTATTTTACTACTCCCAGTACTATTAGTTCCAGTAATTTTTTCAATACTGCCAACTAGTAAAATAAGATTGGTTTTGATTACATAACACGTAGGCTGAAAAGTTTTTGGTCTAGCTACTTAAAACACATTTTTTTTTGCAAAATTCGACTTATTCATCAATGGAGTCTCCTTCCAGAGCGATACAATCAGTCCAACGCTTTTCTAACATTTCTATACCTTTCTTGTAGAAGGATTTGTCTTTGCCTTCAAAATAGGCCTCAGTTTCGGCGATAACTTCATTGGAGCAAAATCTCTTTCTTGCGAGCATTTTGAGGTCTGCGAATAGATAATAGTCGTTGGGGGCCAAATCTGGACAATACGGTGGATGAGGAAGCAATTCGAATTTCAATTCATACAGTCTTGCCATCGTAACCATTGACTTGTGACACGGTGCAGTCTTGATGAAAGATCACTTTTTTCTTATTCATTTGGGGCCGTTTTTTTGCGATTTCTGCCTTCAAACGCACCAATAACTTCATATAATATTCGCTATTGATTCCCTTCTCAGCATAGTCGATGAAAATTATTCCTTGCTCATCCCAAAGTACAGAGGCCAAAAGTTTTCGAGTCGACTGTTGTGTCCTTTTGGTCGCTTCGGGCAGGTTTCAACCGGCTGATATGCACCCTGCTGACTGCCGATTTGAGTCCGGTGTGTAGTGGTGGAGACATGTTTCATCCATATGTTATATTGCATGGAAAAATCCTTTTTATTGCACTTAAAACCGGTCCAAATAATGCTCAGAATTATCAACACGTTGTTGTTTTTAGTCCACTGTGAGCAAACGCGGTACCCATTTCGAACAGAGCTTTCTGGTGCCCAAATGTTCATGCAAAATATGACCAACACATTCTTTTGATATCTTTAAGGTGTCAACTATCACACGCAATTTCACGTAACGGTCATCCAAAACAATTTTGTGGATTTTTTTGATATTTTCCGGTGTAACCACATCATTTGGACGTCCAGAGCGTTCAGCAGCATTTTTAATTTTAGGGAATGTTAAGGTGCCCAGTTTAAAATTATTTTTGAGTGTACAGGGTACCTAAAAAAGTGTGGCCGATATAACATATGTTTTTTTAAATGGAACATCCTATTTTCTAATTTATTTTTAAATTGTGTGTAAAATTTTATAATTTTTTTATTAGTAATGTTATAACCTAAACCTAGTAGTTTTTCTAATATTTCAATTTTTTTTGAAAAATACTAGTTTTCAGTTTTGTAAAAAATTGCCAGTAGCGCCGCCATTGTTGAATTCTCATATTTGGTACAAGCGTTCTATAGAGATGAAAAAAAAGATGTATGTAAAAAAATTTGAGTTAGATGCTACAGGGTGTTCAAAATAAATTTATACATTTCGACTAATTTAAATTGAAAAATCTCAAATTTTTTAAATGGCACACCCTGTATATTATTATTTTTTCTGATAGATTTTCTGATAGATAGAACTTTTATTAAGTATGCCATATACCTATTTCTAATAGTTTTCGATTTATTTTGAATTTTTCAATTTTCACAAAACAAATATGTAGGCATTGTCAAATTTTACATGTCTTTTAAGCAAATAAAAATAGTTTAATTTATTGCAGTAAGTGACATGTAAAGGTAATAGTTAAGGATTTTCCTAAAAATGAATTAATTGATTACTGGGCGAGGCGGGAAAAAATTGTCTTTTGGCAGTAAGGCTTTACGGAGCGAAGTACCCTAATAGACGTATACCATGTAGAAAATGTTTTCAGTGCTTAATGGAACGGTTTGATGGTAGTGGTAGGGTCGACTATACGAAACGGAAAGTAGTAAATCAGAATGCTACCAATGAGGAAAAAGAAATGGAGATTTTACTTCATGTTGAAGATAATACCTAGATCAGCAGCTGTCAACTAGCTGACTTAACTGACACATCCCAATCTACGGCCAATCGCACCACGAGAAAATACAAGTTTCATCCCTTTCATATGAAATTACACCAAGAACTTCAAGACCGCGATTTTAAACGACGAGTAATCTTTGGTACCACCATGAATGGAGCAATAGAGGCCGATCCAAATTTGTTATCCAAAATAATGTTTTTCTAATGAAGCTACTTTTCGCAGTAATGGAGTAATTAACAGCCATAACATGCATTATTATTCAACAGTTAATACATTTTGGATCCGGGATGTTCAAAACCAAAACCATTGGTCGCTTAATGTATGTTATGGTGTGGAATATTAAATTTTCGAATTATTGGTCCATATTTTTTCCGCGAACCGCTTAACGGGCCTAGATATTAAACGAATTATCCAGGCTTCTTGAAGAAGTTGGTAACTTTGAAAGGGAACAAATGCGGATTCAATAAGACGAAGCATCTGCTCATTACCACCGGGAAGTACGGAAATTTTTAAACGATCGTTATCCACAAAAATGGATCGGTAGGAATGGATTCATTCAGTGGTCCCCTCGATCATGTGACTTCACACCTTTAGACTTCTTTTTGTGGGGGTACATTAAAGATCGTGTTTATGTGAATCCCCCTACAACACTAGTAGATATGGAAAATAGGATACGGGATGCGTGCAGGACAATAACGCCCTTTATGCTAAGGAAAGTGAAGGAAAATATAGTAAAGTGACTAAAGATGTGTATTCAGGTAGACGGGCATATTTTTAAACACTTATTACGTCATAATAATTAATCATTAGATAAGTTAAACTATATTAAAATTGTTATTAACTATTTATTTATGTTTTCACAGTAGCGTAAGTGTCTTAAAAACAAGGGTAAAAATTGAAAAATTCAAAATAAATCGAAAACTATTAGAAATAGATATATGACATACTTAATAAAAGTTGGACGGTTTTATAAAATCTATCAAAAAAAAATAATATACAGGGTGTATCATTTGAAAAATTTGAGATTTTTCAATTTAAAATAGTCGAAATGTATAAATTTATTTTGGACATCCTGTATCATCTAACTCAACGCTCGCTAGAACGCTCGTACCAATTATGAGTATTCCACCTGCAGAAACAATAGCGCTACTGGCAATTTTTTACATATTACTAGATATGGCAATTATTTCTGAAAACTTTCTTACCTATAATGACTAGCATACCATGGATTATTAGCAAACGATATTCCGCATCCGAATTTACCATTTACTACCGATGCCAAATCAAAATTATGCTTTAGAATATTTTCGACATTTTTCATCTCTGTGCCATGATATAGATATACTTCTTGACATTTTCTGTTATAATGGAACTCTTTTTTTAGTTGATATTGAGCAAACAGATGTGGATTTAGGATATGTTCAATTTTATTTATTTGAAATTTCTCGTTGAATTTTACATTATCGAATTTGGACATTACGAAAGACTGTTGTTTTGTGCCTTCTGCCAACATATTCCGGCTGTAAAGTACGTCAGAATTTATTCCTTTAAAAACATTGAACTTTTTCAGTATTTTTTGAACTATTTTGATATCTTTAGCCACCTTAGTTCCTTCTAGTAAACTTTCTGCCTTTTTCTTTTCCTCTCGTTTTTTTTTCTTTTTTCTTCCCTAATAATTTCTTCCATGGAAAGAGATGATGCTTCCTGTAGAGATAAACCATTAGGATTGCTTTGTGGTACAGCAATCTCGAAATCATTTTGCCTTGGACGCTGTCTTGAATCATTAGCTGCTTCGTTTCTGAACGTATATTCCTCAGTATCTGCCTGTGATGTAAACACCTCCAGAAAAATACCATCTGCTTCACGATCTGTGTGTACTGTATCTTTATCTTTGCGATAAGCACAATCTATTTCATCTCTAGACTCACCATAGCTTTTATTAGCTTGTGGTTCTATATACACTTCTTTACGTTCTTTTTTTCTTCATTTTTGCCAACACACTGACCCATTGTTTGTTACACTTGTTTTATTATAGATCACTTTATTACAAATAATGTTTTGACTAACGATTTATCCTTTATATAGGTTTTAATAAATTTTTCGGTAAAACCCATGTATCTATTCAATAAATATGAATTGTATGTTGCAACTGATTAAAAAAAAAAAGATTAAATATCGCATTCTCGCATATAACGACGTGGTTTATCTGTAATATTAAACAAAGAAACAGTCAATAATAAATTAGGGTTTTAATGTTATTTTACTACAAAATTTGCTTTATGTTTCTAGTTTATGTCACTACTCTGTCTTCAAAATGTTAAAAAAAACTGTCAAGTGCAAGTCGGACTTGCGCAACTGGTGTTCCGTACCATAATTACTGAATAATTCTATGAAATTCAGTCACACATTCATCTATATGTATCTATAATATATATAAAATGCAACGTATCTCTCTCTGTCTGTCTGTCTGTCTGTCTGTCTATCTGTCTGTCTGTCTGTCCGTTAGTACGCTTATCACTGGAGAACCAGTTATCCGATTTACGTAATTTTTCTTTTTAAAACATACATATGTTCTCTGGCCAGGTTATAAGCTATATTTTATTACGATGGGTAGCATAAGAAATGAGCAGTGACGATAATAGAGAATGAAGTCGCTAGCGCGTTCCCTTGCAATACACAGCCTAAACCATTAAATATGGAACAATATTATGTAGCAGAGAATATCTATAATCTATATATATATATATATATATATATATATATATATATATATATATATATATATATATATATATATATATATATTTATAATGCAATGTCTCTCTCTGTCTGTCTGTCTATTTAGTGCGTTTATCACGCGAGGACCACATCCGATTTACGCATCTTTTTTTTAAATTCATACATGTATTCTTTGGCCAGGTTATATAATAATAATAATAATCTATATCTATAACATATATAAAATGCAACGTCTCTCTGTCTGTCTGTTAGTGCGCTTATCCCTCGAGAACCACTTATCTAATTTACGTGATTTTTTAAATTCATACATATGTTCTCTGACCTGGTTATAGATATATATTTTATTACATCCATAATATATATAAAAAGCAACGTATCTCTGTTTGTCTGTCCGTCCGTTAGTGCGCTTATCACTGTAGAACTACTTATCCGATTCACGTACTTTTTTTTTTAAAACATACATATGTTCTCTGGCCAGGTTATAGACTATATTTTATTACGATAGGTAGCATAAGGAATGAGCGGTGACGATAATAGTGAATGAAGTCAAAAAAAAGTTTGTTACTAGCGCGTTCTCTTGCAATAGACAGCATTAAACCATTAAATATGGAACAATATTATGTAGCAGAGAATATCTATAATCTATAATATATATGAAATGCAATGTCTCTCTGTCTGTTTTGTCTGTCCATTAGTGCGTTTATCACGCGAGAACCACTTATCCGATTTACGTGTTTTTTTTTTTTTTTTAAATTCATACATTTGTTCTCTGGCCAGGTTATCTATAATCTTCTATCTATAATATATATAAAATGCAACGTCTCTCTGCCTGCCTGTCTGTTTGTTCGTTAGTGCGCTTATGACTGGAAAATCACTTATCCGATTTACGGTGCTTTTTTTTAAAACATACATATGTTCTCTGGCCAGGTTATCTATCTATAATATATATATATATATATATATATATATATATATATATATATATATATATATATATATATACGAGGCATGTTTTTTTAAGTAAGTACCGTTTTGGAATTAAAAAAAGACGTGCAAAGATATCGCTATAATTTTATTTTTACATGAAAGCCTGTACCTTAATCTACTTTTCTACATAATTTCCGTGAATATTGAGGCACTTGTCATAACGTGGCACCAGTTTTTGAATACCCTCCTCATAAAATTCTGCCGCCTGACTTGTTAACCACTGTATCACAAATGTTTTGACTTCGTTATCGTCTTGAAGACGCTGACCACCCAGGTGCTTCTTCAAGTGCAGGAACAAATGGTAGTCGCTGGGCGCCAGATCAGGGCTGTATGGAGGATGATCTAGAGTTTCCCATTTAAAAGATTTGATGAGATCTTTGGTCCGATTAGCCACATGTGGACGGGCATTGTCATGCAGCAAAACGATACCCTTACTCAACTTGCCACGTCTTTTGTTCTGGATTGCACGACGCAGATTGTTCAATGTTTTCACAATAAGACGCTGCATTGATTGTCTCATTACGAGGCAGAAACTCCACTAGCAATACTCCTTTTCTGTCCCAAAAAACTGTGCACATGATTTTCGGGCAGAAATTGTTTGCTTAAACTTCACTTTTTTGGGTGATGATGAATGTCACCATTCCATGGATTGTTGTTTCGATTCTGGTGTGACGTAGGCCACCCATGTTTCGTCACCAGTAACAATTTGGTCTAAAAAATGTTCACCTTCATTGTGGTACCGCTCAAGGAAAGTCAATGCACTGCCTAAACGTTGGGTTTTGTGCAAATCCGTCAACATTTTTGGAACCCAACGTGAACACAATTTCCGGTAATTCAAGTTCTCGGTCACAATGCGATACAAAACACTACGAGAATATTGAGGAAAGCAGTCGCACAATGATGAAATTGTAAAGCGTCTGTTTTCTCTCACCTTTTCGTCCACTTTCTGCACCAAATCTTCATTAACGACCGAAGGACGCCCACTCCGTTCTTCATCATGCACATTTGTGCGGCCATCTTTAAATGCTCTCACCCATTTCCTTACCATTCCATCACTCATAATGTTTTGTCCGTAAACTTCACAGATCTCACGATGAATATCGATCGGTTTTTACGCCTTTAGCACTAAGAAATCGTATAACAGCCCGTACTTCACAATCGGCGGGACTCACGATTGTCGGAGGCATCTTAAACACTCAGTAAACAACGTATACAATGAAGAATCAGACTGTAATGGCGTCAGTGCGTAGACATGAGATGTAGGTTCCCAGCGCGCATGCGCGGAACGCCGACCGTATCGCTGCGGCGGCGGAATCGCAAAAACGGTACTTACTTAAAAAACATGCCTCGTATATATATATATATATATATATATATATATATATATATATATATATATATATATATATATATATATGTAACTTTTCTTTTGACTGGCTACTAAGAAGAAAGGAGAGTTTTGAGGTTGCAGTCGCGAAGGATTGGCCAAAAAATTAACTACTTTTGTTTAATATCAAGCTTTCGAATATGGATTTTATTCTTCCTCAAGATATCTGAAATCACATTGTCCCTATAAGTATAATTTTACAATCAAAAAAGTAAACAAAACTTACAAAACGATGAGTTCAATCGTGTAATACATGTCGCCCTAAACAATGGTTTCGAATCTTAAGACTAAAAACTGCACAGCATTTTGTTATTTAGTTTCTGATTAATTAACTGACTAAAGAAAAGAAAATATAAAGTTGTTTTCCATCCTTTATTTTCCCTGTTCACTAAGAGGAAAAATCCCACTGGAAAGAATAATATTTTGTTTCTGTATTATGGCGGGAAATCTATAGTATTGAACGGAAGAAAAGGGTTATATGTGAGAAATGTCAAGCGTCAGGATTGAAGAGGTTTCTTTTAATCAGTTCCTAAAACGCGTTTAACGGCAATGCGGCTGAAGGTAATGGAATCGTAAACAAGCAAGAGAGTACCAGGAAATTATGACCCACTGAATCAAGACGAGGAACTGCGAGGGTGGAAAATGTTGAAGGATGGAAATTGCAAAAACTTGAAGATTACGATCGAATATAAGCGAAATAGGGTATTCAAAGAGAGTCTAATGAGTTGTTTGGCAAAGAGTTTTTTGTCAAATTTAAAATATAACAATAAATCGTGGAGAGATCTTCAGTGTCAGATCTTTTATTCATGTTGTTCGGATTGTTGTTGATTGCTACCATTTCAAGAAATTTTTTCTTTTTGGTAATTCGGTTCAGTATACAAAATTGAAGCCCCTCCGTAATTCATTCTGTGATCCTTTTTCATTACATGCTCTGCAAGAGAGCATGAAGATACGCCTCTTCTACAATCACTTTTTATGTGAAATAATACGTCCTTTGAGGCTTCTAGAGGTTTGACCGACATAGGAAAGGTCACAGTCTGAACAAGGAAGGCTGTAAACAACGTTGCATTTCTGTTCAGTTCTAACAGGAGTTTTTAGCTTGGAATAAAGGAAACTAAGATTGTTGTGAAGTTTCTTTGCAAATTTTATATTGTGATCTTTGAAAACATTAACCAAACGTGGAGTAAGGTCTTTATAATACGGAAGGGTTCTAAAAATGATCTCATGATTATTGACAAGTTCGTTATTAGGTGGAGAAGAGTTATTTTCATTAAATGGAACAGGAGTAAAAAAAAGAAGTCTGTGAACCAACTTAGGAGGGTATGAGTTTTCGATGAAGAGGGTTTTGAGTTCATTTTAAACTATCTTTTAGAAAAGAGGGGTGTGTTAGTCTTCGAACTCTGGATCCCATTGCTGACAAAATATTCAGTTTCATTTTAGTTGGATGGTTTGAATTAAAATTTACACATCTGCCGCTACTAACAGGTTTCCTATACCATCTGGAAAGAATCTTATTGTCGTCGTTACGAGTTAAAAAGCTTGATATTAAACAAAAGTATTAATTTTCAACCTCAAAACTCTCCTTTCTTCTATATATATATATATATATATATATATATATATATATATAATATATATATATATATATATATATATATATATATATATATGTATATATATATACATATATATATATATATATATATATATATATATATATATATACATATATATATATATATATATATATATATATATATATATATATATAAATATAAGATGCAACGTCTCTCTGTCTGTCTGTCCGTTAGTGCGTTACGTGCTTTTTTTTTAAAACATACATATGTTCTCTGGCCAGGTTTATAGGATAAATTTTATTGCGTTAGGAAACAGAAAGAACAAGCAGTGACGATAATAGTGAATCAAGTAGGAAAAAAGCTTACCGTTAGCGCGTTCTTTTGCAATACACTGCTTAAACCATCAAATATGGAACAATATCATGTTTGCAAAAGAATATAATATATATAAAATGCACGTCTCTCTGTCTGTCTGTCTATCCGTTAGTGCGCTTATCACTTGAGAACCACTTATCTGATTTACGTGTTTTTTATAAATTTATACATATGTTCCATATAATACGATATAAGCCTAGATAATGGGAGATAAGGTAAGATAATGGGAGATAAGTATAAATAATGGGAGATAAGGAGAAATAATAGGAGATAAGGAGAAATATTGCGAGATAAGTCGAGATAAGCCTAGATAATGGGAGATAAGATGAGATAATGGTAGATAAGAGGAAATAATGGGAGATAAGGAGAAGTAATGCGAGATGAGCAGAGATAAGCCTAGATAATGGAAATTATGTAGAGATAATGGGAGATAAAGAGAAATAATGGGAGATAAGGGGAAATAATGGCAGATATTTTATTACGTTAGGTAACATAAGGAATAAGCAGTGACGATAGTAGTGAATCAGATTCACTTCTTATATATATATATATATATATATATATATATATATATATATATATATATATATATATATATATATATATAATGCAACGTCTCTCTGTCGGTCTGTCCGTTAGTGTGCGTATCACTGGAGAACCACTTATCCGATTTACGTGCTTTTTTTTTAATTATACATAGGTTCTCTGGCCAGGTTATAGGCTATATTTTATTACGTTAGCTAGTATAAGGAATAAGTTGTGACGATAATGGAGTCGGAAAAAAGTTTGCCGCTAGCGCGCTCTCTTGCAGTACGCTGCCTAAACCGTTCAATATGGAACAGTATCATGTAGCAAAGAATATAATATATATATATATATATATATATATATATATATATATATATATATATATATATATATATATATATAAATATATATATATATATATATATATATATATATATATATATATATATATATATATAAATATATATATATATACATATATATATATATATATATATATATATATATATATATATATATATATGTATACCGTAGAATCTCGATAATCCGAAATAATATGGACCAAAGTGATTTCAGATAATCGAAATTTCGGTTAATCCGAATTTTTTTATAAAATAGAAGTTTAGAATGAATACAACATTGCAGATTGACTTAAAAGCATTCATACGATATGCTGTTACATACATAGGTATTTATTAAAACAAAGAATAGAACAGTTAGCTTACTTATTTTATGTATATGTACGGAAAATCTAAAATAAAACAGTTTTTCATTCTTAACTTTAATGTTTTAAACATGAGGTAATTTTTAACTGCACTCGTTTTACGTTAGCTCTGTTTTTGGCTGCAATGTCTCTCCAACGTTTGATAAGCAAAACGTCCACGACGGTTGCATTTTCTTGTTGTTCTACATAAGTTAACGCTTTTTCTAGGGCCTCTAGTCATTTTGAATGTGACATTTTTTTTACTGGAATATTGTCAGTGGCTTCTACTTCGTTATCATCATCGTCATCACTGTCTATTTTTTTAGCATTTTTGCGTACACTTTTAATTAATTCTTGGTCAGTCATTTCATCTTCCACACTATCACTGTTTAACCATTTACAAACGTTTGGTTTCCGTAACACTTTCACATCCTGATATGCTTGTAATAATTTGATATAAACTTTCATTATCTTCTGTTTCTGCCTCTGAGTAATATCTCTCCTCTTGTGGATTCAATTTTGACCAAGATTTTTCCAGAGTACTACTCTTTACTTGATTTCAGGCTGAAGCTATCCAATATATATCATTTTTCAAATTTATCTTTTTTAGACAATCAGTAAGATTGCCACCTTCTTCTGCTTCTTCTAAAATATGCTCCAATAACAAACGCCTGTAATTGCGTTTTAAATTTTGCAGTACACCCTGATCCATAGGCTGAATGAGAGAAGTTACAGCAGGAGGCAAAACATTGCTTTTATTTCCTCACTTTCAAGTTTCTCCACACGTGGGTGAGTGGGGGCGTTATCTAGTAACAGAATGCTTTTTGTAGGTATCCACTTTGTGAACAAAATCTCCAAAAAAAAACAGTATTTAAATAGAGTCGCGTTTATCCAGGCATTGTTTTGATTTTTATTCAAAATAGGAAAAGCATTGCGACGAATATTCTTAAAGGTTCGTGGCTTTGCTGACTTACCAATACATAATAATGGGAGTTTGTGTCTTCCAGAAGCATTACTGCATGCAAGAACAGTAATACGTTCTTTGCTACGTTTGTAACCAGGTGCTCCAACTTCCGTTTTTGAAGCTAAGGTATTTGACGGCAACATTTTGTAGTTCAAAGCCTGTTTCATCACAATTATAGATTTTGGTCTGGTTGTAAACCATGTTCTTTCATAAGCTGCTTAAAATTCTCTGAATTTTTTTTTTACAGCAGATACATCAGCCGACAATCTTTCTCCACAAACTTTCAGTTGACGTACACCATGTCTTTTTTTCCACCTGTCTAGCTATCCATCACTTACAGAAAAATTTACAGACGCTTCAATAACCGGCAACTCTTCACTTAAGCTCACTGCCTTATGTTTTAAAAATTGTTCCTGAAATTGGTATTCCACGTTCTCGATTCTGTGTAAACCATAAAAATAAAGAATCATCTACTTTTTGGTATTCACCGCTTTTCATACTTTTTCGTGCCTGTGTGGGCGATGACAAAACACTACACCATTGTTCAAGTTTTTCGCGATTTTTTCTCCACTCTGAAACAGTACTCACGGCTACACCTAAATCCTTCGCTATATTTTTAAGAAGTTTCACCATTATCTAAACGTTGAATTGCTTCACGTTTACGCTTATTATTATGACGCTCTCCATTTTCTAAAATATCTATTAAAACGAAACTATTACCTCTGCGATAATAATAGACGTAATGAGTTACTTATAGCACTCGTCGACTGACCAAAACATAGACAGCGGTGAAATTCTAGACGTCGGAAGTCCCCGACGCGTTAAGGAAACCACTCATCGTCTGTTTCGAATAAAAGGGATTTTTTCGTTTAATGGAAATACAATTTGCTTTTTAACAGTTTGTTTCGGATGGGCCGGATTTCAGATAATCGCGATTCGGATAATCGGAATTGTACTGTATATATATATATATATATATATATATATATATAATATATATATATATATATATAAATAAATAAATAAAATGCAACGTCTCGCTGTCTGTCTGTTTGTCTGTTAGTGCGCTTATCACGCGAGAACCACTTGTCCGATTTACAAGTTTTTTTTTAAATTCATACATATGTTCTTTGGCCAGGTTATATAATAATAATAATCTATATCTATAATATATACACATCTATATATATATATAATATATATATATATATATATATATATATATATATATATATAATGCAACGTCTCTCTGTCTGTCTGTTAGTCTGTCCATTAGTGCGCTTATCCCTCGAGAACCACTTATCCGATTTACGTGATTTTTTTTTAATTATTACATATGTTCTCTGACTAGGTTATAGATGTATATTTTATTACGTTAGGTAGCAGTAGCGATAATAGTGAATTAACACCACGCTAGTGGGACCGCGGCACAGCGAGTCTCCAATATAAGAATTACCAAAAATATATAAAAAGACATCTTTGTATAGCCCCCTCGCCAGGGGTTTTGAGTTTTCATTAAATGTTTACAAGTTGCATTTTGACACAGGTAGTTTTTTTTGGCGTCGAATACTATAAAAAATAGATTCCTAAGTCCACAAAATCCAAAATAAAATTAAAAAATTCGGTTTTTCAGTAATATCTCGAAAAATAAAAAAGATATCGAAAAACTAATAGCACCACGTTAAAGAGCGGAAATTTTACAAAAAAAAATAATATATAGATTTTTTTCCAGATTTTTTTATTAGCGTAAGTATTTATTAAAAATTCGGATAGGTGATTCAAAAACTGTAACTCGCCAAATAAGGTTAATTTTGAAAGTCTAAAACGCGCACCGCTCGAAGTTTAATCGATATTACTTGTTTTTAGAGTGTAAAAGAAAAATTAAAAGATAGCTTTTTGACGAGAAAACTTTCAGCTTTCTGATGATACTAATAGTTTTTTATTTTTGTTGCTTTAATAATTTGTAAAACTTAAAACGAAATTTTTGTTTGCATTTGATTTTTTTAACGGGCGTACAGTAAATTACAAATATTTAATAAAATATGACAAAATTTGAAAAAAAGTCCTTTTGCATATATCATTATTATACCATAAGTTTTAACATAAGAATAATTAAAAATACGAACATTGACGTTGTTATTTAAAAATTGAGTTTTTAAAATATAAAAATTTGCCTGCTGTAGTACGCCGCCGGCAATTTTTACGTTCAGAGCAGTACGAAATGGTCAAAAAAAGTCGAATAATTTTTTTAGTTACAGTCTTGTATTAGCTGGATGTGTCTTCCATCACGTTCTAGCAGGCATGGCCCATATAAAGTGTCACAAAAAGTGAAATCCGACGGCATCAAGCTGTCGCATAAAAATTAATTTTAAATTTGCAAACGCTTTCGTAGACACTAGTTACGGTCCGCCTAATGGCCGTTTTTTTTAGAAGGTTATAAATATTTTGACCTGCCTTTCTTCCGAGTTGCGGGTAATCGACAAATCGGCAGGTAGGTAAGGTTAAATCATCAAACATTATTAAATTCTTAAATAATAGTACATTAATTAGGTTAATAACCTAAGTTAAGATCAAAAGTATAAACTTATGCTACTCAGTATATATCACCACTACACCAAACACTTTATTTTTTGGCACACTCGACGCGCGTTTGGCTAACCATGTTAGCTTCATCAGGAGCGATGATTGAGTCAATCGAGTGGCAAGAATAAAGTGTTTGGTGTAGTGGTGATATATACTGAGGAGTGCCAAAGATTCCACATTCCCAACTTAGATAAAACGTATGGGCATTTTTGAAATTTACTAGTTTACATTTAAACTTTTTAAACTCAACATGGTCTTATTATAGAGGATGTTGAGCGAGAAAGGCAAAACTTTGATCCTATTGGAATATCACAATTTCGACAATATCGCCATTTAAAATCGACAGAATGAGAATGTACTGGGTCTGCAGAAACAAGAACTGCACTTAGCAAGTTTATACCACTGGACCAGACGAACATATTTTTTCACGACAAATGGCAATCGTCAACATCAACACGATAATAAACAAGTACTGAAATCGCCAACAAACGAAGACCAAGAAGATGATTCGGCGGAGGTGGCTACAGATCCGAATGTGCT
>CM032446.1:17527844-17655344 GCA_019049505.1 Pachyrhynchus sulphureomaculatus
GCTCGAAGGCATAGATGGCAGCATTGGTACAACAACTAAAGACGAAACGAAAAGAATCTTATTTTTAGAAGTTACGAAAAGTGTTCTTGGCAACTTCTAAGTAAATGAATATTACAACAAAATAAACATTATAGCAACGGGAACTTTTACGTTATTCTTCATTTCTTAACACTCAACAAAAACTGACTATAGTTGAGAAAAATCAGTTTATTTATATGATTTGATATGAGCCTGTTACGTCGTTCAGTAATTGATCAGCCACCGACTAGTGTAGGTAGGTATATTGGCAACTACTTGACGAGATCAATACTTTGTACCGGGTACAATATAACGGATACTTTTTTAAGAAATACCTGATACCCTAAATACTCGAAAGTACCGATACTTGACATCACTAGCTGACAATTATCAAAAAGCGACCATCCGCAACCTTGAACGGCTGAGACAAACTGCCCATTTTTGGACACGACG
Organism: Pachyrhynchus sulphureomaculatus; assembly: GCA_019049505.1. Lineage (NCBI taxonomy): Eukaryota > Metazoa > Arthropoda > Insecta > Coleoptera > Curculionidae > Pachyrhynchus > Pachyrhynchus sulphureomaculatus. Next base: position 17,528,316 of record CM032446.1, read on the forward strand.
GAAAACAATCGTATACGGGAACACTATATGGAAGACCTTTTTGGGCGACCAGAGCGTTCAGCTTCATTCGTGTCTGTATGACCGCGTTTAAATTTAGCATACCAGTAAGTGATGAGTGATTTTCCAGGCAGAGTCCCCGTAACATTTATCAAGCCATTGCTTAGCTTTAACGGCATTTTTTCTCATCAAAAGACTGTTTAATCAACACACGAAATTCGATTTTTTTCATTGTTTTGAAAATATCAAAAGTAGCGTCACTAAAACCACTGTAACTTGTAAACTAATCGTCGAAATGTCATGAAATTTTGACACGTATCGTTTGAAGGTTGATACTTCCTAAAAATCATATGGATTTTTTGAAAAGGGCCAAACTAGAAATTGTTTTATCAACAAAAATAGACAACATAGACATTAACGTCCTTTTCTATATTTTAAATAAAATTTGAAAGTTATTTATAATATTTTATATTTTAGATGAAAATAGCAAGCTTACCTTTCAATGCAGTACAACCCTGACTAACGTCTTATCTCAATTTTACTACTATAATATGTTCTTATTATTTATATTAATAAAAGAAAAGTAATTCAGATATTGTCACTAACTGCATAAATCAATGTTTTTGCGCACCAAGCCTCACCCGTTATTGTTTTATTTTCGGGGATTCCTGAAATATATTTTTTTATATATTTGTTAGCATTTTTGCTATTTTTACTAGGTCAATTATTATATACTGACTCCTTTATATACAGGGTGTCACATAAAAAAGTTTTAATTTTTTTAAATTTTATGAATGTGTTTTTTTTAGTTTTCTGCTTACCCATAAAAATGATGTCAGACAAAAAATGGCTTGGTTGTAAAATTACTGTACTTTGACGAAATTTCGTTGCCTTTTACAGTTTTTACGTTTTTTCTTCAAAACGATACGTGTCAAAATTTCATGACATTTCGACGATTAGTTTACAAGTTCCAGTGGTTTTAGTGACGCTACTTTTGATATTTTCAAAACAATGGAAAAAATTAAATTTCGTGTGTTCATCAAACACTGTTTTTTGATAAGAGAAAATACCGTTCAAGCAAAGCAATGGCTTGATAAGTGTTACGGAGGCTCTCCCTCCCCTGAAAAATCACTCATTATTTACTGGTATGCTGAATTTAAACACGGTCGTATAGACACAAATAATGCTGAACGCTGTGAACGCCCAAATGAGGTGGTTACACCGGAAAACATGAAAAAAATTCACAACATTGTTTTGGATGGCCGTAAAGTGAAATTGCGTGAGATTGCTGAGACCCTAAAAATATCAAAAGAATGTGTTGGTCATATTTTGCATGAACATTTGGGCATGAGAAAGCTCTGTTCGAAATGGGTACCGCGTTTGCTCACATTGGACCAAAAACAACAACGTGTTGATGATTCTGAGCGCTGTTTTGGACCTGTTTAAGCGCAATAAAAAGGATTTATTCATGCGATATGTGACAATGGATGAAACATGGATCCACCACTACACACCGGAATCAAACCGGCAGTCAGCTGAGTGGACAGCAGCCGGTGAAAGCCGCACGAAGCGACCAAAGACATAACAGTCGGCTGAGAAGGTTTTGGCCTCTGTATGTTGGCATGCTCATAGAATAATTTTCATCAACTATGCTCAGAAGGGAAAAACCATCAATAGCGAAAATTATATTAAAGTTATTGGTGCGTTTGATGGCAGAAATCGCAAAGAAACGTCTCCAAATGAACAAGAAAAAGTGCTCTTTTATCAAGGCAATGTACCGTGTCACAACTCAATGGTTACGATGGCAAAATTGCATGAATTGAAGTTCGAATTGCTTCCTCATCCACCGTATTCTTCAGATTTGGCCCCCACCGACTATTATCTATACGCGGTCCCTGAAAAAAAATGTTCGCGAGAAAGACATTTGGCTTTAGTGAAGAAGTCATTGCCGAAACTGAGGGCTATTTTAAAGGCAAAGACAAATCCTTCTACAAGAAAGGTATAAAAATATTAGGAAGGCGATGGACTGATTGTATCGCTCTTGAAGGAGACTACGTTGATGAATAAAGTCGAATTTTGCAAAAAAAAAAATGTGTTTTAAGTAGCTAGAACAAAAACTTTTCAACCCACTTGTTAACTTAAAAAAAAAACACCCTCGGAAATATCGTAAGATGAATTTGTTTATTTCTCTCTTGCGGATCACTTTCGTTTTTGTGGAGATGCGAACTCGCGAAAGAAAGAAGGTGTTGGAAAAAAAATCTACTAGTGTGAGTTCCTAAAGCGACTGCCAATGGGATATCATGACTTGGCGGGGTTAATTATATTTCATTTTCATATAATTTTAGGGTTACTTTTTATCGACCAGGTAAAATAATTAAAAACACCCCATTTAAAATTTGTACAAACATACTGTATATTACAAAATTTCGAGTATAAAATGTTAAAGAGATTCTTTACATTGATGATTATAGATAGTATCTATTTTAAAAATATGTATGTAAGATAGTCACTCAGGGTTTTATCCTTTGTCAGAGTCAATTTGAGAGTTGTTTTCACTCTCTTCCCCTAGAACTACCCAATTAACTTTTTAAAATGGAACACTCCATTGAAAGGGAAATTTATAGAGTGTTTCACTTAAAAGAATTAACGAGGCCAACTCTCAAAATGTTTATTTAATAAATTTTCTTCTCCTTGTTTTTACGTTTTTTTTTATTATTAAAAATGTTTCGTCTATATTGACTATTAAAAATTAACACAGTCCATATGTTAGCAATGGCCAATGTTCTCTCATCTGTCAATCGACCTCGCGACGTGACACGGCTCATTAGCCGAACTAGGATCGAGAAACGAGAGAACAAAACCTGAAGTACTTATTGTGATACTGGCGTGGCATCGCAGTACCGTTAAGAAATTTTATTGTCGAAACATTCATCATTTTCATCCCTGACAGGAATCCTTGTGTGACGTATTCGTCACGTAAGAAGATGAGAGCGAAAGAAAAAAATTCCAATTTTACTCTTGTTTCGAGCCTGATAAGAGTTTCAGATTCGTTTTTTCTTTTAGCCAGCATAAAATCTTGTCGTGCAGGGTGCTATTTGCAGATTAAAGCTTAAATTGAAGCCATTAAAAACATATTTCAGTTTATATCAAATTTAAAAAATTAGGCAAATAGCACCCTAGCCACATGTGAATCAAGCACTATAACATACGTAATTTTAGTATACAGTTAATATTAAAATTTAAAAAATAGCATTATTTTCAGTCATTCTTTACTTAGATAACGCCTAAGCCATTTGGTAACGTTGCCAATGGTGTACTCAAGAAACGTACTTTCGGTTGGACGTATGCGCAAAATTGTAAAAACAATCGGCTTAAAGTTGTATACAAGGGCCACCTTTTAGGTTTTTACAAACGACAACTAGAGGGCGCTATTGAGATGTGACATAACCATTGTAGTAAAATTTGACATTTTTATTGTTAAAACAGTGGCACCTCAGAAATTGGCCGGGTAGTTTATTTACAGTGAGCGTGTAAAAAAGAAACAGTTTTGTGAACAAACGGAAATTTCACGTGAAGGTTTTCGATGGATGATTTTTTACGATTTTAGGAAAGGGCTAACTCAACAACAATGCCTCGAATCGCTTCGTTCAACCTTTGGTAATGAAAATAACCATCAGAAAAGACTGGTTTCCAGAATTTCGTCAGGGTCGTGCTTCCGTCAGCGACGAATTTCATGAAGGTCGATCAGAATCGGTTGTTGTTCCAAAAAACATCGATGCTGTGCGCAACATGATTGAAGAGGATCGGCATGTGATTTACCGTGAGGTAGAGTTATCTTAGTCATATCGAAAACTGCGGTAAATTCGATTTTGCATGAACATTTAGCTGTGTAAAAGATCTGTTCCCGATGGAAACTCAAAAACAGACTCGTGTCAGTTAGTGTAAGGAAATGCTAAAAAAATTCGAGCGAGGACATGCAAAATCCGTATACATGATCGTAACAGGACACGATTGGTACAAGCCAGTAACAAACAAACAAATTTGGGTATTCCAAGATGAACTGAATCCAACAAAAGTGGTTCGTGCGCGAAGCATTTCCAAGAAAATGATCGTTTATTTCTTTGGTTATACTGGACATGTTACAACCATTGCTTTAGAGGATTGAAGAACAGTTAATGCTGAATGGTACAATTTGTTTGCCAGAAGTCATCCATGAAATCAGAAAAAACAACCAAAAACGTCGGAATATTCTTCATTATGACAATGCCAGCTCTCACACAGCACGTCAAACAGTTGATTATTTGACGAAGAAAAACATTGAATTAATGTCCCATTGTCCGTATTTACCTGATTTATCGCCTAACGACTTCTTTTTGTCCCCAAATGTCAAAAAAAAAATGCATGCACAGCGATTTTTATCACTTTAAGAAGCTGTTAAATATTACAAAACCATGTTTTTGAGGTACCAACTTCAGAGTGGAAAAAATGTTTCGAGAATTGATTGGAACGCACGCAAAAGTGTAAAAATCCAAACATTTTTTTTTCTTTCATGGTTTTTGTAAAAACTTAAAAGGTAGCACTCGTATTATCTTCGAAAATAATGGCTATCTTTTATGAATTGTTATTTGCGGTTTTTGGTTCAATAAATAATAATGGCTTACAATTATATTGGGAATGTAAAATCTTTGGCACATTAATACTACTCAGTATATATCACCACTACACCAAACACTTTATTTTTACCCTTGACGTGCGTTTCGGTAACCATGTTAACTTCATCAGGAGCGATGATTAACGAAAGCTAAACGACAAATTTACCCTATTTATACTTAGCCTAAAACTGGAACTAATAGCATAGGCGAGCCATCAGTTCCGGTTAAGTAACCAGTAGAAGGGACTATAAGGCTGGGCGCACACATGCGGTTTCCGTATTCGATTTCCTAATTCGTTTTCCGTATTCGGACATCCGAATGCATGAAATCAATATAAACTGCATTGACTGCAGCATATGTTCACTTTTTTTCCGAACGGAACACATTCCGTATGTACGTTTCGAATCCCAGTCCGTGTGTTCGGAGAAACCATTCGGAAAACACCTAATGACGTTATCCTAAACGCAGCGCCTGCATTCATTTTGTACCTGCCGGCGCACACGTTCGGAAATTTCCATTCGTATTCCGGGTCCGAAAAACGAATACGGAAATCGAATGTGTGCGCCCAGCCTAAGGAATAGGTCCTCTGTCTTTGTTTAAACTACTTTTGCATTTAAAATTTTCATACTTTCAACAATCTCCTATCAGATACATTTTTAATTAATCTTAATACACTGGTCAGCAAAATTTCAACTTTTTTTTGTTACACGGATTCTGTTGTCATATTTTAAATCTAGTATAAGATGGAAACAATAAAATAAAAGTAGAATTTGTATAACACATCAGTAACGTAATATTTTTTTGAAAAAATGTATCAAATATTAATATTTTATAGTGATAGTATGGAAAAAAAAAGATTTTTATGACTTTCTTGGATATTTAGCTTCTGGAATATCCCTCTTCAGGGTCCAACAGTAATCTGCCGACATGTTTGGACTTCATTTGCCTTGGTATCTGTTCTCCATGGCTAAAATATCCTGATGGAAACGTTCACCATGCTCATCGCTTACTGCTCCCAGATTTTCGGGGAAAAAATCCAAATGAGAATCCAAAAAAAATGACTTTGAGTGACATGTTACATCCTAGTGCTTTATAGGTCATCAAAACTTCACTGATCAAGTCACTGTAGTTTTCAGCTTTATTGTTTCCAATAAAATCTTTAACCACATTTTTGAAACATATCCAGGCGGATTTTTCCAGTAAATTTAATTTTTGTTCAAAGATAGGGTCTTTAATTAATTCTCTCATTTGTGGTCCAACCAATATTCCCTCTTTAATTTTAGCATCACTAATTTTAGAGAACTTTTTTTTCAAATATAAATATCCTTCGCCAACTTTGTCCATCGCTTTGATATATATATATATATATATCAATCGGTTTTATAACGTCTTCCGTCTTCCGATGCCTAATTTCCACTCCTCTCGGTTTCTCCATCCCTCCTCCTCCAGATCTCTCTCTAGTACTTCCTTGTTGATTCCTGCTCTCCAGCTTTGGCGTGGTCTTCCTCGCTTTCTTTTTCCATGAGGGTTAAAATCTTTTTAGGTAGTCGGTCTTGTGACATTCTCTGTACATGTCCGTACCATACCAACTGTTGGGTTCTTATTTCGTCCACTATATCGTGCTTTATTTCTAAAGCTCGCCTTATCGTGTCATTTGGTATGCGGTATTTTCTGGATTTTCTGGCTGCTCGTCTCCAGAAATCCATTTCTGTAGCTTTAAGTATTTTTTCTGTTCTTTCCTTTAATTTATTATACTTTTCATTATTAAGTTGTAAATTCTCTTCTTATTTTCAATGGTTATGTTTTTGTCCCATAGTATACTATTAAGCATTGCAATCGCTTTTCTTCCTTGAATATTCCTCTCGAATATTGCTTCTTCCAGTGTTCCGTCCCTAGATATTCTCGTTCCCAAATACTTATAACTGGCACAGTGTTTGATGGTGTGTCCTGTGGCCAGTTTCAAGTCCTGCTGTTGTCTTCCGACACACATGTACTCGGTCTTTTTAATATTGACTTCTAGGCCCCATTTTTCATATTCCTCCATAAGTTTTCGTGTCATGTATTCCATATCATCGATGTCCTGAGCGACTACTACCTGGTCATCTGCGAATGATAGCGTGTACAATGTAGTATCGTCATCCAGTGGTAATCCCATACTGCTGCATTTCCTTTTCCAGTTCTTCAGTGCACTCTCCAAATAGATTTTAAATAGCGTTGGGGATATACAGCAGCCCTGTTTGAGACCCTTTGTGACCGGGAACCCTGTTGTTATACCATATTTGGTTTTCACACTTGCGTCTTGGTATAAGGATTTTACGGCTTTAATTATTTCGGTGCTTACATTACTCTGTTGTAGTGTTTCCCACAATCTTATTAGGGGCACGCTGTCGTAGGCCTTTTTTAAATCAACGAACAAGACATGGACTTTTTGATCAAATGCGGTTTTCTTTTCTAGGATTTGTGTCAGTGAGAAGAGAGTTATCGCTTTGATAACATTTTTAATAAGACCTAGTTTTATGTGTAGTGGTGGCAACAGTACATCTTCTGGTTTCACTAAAGGTAGACACAAAACGTTTTTTTGTCCAGGAGTAAGTGAGCTACGTTTTGGCCAATCTTTTTTAATATATAATTTTTTCTATCTCTACTGTCCCATTTACAAAGGCAGCAGCAATATTTTGTGTAACCAAGTTGTACCCTTAATAAAATAGCAATCACCTTCAAATCTCGACATATTTTCCAAGAATGCATACAATATTTTATATTCTGTACAAGTAGCTTCATGTTATCATATGACTCTTTCATGATAGTGGCATAGGCGGCTACTGGGACAGACGGAATTTTGTTTCCATTGTGCAAAAGAACAGCCTTTAGGCTTACTTTTGAAGAGTCTATAAATAGTCGCCACTCTGTATTGGTATAGTTGGTGTTTCCTAATAAATTCATTACAGTATTAATGTCATTACAGTAAACAAGGTCACCTTCCTGAGAGAAATAATTTCTGAACTCATCATCACGATTGTGGAAATAGCATATTCTCGTTTCTGAATGAAGTAAATTCCATCCTTTCAATCTAGATGATAAAATTTCAGCTTGCTTTTTGGATAAACTCACTCACCAAGTTGTTTAGGTCACCTTGTGTTATTAAATGTGGTGTAAAAGAAGTGCTAGGTTCGTAAGTGTAATCTCTCATATCCTCTTGAGTAGGATGTAAGCTCAACGACACGTTGGATTCATCTGATGTGGAGGTGTTGATACAGGCATCACTTCACTGTGGGAGACCGGTCTCCTTGCAGATGGTAAGTTTGGATACTTGATTGCTTGTTTGGTTTTACTACTGAAGCCCTTAATTGTAGTCAAGCAAAAAATAACAGTCTGATGTGTGATCTCTTGGTTCGGCCCATATCATTGGAATTGCGAAATTCATGTGATGTGTTCCGTTAGTCCATTCATCAGTCAAAAGAGTAACACAGGATGCACAACATATATGGGGAACCCACAATTTATCTTGGTGGCGAACTGGAAATCCGACTCTCCGCTGACTAGTGAATGTAAGTTCACTACACACGTAACAGAATCGATCAGGATTATTTACACAAGTTCTCGGCATGTTATTGAACGTAGATTACTCAAATGAAAACAAAAAAAAAAATATTATTATTTCCAAGATGGCTCAAGTTCAAAACAATGTTCTCAACGATCTCCTTTTATAACGTAATTTAAGTGACTGTCACTATTGCAAAAAAAGTGAGGGTGATCGAACAAAAATTTTTGCAAATTTTTAATTGTAGTTGCAAGGTAGGTAAACATAAATTACATACTAGCTTACGCGTAACAAAAATCATGTCGACCAGTGTTATCTAATGTTACAGTATGATCAGCTTCAAGGGCATGTTCGGCAAGGCAAGACTTTTCTGTTCTACTATTTCAATGTACTAAATGTTCTTTAAATCGTGTTTTAATTGACCTTTTAGTTTGTCCAACATACTTTTGTCGCAATCATTACACTTGAATTGATTCTGCCGATACTTGGTGGAAATCCATAACTAGAAGTTTTGCAAGAAGTAAAACACTACTTAAATTTCCACTAAAATTTTTAACACCATGACATGTTTCGCTGTACGATAGCTCTTCAGATAGTTTGTTACAAAATGAGGATAAAATCTATAATATATATAAAATACAACGCCTCTCTGTCTGTCTGTCTGTCTGTCCGTTTAGTGCGCTTATCACTGGAGAACCAGTTATCCGATTTACGTAATTTTTTTTTAAAAACATACATATGTCCTCTGGCCAGGTTATAGGCTATATTTTATAACGTTAGGTAGCATAAGGAATGAGCAGTGACGTAAAATAGTGAATGAAGTCGAAAAAAAGTTTGCCGCTAGCGCGTTCCCTTGAAATACACAGCCTAAACCATTAAATATGGAACCATATTATGTAGCAGAGAATATCTATAATCTATAATATATATAAAATGAAATGTCTATCTGTCTGACTGTCTGTCCATTAGTGCGTTTATCACGCGAGTACCACTTATCCGATTTACGCGTCTTTTTTTTTAATTCATACATATATTCTTTGGCCAGGTTATATAATAATAATAATAATAATCTATATCTATAATATATATAAAATGCAACGTACCTCTGTCTGTCTGTCTGTCTGTCCATTACTGCGCTTATCACTGGAGAACCACTTATCCGATTTACGTGCTTTTCTTTTAAAACATACGTATATTCTCTGGCCAAGTTATCGACTATATTTTATTACGTTAGGTAACATGAGGAATAAGCAGTGACGATAATAGTGAATCAAATTGGAAAAAAGTTTGCCGCTAGCGCGTTCTCCTGCACTATACTGCCCAAACCACTAAATATGGAACAATATCATGTAGCAAAGGATATCTATAATACATATAAAATGCAACGTCTCTCTGATTGTTTGTCCGTTTGTGCGCTTATCACTGGAGAACCACTTATCCGATTTACGCGCTTTTTTTTTAAACATGCTAAACCATTAAATATGGAACAATATCATGTAGCAAAGAATATCTGTAATATATATAGAATGCAACGTCTCTCTGTCCGTTAGTGCACTTATCACTGGAAAACCACTTATCCGATTTACGTGCTTTTTTTTTAAACATACATATGTTCTCTAGCCAGGTTATAGGTTATGTTTTATTACGTTAGGAATAAGCACTGACGATAATAGTGAATCAAGTCGGAGAAAAGTTTGCCGCTAGCGCGTTCTCTTGCAATACACTGCCTAAAGCATTAAATAAGGAACAATATCATGTAGCAAAGAATATAATATATATAAAATGCAACGTCTTCTGTCTGTCTGTCTGTCCGTTAGTACGCTTATCACTCGAGAACCACTTATCCGATTTACGTGTTTTTTTTTAATTCATACATTTGTTCTCTGGCCAGGTTATCTATAATCTTCTATCTAGAATATATATATATATATATATATATATATATATATATATATATATATATATATATATATATATATATATATATATAATGCAAAGTCTCTCTGTCTGCCTGTCTCTCTGCCTGTCTGTCTTTCTGTCTGTCCGTTAGTGCGCTTATCACTTGAGAACCGCTTTACATGTTTTTATAAATTTATACATATGGTCCATATAATTCGATATAAGCCTAGATAATGGGAGATAAGGTGAGATAATAGGAGATAAGGAGAAGTAATGGGAGATAAGGGGAAATAATGGGAGATGAGCAGAGATAAGCTTAGATAATGGAAATTATGTAGAGATAGTGGGAGATAAGGAGAAATATTGGGAGATAAGGGGAAATAATGGAAGAGGCCCTGCTAGTTACTATAATAAATGGTTGGTTCATAATTTATGGCAGGTAATAAAATAATTTAATTAAAACAGATTTAGCATTGGCGAATTATTTAAGTCTAATTGTTAATTTATTAAGGAATCTGAATTTTTCAATTTGTGTATTTCTAAAGATTGTAGGTAATTAAGTTTCAGGCCCTTTGTGGTACTACTTGGTAATATTTCAAAGTTTGGGTTGAATTGGTGGTCATTTTCAGTTAAACGATTTGCGTAATTTGAGTTATTTTTTCCATTGATGTATGATGAAGCATGTTCTTTTTTTCTTTTTGAAAAGCTTCTACCTGCTTGACCTATATATGTTTTTGATTAATTTCCACAATTTAATTTGTACACTCCGGATCTATTGTCTCTATCTATTTTAGTTTTGTTATTTTTTATAAATTTGCCAAGTGTGTTGGATGTTTTAAATGCTGTGTTAATATTTAATTTTCTCAAGAAACTGTTTAATTTAGTGCTGCATCTACCATAGTACGTTATTGACTTTACGTTTTTTATAAGGTTCTTTATTATTCGGAAAAACTATACTAATGGCTTTTTGTAAAGTTTTTTCTTGAGAATATTATCTATTGTGGATGGTGAATAGTCATTATTTACGCTAATTGTTTTATAATATTAAGTTCTTTTTGAAAATCGTCTTGGTTTAGGGGAATATTTATTAGTCAGTGAATCATATTATGGAAAACTGCAAGTTTGTGACTTAGTGGATGACATGAGGTATTATGGATAATTATATCACTATCTGACGGTTTATGGCAAATAGAAAAACTGTGTTTGTTGTTATGTCTTTTTATTGTTAGGTCAAGGAAGTTTAAGCTATTGTTGATTTCAACTTCACTGGTGAATTTTATATTTTTGTGTATATTATTAAAAAAATTTGAAATGTGGCAAAGTGTCTATCACTTCCTGTAAAACAACATAAAATATCATCAACATATCTATGTTAGCTTTTATTTTAAAAGAAAACAATTTAAACACTTTTGGGCAATTTCGACAACAATAACTTTTATTAACAATTGTATTCAGACATCTAACAAAGCTGGCCGACTACTTCGGCTCTCTAAACTATAATTCATAATGCGTACCAAAATATCTCTGTTACCTAAATCTCAGTACGGTTACATAAACACTTTTTATAATGTGTGTGACAGATATGGCCTACCTGTCACATAAAACAAACTCGAGGGTTTGGTGATTTGAGACATATCAATAACAGTAACTTAAGTATAGTTTAATCTACGTAATGTAAACAAGTCAGTCTGCCTGAAACCAATTATCAATAATTAATATTCTCCTACTCATATTGCATCGTTCGGCCTATCCTAATTTTTTCAACCAGGCCTGGAAAATGCTGACAGCTAACATCTATGCCAGTATACAAATTTTTAAATAAAATATTTTCGCCAAAAGAGGACTAAGTGGATTGCCCATTATGAGACCGTCTCCAATCACAAATTCTTTGATAGATTTGTGAATTTAACACAGACAACCTTCTCGACTAATGAAACTCATTTACTAAATAAAGGTTTCAAACATAATATCGAAGTCAATATCTCTCCAAATACATTAATTATATTCGCAGTTGATACAGAAGTAGTTCTCAATCATTACCCAAATAATATTAGTAAAAAACACGAAACGGCTACTATACTAACAAAAGAATTTTTACGCCAAAACACTCCAAGACAAGATATTCAATTAATAACTGACATTAGAAATAAATCAGCGGTTATAATATTTACAAAAACAAACAAAGGTAATTCAGTAGCGATTGACAAAGTAGATTATATCCAAAGAACAATAGATTTTCTTAAACCCAAATAAATACCCAATTTTAAAATGTAACTCCACTGAAAGTTATCAGAAAATTATTAAATCAACGATCTCTAATGGTAAAAATTTGTTTAATGATAAAGATTCTAGAATTCTCACTCTTATGAACCCACAAACACCTAAACTATATTCACTAATAAAACTTCACAAAACGGGTTACCCTTTAAGGCCCCATCCTATAAACGTCTTGTTTAAATACTCATAGACAACACTAAATTTAAAACGAAATTTGCAATAAAAAATTCACAACAACTAGTTGAAACCACCAAACATTTAAAGTTACCTAACAATTTAAAATTAATCCCTTTCGATGTTCAAAATCTTTTTCCAAGCATACCAAGTAGGGAAAGTTTATTACTAATTGAAAAACTTCTTTCTGAAATCAATGTCAACCCAGTAATAAAACAAGACATCTTAAATTGCTCAAAGGTTTGCCTAGAACAAAATTATTTTAAATTTAATAATGACCTATACATCAGCCTAAACGGTCTCATAATGGGCCATCCACTTAGTCCTCTTTTGGCGGAAATATTTATGAATAACATAGAAAACCAAATAAGCAAACACCCACTGTTTAAAAAATTGATAGACAATTTGCCCATTTCAAAATTTTTTGAAAAATATACACAAAGATATAAAATTCACCAGTGAAGTTGAAATTAACAAAAGCTTAAACTTCCTTGACCTAACAATAAAAAGACATTAACAACAAACACAGTTTTTCTATTTACTATAAACCGTTACATACTGACATAATTATCCATAATACCTCATGTTATCGACCAAGTCACAAACTTGCAATTTTCCATAATCTGATTCACAGACTAATAAATATTCCTCTAAAGCAAGACGATTTTCAAAAAGAACTTAATAGTATAAAACAATTAGCAGTAAGTAATGACTATTCACCATCCATAATAGATAATGTTCTCAAGAAAAAACTTTACAAAAAAAGCCATTACTACAGTTTTTTTCCGAATAATAATAAAGAGCCTTATAAAAACGTAAAGTAAATAACGTACTATGGTTGATGCAGCACTCAATTAAATAGTTTCTTGAGAAAATTAAAATATTAACATAGCATTTAAAACATCCAACAGACTTGGCAAATTTATAAAAAATAACAAAACTAAAACAGATAGAGACAATAGATCCGGAGTATACAAATTAAATTGTGGAAATTGCTCAGAAACATATATAGGTCAAACAGGAAGAAGTTTTTCAAAAAGAATAAAAGAACATGCTTCGTCATACATCAATAAAAAAAAATCAACTCAAATTACGCAAATCATTTTTAATTGAAAATAACCACCAATTCAACACAAACTTTGAAATATTACATACTTGCACAAAGTGCCTGAAACTTAATTACCTAGAATCTTTAGAAATAAACAAATTGAAAAATTCAGATTCCTTAATAAACGAACAATTAGACTTAAATAATTCACCATTACTAAATCTATTTTATTAAATTAATTTATTACCTGCCATAAATTGTGAAACAACCATTTATTCTAGTAATTTTGTCGTCATTTTGTAACAAACCATCTGAAGAAGCTGTCTTACAGCGAAACATGTCATAGTGTTAAAAACAAAAAAAAAAATAGTAGAAATTTAAGTAGTGTTTTACTTCTTGCGAAACTTCTTTTTTTTTTTTTTTTTTTTTTTAATTGGTCTAGCACACGTGCTGCAGGGAAGTCCCTAAAGCGCTCCAGGAGCGGCACGAGTGCGGAAAAAGCGATTCACGTTGTTCTTGAATCGCTGTAAATTGTACTCGGTGGGAAACACAGCGCTGGGCAAATTATTCCAAAGGGATGACGTTCTCCAGATAAAAGATTGCTTGAAAAGCGTTGTACGCGGAGTAACAAGCTGAACCTCATACGGATGCGAAGCACCAGCGCGACGTGTATTTCTAACATGCACCGCTTTGGGAGGAATTAAGCGGGCTACATCCTTCGAACACCTTCCATGAAAATACTTGTAGAACAGACTCAAGTCGCCAACCGTTCTTCGATGTTCCAGCGAATCAAGGCCGCCGGTCAATTCCGGGTCCCCAATCAGACGGACCGCTCTTCTCTGAACAGAATCCAACAAATGCAGTGTATGTTTGGGAGCGGAGCCCCAAACGTGGGAGCAGTATTCCATAGTTGGTCGAATTTGGGCTTTGTAAAGAATTAACAGTTGTTGTGGGGTGTAAAGCTTTCTGGTTCTAAATAATATTCCCAACTTTTGAGAAGCTCTCCTTGCTATGCCTGCAACATGTTCATGCCAAGACATATTTGCTCCCAAACTAACGCCCAACAAATTGAGCGACGATGCTAGGGGAATGGAGTGCCCCGACATAACTATGTCGGGTTCAGCAACGTTAACTTTTTTAGAAAAAACTGCCGCTTGGGTTTTTGTAGCGTTAAACTTCACTTGGTTACTGTCACCCCAAGATAGAACTTCCTCCAGGTCTTTGTTGAGTTGAACGACCTCCTGCCGTCTGCCGACATTCGCCTGAGCAGCCGATGTCCGAGCGTTCAAGGTGAATGAAGAGACAAGCGTACTGTCATCTGCAAAGCTATAGATTGGATTCCCGGTTTTTCAGCAGATCGTTAATGTAAATGAGAAAGAGAGTAGGAGACAGTATGGAGCCCTGGGGCACACCAGCGTTGATAGTGAGGGTGTTAGAAAGAAATCCGTCGACCGCCACTCGTAAAGAACGCTCTCTGAGGAAACATGAGAGCCACAAACAGAACCTTTCAGACATACCATAAGAGCGCAACTTAGCCAACAGTCCATCGAGCCAAACACGGTCGAATGCCTTGGATATGTCAAGAGCAACCGCTCGAGATTCTCCAAAGTGTTCAATTGCGTTGTTCCAAACATGTGTTACATAAGTCAGAAGATCTCCTGTTGATCTATGTTTACGAAAACCATATTGGTGATCGCTAATAATATTGAATCGTTCAAGATATTTTAGAAGATGCTCATTGATAACCTTTTCCATGACTTTCGATATTATTGAAAGCAGTGCAACTGGTCGGTAGTTAGCAATCATTACAACTAATTTCATAAACTCACTTATCTTTGGGATTCCTCAGATTGTCTGATGACTTACAGAGGAAGGTGAGGCCTACCTTATTAAATACCTTATTGAGTCCCCTAATATAGTTCGGATTATATAGTATGGAGACATACTTGGTCTTATTTTCTTCGCGTGTAAAAAAGGTGGAATTCTGAATTTGTAACCTAAACGTATGTCTATTTATTACCTTGTTTATTGAATCATCGTCATAATCATTAACTCTAGTTATATTCCTAATACGATTCCTTTCATTATTGAAGTTTACTTTATTCAGAGGAAAAGTGACCAAACAATGAACTAAAAAATTTGTGTTGTTTGCAATAAAATGAATTATTAGGAATATATTATAAAATGTAAAAGTAGTTGAAATAAAGTGTTTGGTATAGTAGTGATATACCAGGTGTACAAGTATGAAATGCGGATTTTTTTTCTAAAAAACATGTTAAATTCGGAAGAATGATAAAAAGTGCTTTATTCAAAGTATGTTCCATCGCTTGTTATATATTTTTCCCATCTTTCGGGCAATTTGTGAATACCACGCCAGTAAAAATCTTCCCCTTTTGCTACGAACCATTCATCGAGCCATTTTTTCACATCTTCATACGAACCAAAGCGCTGCTCAGCAAGTGCGTGACCCATCGATGCAAACAAGTGGTAATCGGAAGGAGCCAAGTCTGGTGAGTAAGCCGCATGGGGTAGAACTTCCCAGCTGAGTGCTTCCAACGTGTCGCGAACTGGTTTTGCCGTATGTGATGGAGCATTGTCATGAAAAAAAATGACTTTGTGTTACCTCTTTCGGTATTCTGGCCTTTTTTCAAGCAGCGAACGGTTCAAATCGGTTAATTGTTGTTGGTAACGTTTAGTATTAACCGTTTCATTCATTTTATAATAGAACACGCCCCTCTGGTCCCACCAAACACAGAGCGTCTTTCTGCCAAAGCGATTCGGTCTTGCGGTCGATGTGGATGGTGCGCCTGGGTCTACCATGATTTTTTGCGCTTGGGATTCTCAAAATAAATTCACTTTTCATCCCCTGTAACTATACGATGCAAAAACGACTTCCTTTTGTACCGAGCGAGCAAAATGTCACACGTGTTTTTGCGTTTTTCCATTTGCCTGTCGTTCAACTCATGTGGTACCCATCTACCGGTCTTCTGAATCTTTCCCATCTCTCTTAGCTGATTGGAAACAGCTTGTTGACTAACGCCCAATTGCTCGGCGAGTTATTTTTGTGCTTGCGAATCATCTTCGTCTAACAATGCTTGCAATTCCACATCTTCGTATTTTTTTGGCGGTTTTCCACGTTCCTTGTCTGCAACATCGAAGTCACCACTTTTGAAACGCCGAAACTATCGTTCACACGTATTTTGCGATGGAGCATGTTCACCATAAGCTTCTCGAAGTAATCGGTATGATTCAACAGCAGAAGAATGCTCTTTGTTCGGTATAAATTTCGACATATTAAACAACGCTATGCACACACTTTTCCAATTTATCACTCCTGCGCGTCTGACACTTGTTGATGACACAACAAAATGGCGCAGTGTCAAGTCTTTATAGCACAAACTGCATTGGTGCACCATCTGTTGTCTGAAATCCGCATTTCATACTTGTACACCTGGTATACTGAGTAGTATGGCTTACAGTGAAAAAGAAGGAAGGGTAATAAAAAATAAATACTGTTATCTGCCAAATGGAACATTATTTTGCCCTCTCTCTTTTTTAAAACGCTAGGAAAAAAAATTAAAACACACGTGGCAAGGAGGGGTGGGGCTCAGAATAGCAGCCAAACGTTAATTAGTCCGGAGATGAAATGCATTTCTCACCCACTAGGAGGAAATTATTGACTTTGCTCGTATTGAGTTTCGGCTCTGGCCATTCCGAATATATGCCTCTGTGGTCGATGAGTGATTTAGTATTTGCATGTCTCTTTTCTTCCACTTCGACACACTAATATTTGGCTGCCATCTAGGGCAGGACTCCGAAATTGCCACGTGTGGCCTATCACCGCGATCAGGATGCTGATACAAAATATATTGCAAAAACATGCAGTGTATTTTGATTTTCATCTGAAACTCTATCTTCATCGTCAGTTGTTCTCCTTCCTTCCCTCTTAGTATTCTCTTCTTTTTTGAAACCAAATAACAAATTCAGGATAGAAGGTACAGTCGTCATATTTTACCAACACTTGCTCGTCTTGTGGTCTTGTTGTTGTATCACCAATCTCTGGTACAATAGTTGTTGAGTCACCAATGCTCGTTACGCCAACTAGTACCTTAGCCACGATCATCAAGTAATTGTTGCCAAAGGTACAGTTTTTCACGCTAAAAGTAAAAAATGTGATCAAAAATGAACGGTTTGTGTTTGAGGGTTTATTAAATTTTAATCATGTGGAAAGAATTCGTGGAGCTACTGACAAAAGGAAGAATAGTGTTAGACGCCCGCTTCTGGCTTGTTAGCTCTCATCAGTAGCAAATAATCGGGTTAAAAGATGGGGGAAGTTGGATGTTAGGTAAAAAAAAAAACCGGTCAAGTGCAAGTTGAACTTGTACAATTAGTGTTCCGTACCTTAATTGCTTTTAAAATAAAAAAAATTTGTTACGGTGGTATAAAATCATCAGTGACTTCACAAAACACACCCCAAATCAGTTTTCAAGAAAGTTTGTTTTCAATCTTTACTGAAAACTGATGCCCTTGAAATTTTGTTTTTTTCATATACCAGATAAATTATTAAAGGTAATGCACTCGTGATAATTTTCGTTCAGTCTATACCCAGTGGAGAATATTCCAGAATTTTTTCAAAATATTTTGATCAGTACTTTTCGAAATAAGGTAGGGGAACAGCGATTTTTTAAAAATAATACAAAGAAAAGTGTGCGCAAGTATTACATTATATATATATTTTTACTCGTGTTTTCACAAGCTTTCATTTGACACCACACTCGATGATCTAGTAAAAAAAAAATTTTTTCACTTCCGATTTTACCCCTCAAAAATAACCCCTTAGTCAAAATTTAACTTTCAAAACTACACAGCTCTAATGAGGCCATCAATTCCTATATTAGTACCCAATTTCAACTTTCTATGTCAAATAGTTTCCAAAAAAAATCGGGTGTGACAGACAGACAGACAGACATTGAAGTGTTCCGTACGGAACACTAAAAAAAGTTTACAGGCTTGTGTTTTCTATCAGTACACTATCTATAATATATATAAAATGCAACGTCTCTCTGTTTGTCTGTCTGTTAGTGCGCTTATCACTAGAGAACCACTTATCCGATTTACGTACTTTTTTTTTTAAAACATACATATGTTCTCTGGCCAGGTTATAGGCTATATTTTATTACGATAGGTAGCATAAGGAATGAGCAGTGATGTAAAATAGTGAATGAAGTCGGAAAAAAGTTTGCCGCTAGCGCGTCTCCTTGCAATACACAGCCTAAACCATTAAATATGGAACAATATTATGTAGCAGAGAATATCTATACTCTATAATATATATAAAATGGAATGTCTCTCTGTTTGTCTCTCTGTCCATCACGCGAGAACCACTTTTCCGATTTACGTGTCTTTTTTTAAATTCATACATATATCTTTGGCCAGGTTATATAATAATAAGAATAATCTATATCTATAATATATATAAAATGTAACGTCTCTCTGTCTGTCTATCTGTCCGTTAGCGCGCTTATCCCTTGAGAACCGATTTACGTGATTTTTTAAATTTATACATATGTTCTCTGGCCAGGTTATAGATATATGTTTTATTACATCTATAACACAGGTTTACAAATTTTTAATTTGGAAAAATACCAAGAACGCCACATGCCTAGATAAGTTAATTGGGACCTCCTGAACACGAAAAACGCTATAATTTTTTTTTTTAAGTACCGTTTTTTTAGATAACGGTACTTTTGTGTTTTTCGGTGTATGGTCCCACTCAAACCCTTATGGAGCCCAACCGAAAAGTCCGATCGAGATAAATGTCATACCGTTGGAAAGGCAACTAAATGCCTTTTCCGGCGGTATACTATAAATTTCTATGTGACAAGAAGTGGCTGAGTTATAACACCTCAAAGTTCAAAATTTGCCTATTTTTTACGTTTTTTTCAAAATTTTTCATTTTTATTTGGTTTTTTTTTTCTACGTTATTGTAAAGATCTGGAATGTTTTATTTTTTTACCAAGTAGTTTATTTAATAACCAACATTTTAAACGTAATTTGAAAAAAAAAGGATGAAAAATAAAGTTTTTATTAAGGATTTTGTGGAACGACATATTTTCATTTTCATTGCTCACACGCTATATTCGGCGTCCATCAGAATTTGAATCACTGTATACGTTGGTAGCCCTGACACACGCTATATTCGGCGTCCATCAGAATTTGAATCACTGTATACGTTGGTAGCCCTGACACACGCTATATTCGGCGTCCATCAGAATTTGAATCTGATCACAGTAAACAGTTTGGCTTTGTACGTGCAAAAAATAAAATGTGTTCAATCGATCCCAACGAATTTTGTTATGTTTGTGGAGTTCTTGTGAAAAAGAAATCACAGCATTTGATGCGAAAAATGAATACGAAAAATTTATCTGAAGCGTATAAGAAGTATTTCGGCTTTCGACCTGCGTCTCTGGACAAACCGTGGACACCGAATAATGCATGTAACAACTGCCGAACAATATTAAAATAAAATTGGTAAGGGTCAAGAGTGTTTCTTCACATTTGGAAAGCCAATGCAATGGAGAAACCCGATCAGTCATACAACAGATTGTTATTTCTGTTTAACGGAAAAGGCTGTCGGACGTAGAATTGAACCAGTTTATCCAGTTGTTAGCTCGGTGACGCTGCCAGTGCCGCACTCAGTATCGTGCCCCAAACCGCAGCTGATTGTAGCAGAGCCCACAAAAATACGAAAAAGAACAACAATAAGTGATTCATCAGATGAGTGCAGTGAATCAGAAATGCAATCAAATAAGAAACCCCATTTACTTACTCAGGCCGAGCTTAATGATTTGTGCCGAGATTTGTATTTGCCGAAATCGAAATCTGAATTACTTGCATCGCGATTGCAACAGTGGGGATATTGTGCTCCTGAGACACGTGTTACATATTACCGTGATCGTAGCAAACAACTTGCAGTTTTTTTCGCAAAAAACGGGAAACTTTTGTTTTTGTGCCAACATACGTGGTCTTTTCAATGCTCTCCAACAAAGTTATGACCCAGTGGAATGGCGTCTTTTTCTGGATGGAGGCAAGGATAGTTTGAAGGCAGTCTTGCTTCATAAAGGGAATACGAAACCATCAATTCCAATCGGAAAATACATAAAGGAAACATATGAAGCAATGAAAGAACTTCTCGCTCTCATACAATATGACCAACATCAATGGAAAGTTTGCTCTGATTTTAAATTAGTTGCCATACTATCTGGATTGCAAGGGGGCAATACGAAGTTTCCCTGTTTTCTATGTCTATGGGACAGCCGTGACCGTCAAAATCACTACATCCGAAAAGTTTGGCCCGAACGAAGTGGGCGTACGCACGGAGAGTACAATATTAAAAATGACCCACTCATTCCTCAGGAGAAGATAATACTTCCTCCACTACATATTAAGCTTGGGTTATTTACAAATATTGTGAAAACGTTGCCAAAAGACAGTCTTGCCATGAATTACCTTAAACAAAAATTTCCGAGAGCCACAGCGAGCAAAATTGAAGCTGGTATATTTGATGGACCTCAAATTCGGGCTCTGTACGGTGACCAAGCATTTAATGAGTGTTTAGGTCCAGCTCATTTGGAGGCATGGGAAGCATTCCAGGACATCGTTTACAACTTTTTGGGAAACTACAGAAGTCCTGATTACGCTGAGAAGATCGATACATTACTGCAAAAATTCAATGCCATTGGTAAGCGTTGAGTGAAAGCATGTATATCAAAAAGGCCGTTATCATTTGAAAATTATTTGAAATTTATTCTTTTTAACTTTTAGGTTCAAATATGACACCTAAACTACACTTTTTATTCAGTCATTTGGATATTTTCCCCATGAACTTGGGATCCGAAAGTGATGAGCAGGGTGAAAGATTTCACCAGGAAAATGCAAGAAATCGAGAGACGTTACAAGGGCTGGTGGGATGAACAAATGATGGCAGACTATTGTTGGTTCCTCATTCGCGAAGATACATCCGAAAAAACGGAAAAATTCAAGTCACTCGTCATTTTAATTTAATTTTTTTTAATTTACGCCGAATATAGCGTGTGAGCAATGAAAATGAAAATATTGTCGTTCCACAAAATCCTTAATAAAAACTTTATTTTTCATCCTTTTTTTTTTTCAAATTACGTTTAAAATGTTGGTTATTAAATAAACTACTTGGTAAAAAAATAAAACATTCCAGATCTTTACAATAACGTAGAAAAAAAACCAAATAAAAATGAAAAATTTTGAAAAAAACGTAAAAAAAATAGGCAAATTTTGAACTTTGAGGTGTTATAACTCAGCCACTTCTTGTCACATAGAAATTTATAGTATACCGCCGGAAAAGGCATTTAGTTGCCTTTCCAACGGTATGACATTTATCTCGATCGGACTTTTCGGTTGGGCTCCATAAGGGTTTGAGTGGGACCATACACCGAAAAACACAAAAGTACCGTTATCTAAAAAACGGTACTTAAAAAAAAAAAATTATAGCGTTTTTCGTGTTCAGGAGGTCCCAATTAACTTATCTAGGCATGTGGCGTTCTTGGTATTTTTTGGCTGTAAACCAGTGTAATATATATAAAATGCAACGTATCTCTATCTGTCTGCCTGTCCGTTAGAACCACTTATCCGATTTACGTGCTTTTTTTTTAAAAATGCTAAACCATTAAATATGGAACAATATATAGCAAAGAATATCTATAATATATATAAAATGTAACGTCTTTCTGTCTGTCAGTCTGTCCGTTAATGCGCTTATCACTGGAGAACCACTTATCCGATTTACGTGCTTTTTTTTAAACATACATTGTTCTCTGGCCAGATTATAGGATATATTTTATTACGTTAGGTGACATAAGGAATAAGCAGTGACGATAATAGTAAATCAAGTTGGAGAAAAGTTTGCTGCTAGCGCGTTCTCTTGCAATACACTGCCTAAAGCATTAAATATGGAACAATATCATGTAGCAATGCAACGTCTGTCTGTCTGTCCGTTAGTGCGTTTATCACTCGAAAACCACTTATCCGATTTACATGTTTTTTTTTTTAAATTCATACATTTGGTTTCTGGCCAGGTTATCTATAATCTTCTATTTAGAATATATATAAAATGTAACGTCTCTCTGTCTGTCTGTCTCTCTATCTGCCTGTTTGTCTGTCCGTTAGTGCGCTTATCACTTGAGAACCACTTATCTGATTTATGTGTTTTTATAAATTTATACATATGTTCTATATAAATCAATATAAGCCTAGATAATGGGAGATAAGATGAGTTAATGGGAGGTAAGATGAAATAATGGGAGATAAGTGACGATAAACCTCTATAATGGGAGATAAGTATAAATAATGAGAGATAAGGAGAAATAATGGGAGATAAGCAGAGATAAGTCTAGATAATGAGAGTTATGGCGAGATAATAGGAGATAAGGAGAAATAATAGGAGATAAGGAGAAATATTGCGAGGTAAGTCGAGATAAGCCTAGATAATGGGAGATAAGGTGTGATAATAGGAGATAAGGTGAGATAATGGGAGATAAGGAGAAATAATGGAAGATAAGGAGAAATAATGGGAGATGAGCAGAGATAAGCCTAGATAATGGAAAATATATAGAGATAATGGGAGATCAGGAGAAATATTGGGAGATAAGGGGAAATAATGGGAGATATTTTATTACGTTGGGTAACAAGGAATAAACAGTGACGATAGTAGTGAATCAAGTCTACGCGAGCGGAGCTGCGGGCTCTGCTAGTTTAATTATATATAAAAGTCTCTTTTTACTTTCATTCCTTGAGGTTCAAAAAATGCGACGAGCATTGTCCTTGTTCTTGACTTTGTCGCACTTTCTTCGGTCTCGGCGAACCACTACTGAGCGATTTCGCATTTTGCTGCAAGGTCGTATTGGTAACACCACCTTTCATCACCCATGATTATTTTATTCGGAAAAGAATCGTCTGCAGTTTTCATTTCGTGATCCGTTACTGCAGACCAAGGCTATTCTGATGACATTTTTTTTTCGCTTAAAAATCAGTAGAATACCAAGCTACTTTCGTTTTTTACGAAGTACAAACTCTCCGTTTACCTGCCGAGCCTTTTGTCAAGCAAGTACAATAGCGCGCAACCGACGCTCGAGTCTGGTTTAGGAAGCATTAAGCTGTAATGGTTTCAGAGCTTCCCCTATCATTTCTTCGAGCAGCTGTTAAGTAAACACTCAATAGAATGTTTGTGCGAGTCATTCTACAGTCCCTGGCCAAATTATTAGACGCACTGTATTTTTTTTAGTAATTTTATGTTTCTTAACAGTTTTTATGCAATAATGGTATATTTAAACTACAATATTATTGATTTTTTATTTAAAAGAATTGTTGTAGACTACATATTTGTATTTATTTTTTTAACATATGGCAACACTGTGTTGACAAAGTGATACATGAACGTAAACAAGTACAAATCTGTATCAGTCGCGATCGGAATCGAGTCAGGTACGGACGTGTTTCTGTGGCTTTATGGACTGTGATTGTTTGTTTAACAGTTTTATACTACTCAGTTATTAGTTTATTTTATATGCAGTGTTTTAAAAAAGTAATTGGACTATTTTCATTATGGGTAGAAATCTTTCACCACGTAAAAAAGCTGAAGTGAAGGGCCCTCGTGATTGCGAAAACATTTACAAACCGAGAAATATCACGAAGATTAGAGGTTTCTGAAGCTAGTGTACGACGCATAAAAAAGAAAATTGGGTCAGGGAAGGAATTAAGCCCGAAAAGAAAGAAAAGATGCGGTAGAAAACCAATTTTTCACTCCACGGTCAGAGAGATGTTTGAAGAAAATTTGTGTAGAAAACAGATTTGCTACCACAAAGGTAATAAAATCACAACTCCAGGATGCTAGCGTAAATGCTTCTGAGCGCACACTGTTCGAAGAAAATTGAAAGAATTAGATTTTAAGGACTGTCGCCCCGCCAGGAAGCCCAAGTTAACAGCTGCAATGAAAGCAAAGCGCCTGAAGTGGGCCAAACAATGGCAAGACAAAGATGTGGACTTCTGGAGATCGGTAAGATACAGCAATTTAATCAATAATTGATACATTATTATCATTTTCAGTTAAATAAAGCAAATAAACATGGAAGTTTATATATTTTTCCTATTTTTGACAGGTCTGCTTCAGTGACGAAAGCACATTCGAAATTTTGCAGAATAAAGCTCAGTATGTGCGTCGTCGTCATGGAGAAAAGTTTCATCCTGATTGTGTCGTCCCGACGGTTAAACATCCCACCAAAGTGATGATTTGGTCAGTCATCAGCGGCAAGGGCACTGGACGTCTGTACGTCGTCAAAGGAATAATGAGGCAAGATCAGTACAAAGAAGTATTACAAAATCGGTTGATACCGCAGCTCAGAGAATGGTTTCCAAATGGGGAACCATTCACTTTCAGGAAAGATGGAGCTCCCTGCCACACTGCTCGGTCTGTTAAAGCTTTTTTGGCAGAAAAAAATATCCCTCTGTTGGATTGGCCGGGTAATAGCCCATTGAAAATGTGTGGGAGCTGATGAAAAGAGAAGTGGCTAAAGATATGATTACCAACAAAACTCAGCTCCTAGAAAAGATTATATTCATGTGTGGAATCATCATCCTCAAATGCAGGAGACAGTACAATCTTGCATTGATAGCATGCCGCGCAGAATTAAAGCTTTGATAGCGGCTAAAGGTGGCTCAACTAAATATTGACTTTTACTAACATTAATTTCACTTTTCTTTAAAACTTAATAAACTTATGCTTTTCTAAATTAATGCTATTTTATTTATGTCAAATAAATAGGTAATTGATTGGATAATATAAAAATAAAAAACAAATCAATTTAAAATAATAAAACGGTACAATATCACTCGGTAATTAATATTTTACATGAAAATCTTGCAGTGCGTCTAATAATTTGGCCAGGGACTGTATACATGAGTTTAATCATTATTTCGGCAAGAACATTGTTCTAAGCTTCAGTACTCTATCGTTTTTGTCAAAACCATGTTTTCGGAATTGGTGTGCACGATTATTCAAAAATTATTAAACGGATCGACATGAAATTGATCATACTTTGAAAATATATAATTATCTTCGATATGAATATTCAATTCAAAAAAAGATTGTTTAAACAATTTTTATAGGTCATTTTTATCATTTTTAGTGTTCCGTACGGAACACTTATAAGATCACTTCGGTGTCTGTCTGTCTGTCTCTCTGTCACACCCGATTTTCTCCGAAACTATTTATCATAGAAAGTTGAAATTTGGTAATAATATAGGAGTTGATAGCCTCATCAGAGCCATGTAGTTTTGAAAGTTAAATTTTGACTTAAGGGGTTAGTTTTGGGGGGTGAAATCGGAAGTGAAAAAAAAAAATTTTTTACTAGGTCATCGAGTGTGGTGTCAAATGAAAGGTTGTGAAAACACGAGTAAAAAAATATATATATATATAATGTAATACTTGCGCGCACTTTTCTTTGTATTATTTGTAAAAAATCGCGAAAAATCGCTGTCCACCCGCCTTATCTCGAAAAGTACTTATCAAAAAATTTTGAAAAAATTCTGGAATATTCTCCACGCGGTGTAGATTGAACAAAAATTATCACGAGTGCATTACCTTTAATAATTTATCTGGTATATAAACAAAAACAAAATTTCAAGGTCATCAATTTTCAGTAAAGATTGGCAACAAACTTTGTTGAAAACTCATTTAGGGTGTGATTTGTGAAGTCACTGATCATTTTATACCTCCGTAATAAAAATTTTTATTTAAAAAGCAATCAACGTACGGAACACTTATTGCGCAAGTGCAACTTGCACGTGACCGGTTTTTTTTTTGTAAAAAATTGCTTTTTTTTCAATTGTAAAAAAAATGCGAATTTTTAATTTTTGCGTCTGTGCATATAGAAACTGTAGGTATGTAGATTACAAATTAATTTGATTTTCTTGGATTGAACGATTTTTGCAATCCTAAAGTTGCACGCCAGTGAGGGTGTATGTACCGGAGGTGCTCCACTAGGTGTGCTGTATTCTTTGTTTAAATACACATTTGTGTCTTTGTATTCTTTTTAAGTTTTTTTTTTATGGGTCTAGCACACGTGCTGCAGGGAAGTCCCTAAAGCGCTCCAGGAGCGGCATGTGTGCGGAAAAAGCAATTCACGTTGTTCTTGAATCGCTCTAAATTGTACTCGGTGGGAAACACAGCGTTGGGCAAATTATTCCAAAGGGATGACGTTCTCCATATAAAAGACTGCTTGAAAAGCGTTAGACTGCTTGAAAAGCGTTCAGCGTTCAAAGTTGTTCTAGTATCCTAAAAAGTTTTACATTTATTGAGTCTATGTATTGCCGATAAAAATATATATAAAAAAAAACGTTTTTTTTTTTTTTTTTTTTTGCGCTGGACCAGGATCCCCCTAAAGTCAATAGACCCACTATTTTTCTGAGTATAATTCTTAGGGCAGGGGTTCCCAATCTTTTTTTTACTGCGACTCCCTTTACAGGTTGCATTTTTTTGCGACGTCGTTCTAAAAGAAGATACCTGAGTGTAGCTATAGCACACAATAAAATTACTTTATTATTCAAAGAGCACTCCAAAGAATATAGAATCTTAATTATTATTTATTAGAAAACATAAAAAAACTAGAAACAATACAATTAATGAGAAGGATGAGCTTGCTTTTCTGAGCAAACTTCTCAAATCAGGGCTGAAGTTTTAAAATTGCTACTCATTTCTTTTTCTAAATTTATTTGTGACCTGTACTTCGATTTGATTACTGCAACTGCAGAAAAGCCAGTTTCACATAAGTACGACGCACAGTGGGGAAAAACGAAAAATCGTGTTTCAAAATTGTCTAGAGCCTTCACTTTTGGGTCGATTTGGACGATTTTTAAATTGAAGCTTATTAAATTCCGAACAAAGTTGTCGGAGCCGATTTTGCAATTAAACTTTCGTTTCAAAATGGCGCACGTCTTCAAAATGGCGGTTTCTGATTATATAGCGACTGAGACACAGAAAACGCTTACAGTTTCTAACCAAGTTGTGCTAAAATGCGTCTATGTATGTTTTTTTTATGTCGCAGATAATATATCTAATATCACAGGTACAAGATTAATAATAATGAACCCAAAATGGCTGCCATGAACAATAAAAGTATTATAAATATGAATAAACGTACCATTATTATTTTATATCCATAACATTTGCATAAATAATTTCTTTAAGGTTGTTTATTATAAATATGTTTCAACAATTGACTTAAAATGACAAATCAAGTATGGCGGATGCCAAAATTGAATTCTAGCAATAACTGCATGAAAATTTAAATCCCGCAACTAAACTTGAATAACTTGAATGATCTGACTGCCACAGTCTAAATGCCACAGAGAAACTTTCTTGCTCGATTCAATTTTGGCATCCGCCATATTTGATTTGTCATTTTAAGTCAATTGTTGAAACATATTTATAATTAACAACCTTAAAGAAATTATTTATGCAAATGTTATGGATATAAAATAATAATGGTACGTTTATTCATATTTATAATACTTTTATTGTTCATGGCAGCCATTTTGAGTTCATTATTATTAATCTTGTAACTGTGATATTAGATATATTATCTGCGACATAAAAAAAACATGCATACACGCATTTTAGCACAACTTGGTTTGAAACTATAAGCGTTTTCTGTGTCTCAGTCGCTATATAATCAGAAACCAACGTCCGCCATTTTGAAACAAAAGTTTAATTGAAAAATCGGCTCCGACAACTTTGTTCGGAATTTAATAAGCTTCAATTTAAAAAAAAAAAAATCGTCGAAATCGAACCAAAATTGAAGGCTCTAGACAATTTTGAAACACGATTTTTCGTTTTTTTCCCCACTGTGCGACGTAGCAAATGGTAAAAGAATTTTCAAAGCCGTAGTGCTAATAAAGGGTGTTTTTTATAAAGGTATAGAACTTTGAAATGGAATAAAACAAAGATGAATTTTTTAAATTGACATGAAATTTACTTTATTCGAAAGATAATCTTCTGGCATTATAATTTAAATATGACTTCTGGCATATGACCGCCACGGCTGGCTCGGACGTAGTCTAATCTGGAGGTCCAATTTTCGATGACTTTTTCCAACATTTGTGGCCGTATATCGGCAATAACGCGGCGAATGTTGTCCTCCAAGTGGTCAATCGTTTCGGGCTTATCGGCGTAGACTAGCGACTTCACATATCCCCACAGAAAATAGTCTAGCGGCGTTAAATCGCACGATCTTGGAGGCCAATTCATGGGTCCGAAACGTGAAACTATGCGGTTACCAAACGTTTCCTTCAATAAATCAATTGTGGCACGAGCTGTATGACATGTTGCGCCGTCTTGTTGAAACCACAGCTCCTGCACATCATGGTTGTTCAATTGATGAACGAAAAAGTCAGTAATTATGGCTCTATAGCGGTCACCATTGACTGTAACGTTCTGACCAGCATCGTTTTTAAAGAAGTACGGACCAATGCCCAAAAGCACACCAAACAGTCAGTTTTTCTGGATGTAACGGTGTCTCAACATATACTTGAGGATTATCATCACTCCAAATACGGCAGTTTTGTTTATTGACGTATCCATTCAAACAAAAGTGAGCTTCATCGCTAAACAAAATTCGCTTATGAAAATCGGGATCAACGGCAATCTTGTTTTGGGCCCATTCACCGAATCTACGCCTTGCTAGGTGATCGTGTGGCTTCAATTGTTGCACGAGTTGGATTTTGTAAGCACGCAAACCAAGATCTTTCCGCAAAATCTTCCATAAAGTTGATGGACACATATCCAATTCCTGTGCACGATGGCGGATAGACTGATTCGGGTCTTCCTCTACGCTACGCTCTACAGCAACAATGACTTCTTCTGTACGCACTATACGACGTCTCTGTGGATGCATATTATCATTTAGAGTAAACGTGGTGCGAAAACGTTCCATAGTTAATCGAATTAATTGCTCTGATGGACGATTATGTTGACCGTAAAATGGACGTAATGCGCGATACGTATTTCGAACAGAACCATGATTTTCAAAATAAATTTGCACAATTTGGAAGCGTTGTTCAGGCGTCAGTCTATTCATGTTGAAATGCCAAACCAAACTAAACATAAATCACTTGACAGCTGACAAAATGGCCGCCAGTTAAAAAAGTGTTACCAACTTAAAGTTTTATACCTCTATAAAAAACACCCTTTAGTAGGATATTTTTGGGATGCATTGCTCCAAAATTGAAACAGTTTGTCTTTATCGAATCGTAGTTTTAGCCTCATTTCGCAAGATAGTTCTAACAGCTGTTCTTCCTCGACTTTTGAAAGTGTAGATGGTCGATTGGAATGGGTTTCTAATCCAGTCGTATTGATTCAAATTCTCTGGAAAATATTTATTAAAATAGGTGCTTAATGTTGATAAGTGTTGGATAAATATCAATTGCAAACTTGGCTCCAGATTTTGAGTAGATTTTTCTTTTAGAAAGCCTTTCAAAATAGGAAAACAGTCAGTATTTCCTTGCTCCTCTTCTATTTTTCTTTTCCACAACAGCAACTTCTTTTGAAACGCTGCAATTTTATCAGTCAGATGCAGTATATGCGATTCGTTTCCCTGCAACGATATATTAAGGACATTTAATTTCTCAAATATGTCGCAAACATACGCTAATTTTATTAAGAAGTCACCATTTTTAAACTTTTCTGCGTCACAATTCTATCAGTAAATATGTGTACAACTACTACTCAGTATAACACATGGGCTGAAAAGTCCCGGGCCTAACAAAGAAAACACGGTTTTTTTTGGTTCAAAATTAGCTTTATTCATCAACGTAATCTCCATCAAGAGCAACGCAATCATTCCAGCGCCGCTCTAACATTTCAATACCACTTTTGTAGAACGATTTATCTTTTGCCTCAAAATAGGCCTCAGTTTCAGCGATAACCTCTTCATTCGTGCGAAATTTCTTACCGGCGAGCATTTTTTTTCAGGTCTGCGAACAGCCAGTAGTCGCTGGGAGCCAAATCTGGCGAATACGGTGGATGTGGGAGCAATTCGAAGTTCAATTCATGTAGTTTTGCCATTGTTTTGATTGACTTGTGACACGGTGCGTTGTCTTGATGAAACAAAATTTTTTTCTTTGCCATATGCGGTCGTTTCTTTGCAATTTCGGCCTTCAAACGCTCCAATAACGCTATATAATATTCACTGTTGATGGTATTTCCTTTCTCAAGATAGTCGATGAATATTACACCACGCACATCCCAAAATACCGAGGCCATAACCTTTCCAGCCGATTGTTGTGCTTTCGGGCGCTTTGGACGAGGTTCACCAGTTGCTGTCCACTCAGATGACGATCGTTTTGATTCCGGAGTGAAGTGATGGATCCATGTTTCATCCATTGTCACATATCGACGCAAAAATTCCGGTTTGTTACGTTTAAACATGGCCAAACACTGCTCAGAATCATCAACACGTTCTTGTTTTTGATCAACAGTGAGCAAACGCGGCACCCACTTTGAACAGAGCTTTCTCATAGTCAAATGCTCATGCAATATAAAGCCAACACATTCTTTTGATATCTTTACGATGTCAGCTAACTCACGCAACTTCACTTTTCGATCATTCAAAACGATTTTATGGATTTTTTTGATGTTTTCTGGTGTTACCGCCTCATTTGGACGTCCACTGCGTTCTGCATCATCGCTGTCTCTACGACCACGTTTGAAGTCAGCAAACCAACGTTTTATTGTTGTTTCTGATGGAGCGGAGTCCCCATAACACTTTTCAAGCCATTGCTTCGCTTGAACGGTATTTTTTCCCATCAAGAAGCAGTGTAAAATTAAAACACGAAATTGTTTTTGCTCCATTGTTTTGAAAATAAAAAAAGTAGCGTCACTCTTAGCACAATAACTCACAAACTAATGAATAGAATATCATGAAATTTTAACAGCTGTCTTTTGAAGGTTAGTATTAACTGAAAAAAAGGTGACTGCAATAAAACTAGCGCCATCTATGTGTTAGGCCCGGGACTTTTCAGCCCATGTGTTATATCACCACTACACCAAACACTTTATTTTTGCACTCGACGCGCGTTTCGCTAACCATGTTAGCTTCATCAGGAGCGATGATTGACTAAAGCTAAACTACAAATCTACCCTATTTATACTTAGCCTAACCCTTGAATTAGTCAAGCGGAACTAATGATATAGGCAAGGCCATCAGTTCCGGTCAAGTAACCAGTAGAGGGGACTATAAGGAATAGGCACTCTGTCTTTGTTTAAACTACTTTTACATTTTATGATTTCCATACTTTCGTATGCGTTCAACAATCTCCTATCAGATACATTTTTTATTAATCTTAGATTATCTAATGTTACAGTATGATCAGCTTCAAGAGCATGTTCGGCAATGCTATACTTTTCTGTTCTATTGTATTTTAAGTGTGCTAAATGTTCTTTAAATCTTGTTTTAATTGACCTTTTAGTTTGCCCAACATACTTTTTGTCACAATCATTACAACTAATTTCATAAATTCCACTTTTCTCACAATTAGGAATCTTATCTTTGGGATTTCCTAAGATATTCTTCAGATTGTCTGATGACTTATAGACTAACGTGAGGCCTACTTTATTAAATACCTTATCGAGTCCCTTGCTATATTTCGGATTATATGGTATGGAGACATACTTGGTGTTATTTTCTTTGCGTGTAAAAAAGGTGGAATTCTGAATATTAAACTTAAAACTTAGCTTATTTACTAAGTCATCGTCATTACCATTAACTCTAGTTATATTTCGATTTCTTTCTTTATTAAAGTTTACTCTATTCAGAGGGAAAGTGACCAAACGATGAACTAAAAAATGTAATGAGGCTAATTTATGTTGTTTGCAATGAAATGAATTATTAGGAATATATCTATCTGTTACTGTGTCCTTCCTATATATATCAAATTCTAATCTATTATTATTTTTAATAATTAAAATATCTAGAAAAGGCAATTGTCCTTTGTTCTCAACTTCGTAAGTGAATTTAATGGAATCATACCGGCTATTTAATTTAGAAACAAAATCATCAATATTTGCTTTCTTTGTATCAAAAATCGCGAAAATATCATCCACATACCTGTACCATACCCTTGGGAAATATTCGAATCCTTGACTGGCTTCGATTTCAAACTTACTCATAAATAAATTGGCTATGAAAGGTGACAAGCAATTACCCATAGCCTTTCCTTCTTTCTGAACATAAAATTGATTGTTATATTGGAAATAATTTTGTTCCATACAAAGTTTAGATAATGTTAAGTATTCACGAATAATTTCGTCTTCAAAGTCATTCATTCTAAGTAATTCTTCGAGATATTGTAAAGTTTGTGAAATTGGCACGCTTGGGAACAAAGAACTAACATCAAAAGAAATTAAGACTTCACCTTCATTAAGAACTAGATTTTTTTGTTTTATTAATGAATTCTAACGAATTCTTCACTGCGAAAGTATTTAATGCTAACTTCTCAAGTTCTTTTGACAACCATTTAGATATTAAATATGTGGGTGATCCAACCGACGAAACAATGGGTCGCATTGCTTTTCCAGGTTTGTGAATTTTGGGTAAGCAATTTTGGTATGCTCGGATTACTCACATTTAATTTAAATTTTAGCGAATCGGAGATAAGGTTCTTACATTTTTTTAAAGAATTTTTAACCTCTGATATCATTCTCGGTAATGGATTTCTTATTACCTTTTCATAAGGGCCAGATTCGATAAGATTATCTACGCGTTCAAAGTAACCTTTCTTATCCAATATAACAACCTTATTTCCTTTATCCGCTTTTAAGTAGAAGACATTTTTCTTTTTCAATCCTTTAACTACTTTTATGTTTTTTTGTGAATTAGAATTTGTTTTGTTAACTATGTTTTTCGATATTTGATTGCGACATGCTTCCCTAACAAATGATTTACTATTTTCTGGACGTGTACTAATGGAACGTGTACAACTCATTTTTTAATTCTTGTACGTTACCTCTCGACAACCAACAATAGTTACAGTAATAAAGTAAAGGTGTATGCTCGGCATCCAAATCTTCACAAAGCTTATGGAAAAATCTTGCCTTCACGGGTCTTGTTTTTATGAAGTTCGCCACTTTGATAATTATATCCATCACAAAATTTAAATCAGGTGGGTGTCCCTATGTATGACGCAATGTGTCCATTTTACATTTGGAGCCTTGATTTTAATGAGAGCTTGAAGTCCTCCATGCTGCCCTGACATCGCGCTAGCTCCATCCGTACACACACCGACACTTTATCTCATTGAATGTTATTATTTTCTATGTATGAATCTTATGATCTCAAACAAATCACTAGCCTTACCGGTATCAGTCATTTTTTGCAAAATAACAAATCCTCACGTACATACATAACATATTAATTGAGCGTCGTTATTACTGTCTGTCGCTTCATCCAGTTGAATGGCAAATAAACCAGAAAGATTTTCCACAATTTGCTCATTAATGTCTTCAGTTTTGTCTTGGATGCGACGCACAGTGTCTCGACTAGTATAAGCTAGCGGGACAATATTATTTCTTCACTTATTTCAATTGTTTATGTATATTCCAGGTATCTTAAGCTATTTTAAGAAAAAAAAAAAAGTTGAAAAATGTGTACTGTATGTGTATTAATCGAAATATGTAGCTGCAAGACGGAAGTGGTTTACTAACGTGTCTCATTTGTTCACTATTGTCGCTAATTGTTCTTTAATTAGCTACATACGTCTACCTGCTCATTATGTGTGAAAAGCACAATCATGTTTGTTTACAAAGAAATTTCTAGGAAAAAAATAAAAATCATAATGATAGTACCCACATTTATTAATTTACAAAATATTATTTCTTTTAAAATAAATTAGTACAATAACAGTATCTATATATCAATTATTTACAATAACAAGGTGTATAAGTAAAAGAAATATAATATTAAATAACTTATATACTAAGGCATGAATTATAAGCAACTACAACACACAATAAAATAAGAATAATAATTACAATAAAAAAATACTTAAACCTACTAATCACCATCAGATGAGTCGTCATCACCGCTCTCCCAATCAGTAGAATATTCAGAGAGTAAATAATCCTCCTCATTTAATTCGTGATGATGACTTACAGATGGTGTTTCGGATGGCAATGAAGGTGGGATAATCAACTGCAGAACCTCCGATGGCAAAGAAGTAAATTTTCTTCGCGGTAATTCTCTATACGAGTTGATAACAGGATCAGACGTAATTAAAAGCATTCTCAAAAGATCTGTATTTGTGGCAATACGTGACCGCTTCCTGGCGTGCCGTTCACGGAATCTACGACAGTCTTTATTTCTTGCCTCCTGGGCTTCTTCGGAGAGTTGTCCAATGGGAAGAAGAAAAGACTTTATAACTTCTGCGCTGTGTACAAGAATTTTATGCACAGTAACGGGCATGGAATACCACGAATACAGATCAAGGTATAATTTTCTAGTATCAACACAAAACTTTTCGAGTTCTATATAATTTATGTCATATCCCGATGACAAAGTTCTTAAAATTTCATGAAATCTACGAATAAGGTTTACGTCTAATCCTGTAATTTCGCTGCTCAATTCAGCTTTGGAAAAAAATGTACGTGCTGTGTTTCCATCGTTTGTGTTACCATACCCAGGTTTTGGTTTATCTACAATGAGACCCATACGATCTTTAAACACTTTTTGTATCTCTTGTGACGTTGCTTCACAATAGCTTTGTCGTTATCTCCCCTGACTTGCCACTTTTTTATTTCTAAATGATAGCTGATGTGAAGCAAACATTCAAACGTGCGGATCCATGCATGTAAAGTAGATAAACCAAATGCAAGGAGTTCTTCGTTGCTGGGATATTTCTTTGACTCCTCGTTCATAGTAGATGGGGTGGCACCGCAAATATAACACTTTTGTGTTGAACTTGTGTCTGTTAAGGCATTGCACACTTTGCCATCAGTCATTGTCAACAACAAATCGTGTTTAACAGAGATTTGAGATCCAGCAACGTTACATAATGTTGGAAGAAGCTGACTTACTTCATCTAAAATTTTAGAAGTTTCTTCTTTCGTAAACTCTTTTGTCTCCTTGGCAAAAATAAACTTAATAGGACGGCAATTTAAAGTAGAGGAAGGTCTTGGATTTTGCCAGAATTACAGTTTCGCCATCAAGCAGTCTCAAAGGGACAAATGAGTATACGAACAAAAATTCGTCTATAGCGTTAGTGTTCTCAAATTTCTGCTTATACGTGCTATGCCCCGAACTCCCATCACAGCCCCATTTGCTTACCAACGTATAATATGAACGAGGTAACACACTTCTAATGACTTCCGTCTGAGCTTTAACTAATCGTTCAGCCGTTTTATCCAAAATCGCGTAAAGTTTAATTTCAGCTCGAGATTCAGTCACAGAAATATATTCGTCAGAAGGGCAACAAGAAGCTTTGAACTTACCTAAACTATAAAACGATGGATACACTTGATGTCCCGCTTTCATTGACCATTTTCTTGTTTGTTTATATGAGTGAGAAGTCGATTTCGAGTCCACATAATAAGCTAAAGCTTCGTCTGGTGTTAACTGCCGACTTTGTTCAGAACACTTATTCTTTTCTCTAGTTTTACTGACCGCGACGTTATGGATCTGTTTAGCAACACTTCGATGCCCTTCTTTTCGAGTAGCTAACTCAGCTGCTGTAATAAGCTCACTTGCACTTCGCGATTCCAAAAGATCTTCTACTCTCCGTCTCTTCGTTTTCGTTGATGAGTCTTCAAATGATTTTCTGGGTCGCCCTACGGAAAGAGCCGCTGATGATGTTGAAGTGCACGGCTGGTTAACACACATCTTTATTTCGATTCCGGATCCCTCTAACCAATCTTTATGTTTGATTAGAAACATTTCTTTGTCACACTTTAAAGAAGTCCACTTTTGATTGAATTTTGCTGAAAGGCTTGATATTTTCATTTTGAGTCGTTTTAGAGAATCGCCAGAAACATCAGACATATTGAATTTTTCACTTATATAATAAAAAATGCCACTGTTTCGTTCAGTTTTGTCATGTTTTAGCCATTCTTCAAAAAACTCCATTTTCGTCATAGTCACGACTCGTTCTGAAAAAAATAAAATAATTTTACTTTCGGGCCTTTTCGGGATCTATAATATATATCAATCTGTGCCTGAATGTTGTAGGTATTACATATACAAAAATCTAGGTGGATATATGTGGATAAAAAAAGTTGCTACTTTTAAAGTTTACAATTAATGTAAAATTTGCTGGATTTATCTATACATTTACAAATTGATATTACACCAAAAGTATACATATTTTTTATAAAATATATAAGTCATAATAGAGTACATACCTTCAACAGAATATTCCATTACAAAAAACTCGTTTCACTTTACTACCAATTTTAAAATATGTTATCACAAGTGTGCATAAAATGCAACTGATTTGCAAATAAAAATGACCTCTCTTATAAGGGTTACTTTGACCCCCTGATAAGATACCTTTATGAGGTGATAAACAAATTAGTTCTTGGAATTCGTTAAATGGGGGGGGGTTGTTTACAAGTCGTTATCAGTGGTTCCTGGAAATTACGTCATGAATATTGTCCCGCTAGCATGTTCTTGCCGAATCACTGTGCGACGACTTAAAAAGAGGAATATTTTTTATTTCTTTAGTAGCCCATTCTCTAATCATCACTGATACCATATCAATCGCTGCAAGTAAAATAAGATCTTCAGCAATCGTATGTGGTTTCTTACATTTGGCAATACTGTGAGCCACCTTGTAAGAGGCGAGCAGTGCTTTGGAAGGAATAGATGGTCTTCTCGCAATTTCCTTGCAAGAAAATCACGCGGCTTTCCTTGTAAATTACTGTGAGTTGTTTTTAAATGACGTTTCAATTTATTAGGAACCATACTTTCAGCTGCCAGCACCTTGTAACAAACAACACATTGGGGAAGTTCCATATTTCCTTTGCTAATGTAGGTAAATCCAAAATCTAAATATTGGTCATCATATTTTCTGTACTTTTTTCGTTTCTCTATAGTTTTTCTCCCCTATTCTCTCCTGCGTCTTCAACACGTTTTCTATTTATTTGAATAAAGTTATCCATTTTAAGTAATGAATACGCACGTAAATTAAATACAACACACTTGAAA
Source organism: Pachyrhynchus sulphureomaculatus (assembly GCA_019049505.1). Taxonomy (NCBI): domain Eukaryota; kingdom Metazoa; phylum Arthropoda; class Insecta; order Coleoptera; family Curculionidae; genus Pachyrhynchus; species Pachyrhynchus sulphureomaculatus. The sequence continues at coordinate 17,566,182 of CM032446.1, forward strand.
TCAAAACACTGCATTCATCAGCGCTCGTAAACGACGAATAAATAAAGCGCCGAAACCAAAGACCGAACGATGAACGAACGAAAGCGTGGAGAAATGGAGGGGGGCGGGCTTACTGAGTCGCTAATGAGATGCGTGCTGCGCCGCGCACTAACTTATTACGTCGCGCTCAGGCGACCTGTGCGTATCGTCTCGCGAATCCGCCAGGATAGCGCCGCGACGTCCCAGGGCATCGCGACGCACAGTTAGGGAACCTCTGCTCTAGGGGTATAACTTGAGGCAGCTTGCTGTTGTGATCTTTGTAGTGGCGGCAGTCGTCGCTCAAAGATTACGTCCAGTCAATCCTCTAAGAAGATTAAGAAGAATAAAACCAGTCTTATAACGCACAGTATTTACCCAAGGAATACCAGTAATAATTGCTTACCTGTAATGACTAGCATACCATGGATTATTTGCAAAAGATATACCCCGTCCATATTTTCCGTTCACCACTTTCCTCCAATCAAGATTATGTGTTAAAATATTTTTTAAATTATCCGCTGAGGTTCCATGAAAAAGTATACGTTTTTCACACCGTTTCTCATTCCTTAATTTATTCAATTTGTATTGGGCAAATATGTACGGATTCCAGATATGTACTATGCCTTTTATGTTGAATTCCTTGTTAAATTTTCCGTTTCTTAGTTGTGACATAACGAACCTGTAATTAAACCATATAATTAATTATCGCTGAGCTTTAAAAAGTAAATTAAAATTTGTGGAAATTAATTGAAACAAATTGTGGCTGCTTTTACCCCAGTCAGAATACGATTTTAAGGTAAACTCGTCGGATACTGCTACTTAAAAAAAAAATACTCGTCTAGACGAGTATACTAAGGTAAAAATATTGCGACCGCTGAAAAATTGGGGCAACACCCTTAAAAATGGGAGAACTGGCTCGTTTTTTGGGTTTTTTAGCGTATTTTTGCAATTTTATCATCACAAGACAAAAAAATGTTGTGCTTAGATAAAGACCATATGGAAGACATGTATTCTGATCATATTTTACTCTTCAACAAGTAATAAACTAACACAAAATATTACCTGTAAGGTCTTGAGTTTTCCTCTAACATATTAGTCGTAAAAGCCGTTTTAATGGGAATTTCTGGATTGTTTAAATGTAATGCTCGAAATAGGGCGTTTAGCATGTGAATATCAAGATTAACTTTCTTTTTGTATGATATACGTTTATGCCTTTCATTTCCTATTAGTCGATTGACTCTTGATTCCTGAGGAGGTAGAATTTTGTGGTAAATTCTGCCTGATTCTACCGACTCATATTTTCTTACGGTTCCGTATTCTTTGGATTGAGTTCTGTCGCCAGCCGGGAAAATGGGACGTCCTGGATGCAAAGGTCGTGCATTCGGTTGGGTGGGCTAAAATATTCATATATAAGTAATAGTGCAGTAAAAAAAGGTCAAAATAATGGTGTATAGGATTAGGATTAGTTACAACAATATTATAATTGAATCGGTGAGTTCGACAACCGTACAAGTCCAAAATTTGACATTTTAAACTGAGATAGCCATTTTGTTTTAAATATATCCCCCTATCAACTGAGCATAAAAACCGTACGATATACTTAAACGTTAACGCTAAGTACAGTAGGCTGCCGTTCGGTGATGACTGGAAAAACCGTACATGTCCGTGACTTGTACGGTTTTTCATCTCAGCTACTAAAATATCTGCAGTTATTTGTTTACAAAGAAAGAGTTGACTTCGTGTGGGTTTTATTAATTAAAATAGCTTAATTATCGCGTGTTTTTAAATTTGTTTAAATAAAATATGCCATCCTGTGACAGAGAAGATGTGGTTACTAGCAATGGCAACAAAAAAAGAAAAAGGAATATTGTTAGTTGGAAACATAACCAAAGAAAAATAGCACGTTTGCACGGTCAAGAATATGTTGGTAAAAACGGAAAACATATTGAAGCGAAAACTGTCGGACCTACAGCATGTAAGTTTACATTTTTTTTTAAATTAATTAATTTTAACTAATGAATACATTTTTAAGGTGTAAAAAAAAGTGCATGCAGCAGTTTACTGATGAAGAGAAAACAGAAATAATATCAAAATTATACGACGGTAAGCCAAAAAATGAACAAGATACGTATTTGCAGGGGCTTATTGAAGCAAAGCCTATTGAAAGACATCGGATAAGAGGCGTAAAACCTAAACAACAAAGAAAATCAAATTTTTTGTACTTTGTTATGAAACAATCAAATCGAATTTCCGTATGTAAACAGGCATTTATCAGTCTTCATGCCATATCTCATTGGCAAGTTCAGCGTTTAAACACCTTACTTCTAGCTACAAAATCACCAAAGGATTTAAGAGGCCGGCACAACAACAGACCTCGTGCAATATGCGAAGAATGGATTGTGAAAATAAAAGAACACATTGAGTCATTCCCGGTTAAAGTTTCCCATTACTCCTCAAAAACCATTCATTATTTGGATGCATCTTTAAATGTGAAGAAAATGTACAATCTGTTTATAGATAAAAATCCACAGCTAGAAAATTTGGTTAAATACGAATTCTATCTAAAATATTATAATGAAAACTACAATCTCAGGTTTGGAAGACCACAGGTTGATGTCTGCTCGGTATGTGAAAGCCTTGGAGCTAAACTTAAAGATGTTAATCTTAATGATAATGCAAAGAGAGTGGTTGCAGCGGAACTCATAGTTCATAAAAGGCGCGCAAAAAAGTTTTACACGAAACTAAAAGAAGTGCAATCTCTGTGTAAGGAACGACCAGAAGTAATGGGCCTAGCTTTTGACTATATGCAGAATATGCCCCTCCCACATATCCCGGTTCAAGAAATTTTTTATCTGAGGCAACTTTGGGTATATGCATTTCAGATTCATAATCTTAAAGACAACACTGGTCATTTTTATAGCTACCACGAGGGTGAAGCTCTAAAAGGATCTAATGAAGTATGCACATTTCTTTATGATTATATATTGAACCATATACCATCTGAAATCACTGAGTTACACTTATTTTCTGATGGATGTGCGGGACAGAATCGTAACCAGACCATGGTTCGCTTTTTGCTAGCATTGCAGGCGACCAAGAGATTTAACAAAATATACCATTACTTTCCAATAAGAGGGCATTCATTTTTGCCCTGCGACAGGGATTTTTGGTTGTGTCAAGAGGGTGATTAAAAAACACGATCGAATTTATATTCCAGAAGAATATCAAGAAATAATACTATCTTCAAGGAAAAAACAGCCATTTACTGTCAAGTTAATTCGACATAACGATATTATTGATTTTAAAAAGTGGTGGCCGACTGATTATAAAAAAACGTGTTCTATTTTAGTCAGTGGTGATAATACTAGAAAAGAAAATTTTGCTGTGTCAAACTATAGGCAATTTCTATATGACAGTTCAACTCCAGGTTATGTGACAACGTGGAATTACATAAACGGTTTTCTCTCCTACACATTTAAGTTATTAAAGCAACATAAGGAAAGTCCTTCTCTACCGACTGCTGGCGCTTATAAAGATCCTCTACCTATTAATGAGAAAAAAAGTCGAGGATATTAAAAAAGTTATGCAATATATGACTGGTGAAATGTTAGAATTTTTCTACCATATAACATCCTGTAATACGACAACAGCAGAAAATGACGATTAAAATGTTTAAATCAGTATTTATTTGTTATTCTTTTAGAACTATTAAAAATGTAATCATTTTTCACCTGTTTTATTTTTTTTTTTTACGATACTGATTTCGAAAACCTTACTTGTCCACTAACTTCTTTTAGCTATAACTATTAGACCGTTTCGTTTATAGAAAAACTATTACTAGATATAAATCCCAGATCACCAGATCTAAAACTTCTCTGTGTATGCCAAACCTGAGAAATAAGTAATTTAAAAGATTATCAGTTTTTCTTAAATTTCTCAAAATGACATTTTCGGACATGTACGGTTGTCGAACTCACCGATTCAATTTCATCCTCTCTGGGGTATCATCAGAGGTATTGTCCTGAGTTCTGGACCTCGAAAAACGCGCTTTTCGAGCTTAAAATGTAAATAACTCCGGTTATATAAGTCGGATCGAGATGACAAAAAAAATAAACTCTTCGTAATGGAATTTCCAACAAATCTTCGGTTTTATGTCGCTTAAGTGCATACATAACCTACAAAATTGAAAAAAACAGGCAAAACTGATTTTTTTTTTTTTCATTTCATTGTACAGATGGACTAAGTAAACCGATCGGCTTGAAACTTTCAGAAAACATACCGTTTTTTATAGCAAAAATATCCTCAAATTTTGGTAGAAAAATATTGAACCCAGTGGGCACAATGAATTTGTTATTTAAACATTTGAATTGCCCGTCATTTTATGACATTTGGTCCAAAATGGATCTTTTTTTTTTCAAAATTTAGTTCTAGACGCTAGCTTTCGGATGCCATTAAAAAAAACATTTTTTTGGGGCCATTTTAACTGTTTTTAGTGTTCCGTACGGAACGCTTATAAGATCACTTCGGTGTCTGTCTGTCCGTCTGTCTATCCGTCTGTCACACACCCGATTTTCTCCGAAACTATTTGTCATAGTAAGTTGAAATTTGGTAATAATATAGGAATTGATGGCCTCATCAGAGCCATGTAGTTTTGAAAGTTAAATTTTGACTTAAGGGGGTTAGTTTTGGGGGGTGAAATCGGAAGTGAAAAAAATTTTTTTTTACTAGGTAATCGAGTGTGGTGTCAAATGAAAACACGCTGTCCACCCGCCTTATCTCGAAAAGTACTTGTCAAAAAAATTTTGAAAAAATTCTGGAATATTCTCCACGGGGTGTAGATTGAACGAAAATTATCACGAGTGCATTACCTGTAATAATTTATCTGGCATATAAAAAAAAAAACAGAAATTTCAAGGTCATCAATTTTCAATAAAGATTGGAAACAAACTTTGTTGAAAACTCATTTGGGGTGTGTTTTGTGAAGTCACTGATCATTTTATACTTCCGTTACAACATTTTTAGAACACTAATTGCGCAAGTTCAACTTGCACTTGACAGGTTTATTTTTTCCAAATGCGTTTTTTTTTCGGTTATTTTGAAAAAAAAAAATGAAATATTTTCATCACATCTGGTAGAGAATTGCGAGACCTTTATTTTAAAATTACCGCTCAAGTGCAAGTTGAACTTGCACAATTAATGTTCCGTACGTTGATTGCTTTTAAAATAAAAGATTTTGTTACGGTGGTATAAAATGATCAGTGACTTCACAACACATACCCCAAATGAGTTTTCAACAAAGTTTGTTTCCAATCTTTACTGAAAACTGATCACCTTGAAATTTTTGATTTTTTTATATACCAGATAAATTATCGTGCTAATTTTCATTTCAATTTCATTCAATTTACACCCCGTGGAGAATATTCCAGCGATTTTTTCGTTTTTTTTTTAAATAATACAAAGAAAAGTGTGCGCAAGTATTACATTATATATATATATATATATATATATATATATATATATATATATATATATATATATATATATATATATACTAGCCGTGCCCGCAGCTCCGCTCGCGTGGACTTGATTCACTACTATCGCCACTGCTCATTCCTTATGTTAACTAACGTAATAAAATATCTGCCCTTATTTCCCCTTATCTCCTATTATTTCTCCTTATCTCCCATTATCTCTACATAATTTCCATTATCTAAGCTTATCTCTGCTCATCTCCCATTATTTCTCCTTATCTCCCATTGTCTCACCTTATCTCCCATTATCTAGGTTTATCTCGACTTATCTCGCAATATTTCTCCTTATCTCCCATTTTTTCCTTATCTCCCATTATTTCTCCTTATCTCCAATTATCTCACCATAACTCCCATTACCTAGACTTATCTCTGCTTATTTCCCATTATTTCTCCTTATCTCCCATTATTTATACTTATCCACAATTATCTCACCTTATCTCCCATTATCTAGGCTTATCTCGACTTATCTCGCAATATTTTTCCTTATCTTCCATTATTTCTCCTTATCTCCCATTATCTCACCATAACTCCCATTACTTAGACTTATCTCTGCTTATCTCTCATTATTTCTCCTTATCTCCCATTATCTCTACATAATTTCCATTATCTAGGCTTATCTCTGCTCATCTCCCATTATTTTTCCTTATCTCCCATTATCTCACCATAACTTACATTACCTAGACTTATCTCTGCTTATCTCTCATTATTTATACTTATCTCCCATTATCTCACCTTATCTCCCATTATCTAGGCTTATATCGAATTATATAGAACATATCATATGTATAAATTTATAAAAAAACACGTAAATCGAATAAGTGGTTCTCAAGTGATAAGCGCACTAACGGACAGACAGACAGAGAGACGTTGCATTATATATATATATATATATATATATATATATATATATATATATATATATATATATATATATTGTATTCTTTGCAACATGATATTGTTCCATATTTAATGGTTTAGGCAGTATATTGTAAGAGAACACGCTAACGGTAGCCTTTCTTCCGACTTGATTCACTATTATCGTCACTGCTTATTCTTTATGTTACCTAACGCAATAAAATATATCCTATAACCTGGCCAGAGAACATATGTATGTTTTAAAAAAAAAGTACGTAACGCACTAACGGACAGACAGACAGAGAGACGTTGCATTTTATATATATTATATATAGATAACCTGGCCAGAGAACATATGAATGTTTTAAAAAGACGCACGTAAATCAGATAAGTGGTTCTCCAATGATAAGCGCACTAACGGACAGACAGACAGACGCTGCATTTTATATATATTATAGATATAGATTATTATTATTATTATATAACCTGGCCAAAGAATATATGTAGGAATTTAAAAAAGACACATAAATTGGATAAGTGGTTCTCGCGTGATAAACGCACTAATGGACAGACAGAGACATTGCATTTTATATATATTATAGATTATAGATTAAAGATATTCTTTGCTACATAATATTGTTCCATATTTAATGGTTTAGGCTGTATATTGCAAAGGAACGCGCTAGCAGCAAACTTTTTTCCGACTTCACTCACTATTATTGTCACTGCTCATTCCTTATGCTACCTATCGTAATAAAATATAGCCTATAACCTGGCCGAAGAACATAAGTATGTTTTAAAAAAAAAAGTACATAAATCAGATAAGTGGTTCTCCAGTGATAAGGTCACTAACGGACAGACAGACAGACAGACAGAGAGACGTTGCATTTTATATATATTATAGATTTTACTCGTGTTTTCACAAGCTTTCATTTAACATCACGCTCGATGACCTAGTAAAAAATTTTTTTTTTTTCACTTCTGATTTCACCCCCCCCCCCCCCCAAAATTAACCCCTTAAGTCAAAATTTAACTTTCAAAACTATATGGCTCTGATGAGGCCATCAATTCCTGTATTAGTACCAAATTTCAATGTCAAATAGTTTCGGAGAAAATCGGGGTGTGACAGACAGACGGACAGTCAGACACCGAAGTGATCTTATAAGTGTTCCGTACGGAACACTAAAAATGATTTTCGTTCACGTGAAAATGACCGAAAAAATTCATTTGTTGTTACTTAATTAATAAACAAATAGAAAAAAATATATCCGGTCAAGTGCAAGTTGGACTTGCGCAATGTGTTCCGTACATTGATTGCTTCTAAAATAAAAATTTTCGTTACGGAAGTATAAAGTGATTAGCGACACAAAACATATCCCAAATGAGGTTTCAACAAAGTTTTTTTTCCCATCTTTAGTGAAAACTGTTGACCTTGAGATTTTTGTTTTTTTTTATATATACCAGATAAATTATTAAAGGTAATACACTCGTGATAATTTTCGTTCAATCTACATCCTGTAAAGGATATTCTAGAGTTTTTTCATAATTTATTGATCAATAATTTTTGGAGGTAAGGTGGGACAGCGATTTTTCGTAGTTTTTTAAAAATAATATAAAGAGAATTGTGCGCAAGTATTACATTATATATATTTTTGAATTCGTCTTTTTACAAGCTTTCATTTGACACCCCACTCGATGACCTGGTATTTTTTTTTCTCTTCCGATTTCACTCTCCAAATCTAACCCCTTAAGTTAAAATTAAACTTTCAAAACTACACTGATGAGGCCATCAATTCCTATACCACTACCAAATTTCAACTTTCTAAGCCAAATAGTTTCGGAGAAAATCGGGTGTGACAGACAGACGAACACCGAAGTGATCTTATAAGTGTTCCGTACGGAACACTAAAAACGGTTTAAAATGACTCCAAAAAAAAATTTTTTTAATGGCATCGGAAAGTTGACGAGACCTAAATTTTGAAAAAAAAACCGGTCAAGTGCAAGTTGAACTTGCGCAATTAGTGTTCCGTACGTTAATTGCTTTTAAAATAAAAAAGTTTGTTACAGATGTATAAAATGATCAGTGACTTCACAAAACACACCCCAAATGAGTTTTCAACAAAGTTTGTTTCCAATCTTTACTGAAATCTGATGACCTTGAAATTTTTGTTTTTTTTTAAATACCAGAAAAATTATTAAAGGTAATGCACTCGTGATAATTTTCGTTCAATCTACACCCCGTGGGGAATATTCCAAAATTTTTTCAAAATTTTTTGATAAGTACTTTTTGAGATAAGGCGCGGGACAGCGAGTTTTCGCGATTTTCTAAAAATAATATAAAGAAAAGTGCGCGCAAGTTTTACATTATATATACATTTTTTACTCGTGTTTTCACAAGCTTTCATTTGACACCACACTCGATGACCTAGTAAAAAAATTTTTTTTTCACTTCCGATTTCACCCCCCAAAACTAACCCCTTAAGTCAAAATTTAACTCTTAAATCTACATGGCTCTGATGAGGCCATCAATTCCTATATTATTACCAAATTTCAACTTTCTATGTCAAATAGTTTCGGAGAAAATCGGGTGTGACAGACAGATAGACAGACAGACACCGAAGTGATCTTATAAGTGTTCCGTACGGAACACTAAAAAGATCCATTTTGGATCAAATGTCATAAAATGGCTAGCAATTTAAATCTTAAATAACAAATTCAATTGTGCCCACTGGGTTCAATATTTTTGTACCAAAATTTTAGGGTATTTTTGCTACAACAAAAGGCATATTTTCTGAAAGTTTCAAACCGATCGGTCCACTTAGTCGACCTATAAATTAAATGAAAAAAAAATAAAACAGTTTTTTGGCCTTTTTTTCCATTTTGTAGGTTATGTACGCACTTGAGCGACTTAACCACAATTTTTTCCCGCCTCGCCTAGTTTATAAACCGTATTAATTAATTCATTTTTAGAAAAATCCATAACTATTACCTTTATACGTCACATGTAAAAATTTGACAATGTCTACATTTTTATTTTGCCTGACTCAAAAATTTTGAAAAAATTCTGGAATATCCTCCACGGCGTGTAGATTGAACGAAAATTATCACGCGGGCATTACCTATAATAATTTATCTGGTATATAAAAAAAAAAAAACAAAAAATTCAAGCTCATCAGTTTTCAGTAAAGATCGGACACAAACTTTGTTGAAAACTCATTTGGGGTGTGTTTTGTGAAGTCACTGATCATTTTATACCTCCGTAACAATTTTTATTTCAGAAGCAATCAACATATGGAACACTAATTGCGCAAGATCAATTTGCACTTGACCGGTTATTTTTCTATAAGTTTGTACAAAACATCCAAAAGTTAATCCATTCATGTTAAATTATTTAATAAAATTAAATAAACAATATATAAGACTTAAAATCTTTGGATAATGAATTTGTTTTCATAATAATAACCATCGTTAGTCTTATAAAAAATTTTATTTATTTAATACGAAGCATTTCTAAATGACAACATTCAAAACTTTTGGTTGGGTCTATCCCACCTCAACCACCTTAACAGGTAATAAAAATTTCTGGATGGCGTAACAACTTCAAAGTCAAATTCTATATACTGTAAAGTACGTCATGCGCCATCTTTGTTGTTGCTGACCACCCAAAGATGCTTTTTGCTCCCCGATAATAATTCTTTAGTCTGTGCCATTACTATTAACATGAATGTAATAATTTGATCTACGACTAAAGATAAATTATGATAAAGGTTATATTATTAGTTTTAGAATAATGTTGAGGTAAATGAATTATCAATAAAATTCCGTATCTACTTACGCTGATTATATTTACTGGCCGTATCTCATATCTTGACGGAGTTTGTATAATTAGCGGCTGGCGACTATGATGTCTTGTGTCTAAACTTTCATCGTTATTTTCTCTACAACAGCACAGTCCCATGTTTACTTCATAACCTAATTTTTACAATTCGTATATACCTGCAGACAGACGATGTGCAACAGAGAACGCTCCGTTGCCAGTACTACTGTAGTAGGTAAACAAGTTTTAATAATGTACTAAAAGGTACTACAAATGTACTAATATCAGAGTAGTAATAGTATATTTATCGGGGATTCTACCAGCGCCATAGTTTTCTAACCTGAAAATAAGAATACTACTCAGTATATATCACCACTACACCAAACACTTTATTTTTGCACTCGACGCGTGTTTCGCTAACCATGTTAGCTTCATCAGGAGCGATGATTGACTAAAGCTAAACTACAAATCTACCCTATTTATACTTGCCTAACCCTTGAATTACTCAAGCGGAACTAATGACATAGGCAACGCCATCAGTTCCGGTCAAGTAACCAGTAGAGGGGACTATAAGGAATAGGCCCTCTGTCTTTATTTAAACTACTTTTACATTTTATGATTTCCATACTTTCGTATGCGTTTAACAATCTCCTATCAGATACATTTTTTATTAATCTTAGATTATCTAATGTTACAGTATGATCAGCTTCAAGGGCATGTTCGACAATGCTAGACTTATCTGTTCTATTGTATTTTAAGTGTGCTGAGTGTTCTTTAAATCTTGTTTTAATTGACCTTTTAGTTTGCCCAACATACTTTTTGTCACAATCATTACAACTAATTTCATAAATTCCACTTTTTCTCACAATTAGAAATCTTATCTTTGGGATTTCCTAAGATATTCCTCAGATTGTCTGATGGCTTATAGACTAAGGTGAAGCCTACCTTATTAAATACCTTATTGAGTCCCTTGCTATATTTCGGATTATATGGTATGGAGACATACTTGGTGTTATTTTCTTCGCGTGTAAAAAAGGTGGAATTCTGAATATTAAACCTAAACTTATGTCTATTTATTAGCTTATTTACTAAGTCATCGTCATAACCATTAACTCTAGTTATATTTCTAATACGATTCCTTTCTTTATTAAAGTTTACTTTATTCAGAGGGAAAGTGACCAAACGATGAACTAAAAAATGTAATGAGGCTAATTTATGTTGTTTGCAATGAAATGAATCATTAGGAATATATCTATCTGTTACTGTGGCCTTCCTATAGATATCAAATTCTAATCTATTGTTATTTTTAATAATTAAAATATCTAGAAAAGGCAATTGTCCTTTGTTCTCAACTTCGTAAGCGAATTTAATGGAATCAAACCGGCTATTTAATCTAGAAACCAAATCATCAATATTTGCTTTCTTTGTATCAAAAATCGCGAAAATATCATCCACATACCTATACCATACCCTTGGGAAATATTCGAATTCTTGACTGGCTTCGATTTCAAACTTACTCATGAATAAATTAGCTATGAAAGGTGATAAGCAATTACCCATAGCTGTTCCTTCTTTCTGAACATAAAATTGATTGTTATATTGGAAATAATTTTGTTCCATACAAAGTTTAGATAATGTTAAGTATTCACGAATAATTTCGTCTTCAAAGTCATTCATTCTAAGTAATTCTTCGAGATATTGTAAAGTTTGTGGAATTGGCACACTTGGGAACAAAGAACTAACATCAAAAGAAATTAAGACTTCACCTTCATTAAGAACTAGATTTTTTTTGTTTTATTAATAAATTCTAACTAATTCTTCACTGCGAAAGTGTTTAACGGTAACTTCTCAAGTTCTTTTGATAACCATTTGGATATTAAATATGTGGGTGATCCGACCTATGAAACAATGGGTCGCATTGCTTTTCCAGGTTTGTGAATTTTGGGTAAGCAATACAATTTTGGTATGGTCGGATTACTCACATTTAATTTAAATTTTAGCGAATCGGAAACAAGGTTCTTACATTTTTTTAAAGAATTTTTAACCTCTGATATCATTCTCGGTAATGGATTTCTTATTACCTTTTCATAAGGGCCAGCTTCGATAAGATTATCTACGCGTTCAAAGTAATCTTTCCTATCCAATATAACAACCTTATTTCCTTTATCCGCTTTTAAGTAGAAGACATCTTTCTTTTTCAATCCTTTAACTACTTTTATGTCTTTTCGTGAATTAGAATTTGTGTTATTAACCATGTTTTTCGATATTTGATTGCGACATGCTTCCCTAACAAATGATTTACTATTTTCGGGAAGTGTACTAATGGAACTTTCAATGTGAGCAACTATTTCTGATAAATTTTCTCTAGGAGGGAGTACTGCAAAGTTAAGACCTTTGTTTAAGATGTGAATTTCATTTGGTGTAAAGGATTGAGATGAATGATTTTCTACAATATTTACGAGTTCCTGAGGACTATTTTTCTTCGGTAAGAGCTTTTTTAATTTTTTACTTAGAATGGAGAATTTCTTTTTATATTGAATATCAGTAACTAAAAACATTTTCCTCTGGAACTCGCTCCATATTTCATATTCAATATTGTTTAATCCTGAAGTAAGTTTTTTTAATATGCTGTATGATTCTACTTCTAACATACTACGTTTTGTGTACAAATTCTTGATTTCTAAGTCAAGCCATTTTTGTTTAGCAAAGAATGAAACTTTTTCTGAAATGTTTGATTTTGGCAAATTAACCTTAATAAAATTAGGAAAAACTTTAAATTTCTTGCAAGACTTTAAAAACCAAATATCTGCACCTACTAATCTAATCTTACTACTGTACTTACGATAAAGGTTTAATTCCGTTGACCGTGAAGCCATCTCAACTAAGTTGAAAATGTGGAATCTTTGGCACAATGATACTACTCAGTATATATCACCACTACACCAAACACTTTATTTTTGTACTCGACGCGCGTTTTGCTAAGCATGTTAGCTTCATCAGGAGCGATGATGAAGCTAACATGGTTAGCGAAACGCGCGTCGAGCGCAAAAATAAAGTGTTTGGTGTAGTGGTGATATATACTGAGTAGTATCATTGTGCCAAAGATTCCACATTCCCAACTTAGCTGAATATAAGAAGTTGCCAGTTTTACAGGGAATAGTGCACCACTGTTAACCATCCTGTTAAATAAAATTTCATGTCGCTAACTGCTAAGGAATTTTTTTTTTGGACTTAAAGCCTTCGCATTACACCCGAAATCAGAAATTTTACAATTAAAAATTGAAACATTTTTATTCAAAAACGAGCTTTCCTCGCATATCCTCTATTACACACATGGTATTAAGGGGGTGAGATCCCAGGAAGTTGTAGATAGAAAATTAAAATTTTCCTGTACATTTTTGTCAATCACGAAAATAGACAAGAGTATATTATTCATGACATCCTTTCCCGGCAAATCAATAGTCCATAAGAACCTCAGTAAGTGCGGTAAGGACAAGTAGAAAATACTGGACAGATTTCCAATCCTGTCTTATCGAAAAAAATGTCCGTATCCCGCGTCCGTGCAACACCGCGAAAAACCTGAATGGTCGCACTTGTTCTGCTAGTAAAACCGGCTGTGGATACGTACCGGTGTTGTCACTTATTTGTTATTTTTAATAGCAGTTTATATGTGGTTATCTATAACTTATTAATAGAGACCGGATTATATGCATTTGCTTATTTTCATATGCATTTGCATATTTAGACCATTCTCACCGATTATTGCATATTTTACCCAAAATCTAGTAATGATGCATATTTTCCCTATATTTACTATATTTCTCGGTATTACTAGGCAATTGAATTCCTCAGGGTATTGTTAATGTCGCCGTCTGGAACCGATCTTACAACGGTATTTTATTCCTTTGTTTCTTGGTCGGGATATTAAGTGATAAGTAGTTAGTTTCTAAGAATATTTGTTTGAACGTGGATCAAATAAACAATTTTCTCGAAGACGAATTTTTATTTTAAAACTAGATATCAGTTTTAACATTATTGTTGACGCGCTTGCATCAGTGTAGTCTTTTTGCAATTTTTAACGTGTTGTGTTAAAGTTTAACGTGTACCATGCCACCCGCAAAAAAGTGTCTCTTCGTGGGCAGCTGATTATCCTGGAACATTTACATACGACGGAAATGTTTTATATTGTCGAGTTTGCGAGAAAAATGTTTCGTGCACAAAAAAGTTTCAAATTGACCAGCATGTCAAGACAAGTCTTCATATCGCAGGATTGCAAAAAAAAGGCCCACGACAACAACTTATAACAGCAGCAAGTAGCAGTGATTCCACTTCTATAGGCAAACAAAAAAAACCACTTTAGCATGGATTTATGTAAAGCATTGCTTGCAAGTAATATTCGTCTCCACAAACTTACAAATCCTACATTCAAAGATTTTCTGCGAAAATATTGCTTGAATCAAAAAATACCAAACGAATCAACACTGCGTAAAAATTACATACCAACAATTTACCAACATGTTCTGGGAGAAATACGTAATGAACTTAAGGATGACATTATTTGGATTTCAGCTGATGAAACTACCGACAGTTGTGGTCGCTATATTGCGAATTTAATTGTGGGTGCATTAAGATTAGTGCCTTCTTCTTCCTATTCGGTGACCTGCAAAGAACTTGACAAGACAAATCATTCTACGATCGCCAGATTGGTGAATGAGGGTATTAAAAAAATATTTCCTGAATCTTCTGCAGATGAAAGAGTGTTTATATTTCTCTCAGATGCTGCTCCCTATATGATCAAGGCAGCCAAAGTCCTCCAAGTATTTTATCCAAATTTAATTCATGTGACGTGCTTTGCTCACGGAGTCTATCGACTCGCTGAAGAAGTACGATCCACGTTTAGAAATGTAAATAAACTGATTTCATCAGCAAAGAAAGTGTTTCTTAAGGCACCTGCTCGCAATAACGCCTATAAAGAAAAACTGCCAAATGTGCCTTTACCTCCCGAACCAGTAATAACTCGATGGGGAATATGGATTGAAGCTGTACTATTTTACAATGAACATTTCGAGGCCATCAAAGGTGTAGTAAATGACTTCGATAGTGCAGAGGCTATGGCAGTTCGTCAATCCAAGGAAGCATTTAACGATTCTGATATTAAAAAAAACATAGCTTTGATTAGCACTCACTTTTCCCACATACCTGCGGGTATTAAAAAGCTTGAAACTCGAGGTTTGGCGTTGACCGAATCAATTCAGTTAATGAATAAAATCCGTCAAATAAACTCCACATTGCCAGGTGTATTCCCGCGTAGAGTTAAAGAAAAGTTTGAAAACATTTTGTGCAATAACCCAGGCTTTGAACCTTTGTGTCAAATTGATAGTTTTATTAATGGGACGGGTGAACTTTTGCCAGAAACAATAAGTGCTACCATAGCACCCAAATTTAAATACTGCTCAGTTACATCAGTGGATGTGGAACGGTCTTTTTCCACTTATAAAAATATTTTAAGTGATCGAAGACACAATCTTACTACCCAACATTTGGAACAATACCTTATTGTTTACGTGTACAAGAATACAAATGTTAAATAATTGTTAATTAAATTTAAACATCGTCGATGACTTGTTAATTTCATGCTGATTTTGAAATAAAAAACTAAAAATTACTACTTTTATTATTATTTAATATTGCATATTTTGACCCTTTTCATGCATATTTTAAGCATTTTTCATGCACATTTGCATACATATTTTAAGATTTTTATGTTGCATATAATCCGGTCTCTATTTATTATAAATAATATTGATAATCGATGTGAATGTGTGAATGTGACGTGAATTAAATTTGGATAAAATACTTGGAGGACTTTGGCTGCCTTGATCATATAGGGAGCAGCATCTGAGAGAAATATAAACAATCTTTCATCTGCAAAAGATTCAGGAAATATTTTTTTTAATACCCTCATACACAAATCTGGCGATCGTAGAATGATTTGTCTTGTCAAGTTCTTTGCAGGCCACCAAATAGGAAGAAGAAGGCTCTAATCTTAATGCACCCACAATTAAATTCGCAATATAGCTACCACAACTGTCGGTAGGTTCATCAGCTGAAATCCAAATAATGTCATCCTTAAGTTCATTACGTATTTCTTCCAGAACATGTTGGTAAATTGTTGGTATGTAATTTTTACGCAGTGTCGATTCGTCTGGTATTTTTTGATTCAAGTAATATTTTCGCAGAAAATCTTTGAGTGTAGGATTTGTAAGTTTGTAGAGAGGAATATTACTTGCAAGCAATGCTTCACATAAATCTATGCTAAAGTGGTTTTTTTGTTTGCCTATAGAAGTGGAATCACTGGTACTTGCTGCTGTTATAAGTTGTTGTCGTGGGACTTTTTTGCAATCCTGCGATATGAATACTTGTCTTGACATGCTGGTCAATTTGAAACTTTTTTGTGCACGAAACATTTTTCTCGCAAACTCGACAATATAAAACATTTCCGTCGTATGTAAATGTTCCAGGATAATCAACTACCCACGAGGAGACACTTTTTTTGCCCGTGGTATAGTACACGTTAAACTGTAACACAACACATTAAAAATTGCAAAAAGACTACACTGCTGCAAGCGCGTCAACAATAATGTTAAAACTGATATCTTGTTTTAAAATAAAAATTTGTCTTCGAGAAAATTGTTTATTTGATCCACGCTCAAACTTAGAAACTAATTATTTATCACTTAATATCCCGACCAAGAAACAAAGGAATAAAATACCGTCGTAATTTTGGATATTCCCTTGGCACTATAACCTAATCGATGTTTTAGACTATTGCAGGTAATGTCCCAGTGATAAGATCGGTTCCAGACGGCGACATTAACAATACCCTGAGCAATTCAATTGCCTAGTAATACCGGGAAATATTGTAAATATAGGAAAAATATGCATCATTACTAGATTTTGAGTAAAATATGCAATAATCGGTGAGAATGGTCTAAATATGCAAATACATATAATCCGGTCTCTAATAATAAAGTTTTAAAAATAAAGTAAAAAAATCGATATTTGTTTTTTATTCAAAAACCCAATTTTCCTTTATAACATAAAAAATACTCTCATATAACGCACAAAAATTCTGCGCCTTTCCTTCTACATTTACGATTTAAAGAAACTATGTCAATTTATATCAACCAATAAATGTACTAAATTTTTACGATAACAGTTCTTAAATGACCCTGAGGTTAACCAAGGTCGAACTGGTAATGTGGCAGTGTTTGTTTAAATCCTCATATTATCAGAATAAGTAATAATTTTAAGAGGTTTTATTGATTCTAGACCCTAACTTGACCGATTTTATGGATTATAGAAACGATAATAATAATAACTCACTGATCTACAGCCCTGATTCTAATCAGTTTTAAAAATGTATATCATTTTGAAAATTCGCCAGTGAATTAGTTTATGTTTTGGAGTTTCCTTAGATACGTATACACAATGTTGCCAATAATTGACAGTCTTGCCAACAATTTCATACTTTTCATCACATTGGAAAAAAATGTGTTCGTCCACAGGAAAAGGGCCCTTATCGTCTCCAGGAACAAAATCGATTTTTTTTGTAGTTTCTAAAAGGAAACAATATTCTGAATAAAATGACATCTCAAACGCCGGGAAATTCCAAAAATTGGCTGAGTTTTTGAAGTTGTGATATGCAAAATTCATATTGTACGAAGTTTTCGCGAATTATGAAAAACACGTTCAAGTCCGTACATGACCTTATCGTATAGGATTTTTTGTGTAGATTTCAAATTTGTAAAGAAAATTGTTCCAATTTTGATCGTTTTATTGCTATAATACAAATTGTGAAAGATGGTATAGTGTTTTTCACGATCTAATAAAGTGACTTAGCTACCTCTCTCTCTATTCGTTTCCTCAGTCTTGAGGGTCGCGATCTCTATGGAATGACTTCACTGTTCTGTTCACTATTTCTCTCCATTTCTCTCGATCTTCTGCCAAGTGCAACGATACATGGAGTGGTTGATCCATAACTTGTTTTATTTGATCTGACCATCTTGTTGGCGAACGGCCTCTCCTCCTTTTACCCTGGATCTCTCCCATTATTATTAGCCGGTCTACATTATTGCCTGGCCTTCTAGCTACATGTCCAAAATACTGAAGAATTCTTTTCATGCATAGTGATGATAACCTTACAGTTACATTTAGTTCATTCAGTATAGATTGATTAGTTCTTCTGGCGGTCGAAGATATTCTCAACATCCTCCTATAACACCACATTTCAAAGGAATCAATAGATTTACGTTCCTTTACTCTAAGTGTCCAGGATTCTACACCATACGAAAATATTGGAAATACTAAGGTCTGTACGAGATTTAATTTCGTTCCTTTAGTTATGTATGGACTTTTCCATATCTTAGTAAGTCTCGTCATAGCATTTCTTGCTAGAGATATTCTTCTTTTTATTTCATTCTCGCATCCTCCCATACTACTTACGGATGATCCTAGATATACAAAGGTTGTTACTCTCTCAATGCCATTGAGTAAGTCGGATCTTACTATTTGGTCAGACTTATCGACTATCATCAGCTTCGTTTTGTCCTTATTTATGGTCAGACCTAGTTTCTCACTTTCTTGCTCTATTCGATTTAAAAGTGTAGCCATCTCTTCCTCGGTCGCTGCAAATATGGTGGTATCATCAGCGTAACGCAAGTTGTTTATTCGCTCACCTCCTATTAGGATTCCACCATCCCATTCATTCAGCGCATTTCTCATTATAAATTCACCATAAACATTAAATAATGTAGGAGACAGAACACAGCCCTGTCTTACACCTCGGCGAGGATGAAACTGATCGGATATTGTATTGTCTATTCTCACCACTACAGTGCTGTCCAAGTAAAGGTTTTTAATCAGTTTAATCAGATGATAAGGAACACCCATTTGCTCTAGTACCTCCCAAAGCTTTTTCCAGTTGACAAAATCAAAAGCCTTATTATAGTCTATGAAGCACATTACCATAGACACATTATACTCTCTACATTTCTCTATCAATTGTCTTATGTTAACAATCTGATTTCTTGTGCCTCGTCCTTTAACGAATCCCGCTTGTTCTCTAGAGATTTGTTGGTCAACATAATATCTTAAACGATTATTTATGATATGTAGCATTACCTTACTTGGATGTGATAATAGAGATAATGTACGATAATTACTACATTTACTGGTAGAGCCTTTCTTATGTAGTGGTATTATTATAGAGGTCGTCCAATCTTTCGGCCATATTCCAGTTTTCCAGATGTTATTACATATTTTATAGATCATCCCCACTGTGTCATGATCTAGTTCCTTAAGAATATCTCCCGTGATGTCATCCTAGCCAAGCGCCTTATTGCTTTTCAGTTTCTTAACAGCATTCTCTACTTCACTCCTCATTATTTCAGGTTCTTGCTGCGTGGTATTGATCTGTTGGTGTATGTCTTGTTCTTGTGCATCATAATAAAGATCTTCACAATATTCTCTCCATCTGTCTATTATTCTTTCTTTCTCTGAAAGCAGTGTTCCATTTTTATCCTCGATTGCCCAAGTTTGAGGTTTGAAATCCTTATCTATCTCTTTAATTTTATTAAAAAGATCTTTAACTTGATTTTTCTCTGCATATGCTTGTACTTCTTTACATTGGTTATTGAGATATGTATTCTTATCTTGTCTACAGTTCTTCTGTATAAGTCGATTTAAATCTTGGTACTCTTTTATCTGCTGATCATCGTTTAGTCCAGTTTTCTTTACGTTTTTCCTATGCTCTATAAGTTGCCATGTTTCTGCAGACATCCAAGATTTTTTAATACCTTTTCTTACTCTTCGGGATGTTATTTCTTCGTGGGCATCTTTTATCGATGTTTTCACTTTGTTCCACATCTCTTCATTATTTCCAGGATCTTCATTATATTGGATATTTCGGATATTTTTATTTACTAGTTCCGTAAATTGTTGTTTTTCTGGAGGATGTATCTTCATTCGTTGCACCTTTATATGTTTTTGAGAAGCTTTGAATTTAATACGAAGAACTGTAACTAGAAGTTGATGGTTGGAATTACAGTCTGCTTCTGGGTAAGTTCTCGTGTCCAGTATAGATGATTTCCACCTTTGGCTTATCATTATATAATCTATTTGATTTCTGTATCGATCTCCTGGAGATTTCCAAGTATAAAGACGGCGGATATGATGTTTGAACAGGGTATTGGTGATAGCCAGTTTATTATGTATACAAAAGTTGATCAATTTCTCACCTCTAACATTTCTCTTCCCCATTCCATACAGCCCAATAACATGTCTCAGATGGTCATCATTCTTTGTTTCCCCAATTTTCGCATTTAGATCTCCTACAAGCAAGGTAATTTCTCTTGTTGGGATTTTTCGCATTGTTTCTTGCAGTTTTAGATAAAATTCATCTATCACATTATCATCTGCTGCTGCTGTAGGGGTATGTACTTGAATTATATTGAGTCTAACCGGTTTAGTGTCCAGTTTTATGGTGATTATTCTCTCTGTAGCACCTGAGTAAGACAAAACTAAGTTATCAAGTCTCGAAGGTACAATAAAAGCAACACCACTATAATTTTGTTCTTTCTGCCCAGCAAAGTATACTGTGTTACCATGTGACGTGGTGAAATGACCTCCATCTTCACCTTTCCAGTGTGTTTCACTCAGTCCCAAGATATCTATATTGTGTTCTCCCATTTCTTTCTCTACCACGGCCAGTTTTTCCGGTTCCAGTAACCCTGTCACATTCCATGTGGCTATTCGATGTTTCGTTCTAAGTTTAAAGTATGGTTCTTTAGATATTCCAGTCGCCTTTTTTCCATATACCGCCTGGTCTCCTACGGACATATGGCCGGTAGCACATTTCACACCATGAGGCCCGGAAACCCCCGGCGCCGATCGCTAGTCGGGTCGCCCGGCTCCAAATCCAAATATACATCGTCCATTCCATAAGATTCTCGTGGAAAAATAATGAGGTAGTTTTCCATTGCTTTCCTCATCCTATGCCGTTGACTAACTTTAGTTCATCCGCCTTGAGGATTTTGATCGTTTTATTGCTATAATACAAATTTTGAAAGATGGTATAGTATTTTTCACGATCTAAGAAAGTGACTTAGCTACCTATACCCATTCAAATTCAACCAGATTCGAAAGTGATTAATTTATGGCTGTTTAATGACAAGGCATCGTGCAAAGCCGCACTATACCTGATTGTATAATTGTTGGGTTTAAAATTTTATTGTGATAAGACAGTTGAATTTTAATGTTTTATGTACTGAATAATACACAATATAGTAATTACATAAATATATTAAAAGAGTGTACAGTGTCCTCGCGTACATTTGTTACAATTTTAGTTATTAATTAATATTTAGTTCAATTTCGCTATCGCTACAGTCCCTGGCCAAATTATTAGACGCACTGTATTTTTTTTAGTAATTTTATGTTTCTTAAGAGTTTTTATGCAATAATGGTAAATTTAAACTACAATATTATTGATTTTTATTTAAAAGAATTGTTGTAGACTACATATTTGTATTTATTTTTAACATATGGCAACACTGTGTTGACAAAGTGATACATGAACGTAAACAAGTACAAACCTGTATCAGTCGCGATCGGAATCGAGTCAGGTACGGACGTGTTTCTGTGGCTTTATGGACTGTGATTGTTTGTTTAACAGTTTTATACTACTCAGTTATTAGTTTATTTTGTATGCAGTGTTTTAAAAAAGTAATTGGACTATTTTCAATATGGGTAAAAAGGCGATCTTTCACCACGTAAAAAAGCTGAAGTGAAGGCCCTTGTGATTGCGAAAACATTTACAAACCGAAAAATATCACGAAGATTGGAGATTTCTGAAGCTAGTGTACGACGCATAAAAAAGAAATTGAGTCAGGGAAGGAATTAAGCCCGAAAAGAAAGAAAAGATGCGGTAGAAAACCAATTTTCACTCCACGGTCAGAGAGATGTTTGAAGAAAATTTGTGTAGAAAACAGATTTGCTACCACAAAGGTAATAAAATCACAACTCCAGGATGCTAGCGTAAATGCTTCTGAGCGCACTGTTCGAAGTTAACAGCTGCAATGAAAGCAAAGCGCCTGAAGTGGGCCAAACAATGGCAAGACAAAGATGTGGACTTCTGGAGATCGGTAAGATACAGCAATTTAATCAATAATTGATACATTATTATCATTTTCAGTTAAATAAAGCAAATAAACATGGAAGTTTATATATTTTTCCTATTTTTGACAGGTCTGCTTCAGTGACGAAAGCACATTCGAAATTTTGCAGAATAAAGCTCAGTATGTGCGTCGTCGTCATGGAGAAAAGTTTCATCCTGATTGTGTCGTCCCGACGGTTAAACATCCCACGAAAGTGATGATTTGGTCAGTCATCAGCGGCAAGGGCACTGGACGTCTGTACGTCGTCAAAGGAATAATGAGGCAAGATCAGTACAAAGAAGTATTACAAAATCGGTTGATTCCGCAGCTCAGAGAATGGTTTCCAAATGGGGAACCATTCACTTTCATGCAAGATGGAGCTCCCTGCCACACTGTTCGGTCTGTTAAAGCTTTTTTGGCAGAAAAAAAATATCCCTCTGTTGGATTGGCCCTGATATGAACCCCATTGAAAATGTGTGGGAGCTGATGAAAAGAGAAGTGGCTAAAGATGTGATTACCAACAAAACCCAGCTTCTAGAAAAGATTATTCATGTGTGGTATCATCATCCTCAAATGCAGGAGACAGTACAATCTTGCATTGATAGCATGCCGCGCAGAATTAAAGCTTTGATAGCGGCTAAAGGTGGCTCAACTATATTGACTTTTACTAACATTAATTTCACTTTTCTTTAAAACTTAATAAACTTATGCTTTTCTAAATTAATGCTGTTTTATTTATGTCAAATAAATAGGTAATTGATTGGATAATATAAAAATAAAAAACAAATCAATTTAAAATAATAAAACGGTACAATATCACTCGGTAATTAATATTTTACATGAAATCTTGCAGTGCGTCTAATAATTTGGCCAGGGACTGTACTATCTTGCAAATCAATAATAAGTTTTTTTACAAGTTCTGAACTATTTATGACAAATAGATGCTTATACTTCGCTCTGTCGGTGACTTACAAAGTCTTTTCAAGCAGAGCGGCACAGCACGGCTGGCACTTATTGCAGAAACGCAACTTCCCGAGCTTACCGCTCGAAGGCATAGATGGCATTGGTATAACAACCAAAGACGAATCGGAAGATTCGCATTTTTAGAAGTCACCAAAAGTGTTCTTTGTATTTGCTGAACCATCCCAAGACGCGTTTTGCCGTATCACGGCTCCTCAGTTGGGCTACGTTCAGCAAATACGGGAACACCATTTTTAGTCCTTATCTAGGTACTAAGTGGTAGTGGGAGGTGGGACCCCTCCTTCGATTTTTTATCTAGGTACTAACGGAGAACTATGACAAATAGATGCTTATACGTCTTGGAATGGTTCAGCAAATACAAAGAACACTTTTGGTGACTTCTAAAAATGCGAATCTTTCGATTCGTCTTTAATTGTTATACCAATGCCTTCTAAACTATTTATATTTATGTACATACATCTATATGAGTTTTCAATTTTTTTGACGTGTTGAATACAGTTTCTCCAGTTTTGAAAGGTTACATTTTTGACTTCTGTCTTTATCAACTCAATCACACTACTGTTTAAAGTGGGTGTATTATTGTGAGCACGTATATTAGACTTTATTTTATGCCATATCAACTCGATCGCATTAAAGATACAATAATATGATGGAAGCCGAATTATTTCGTGTCCTACTTCCTTTGCAATTTTATCACAGACATATTTCTTTGAAAAATTGTAGCTTTTTAAAACTTCTAACAATTGTTTAACTGTATAACTTTCATGGAAATATATGTTACGTTCGCACAAAAAGGCTTGTATTTCCCTTTTTCTACTGGTGGAACTTGGTACCTTCATTTGGCAACTATGATAGGATGCATTATCCATTCGGTGGTATATTCGGCATTAATTTGTTTTGAAGCTAATCTTCAAAAACTTCGGCGGTTGTATCACAATGATAACACAGCCCCACAAAAAAAAAAGTGGGGTATACTTTTGATGCGATATATCAGATCCGTAGTATTTTTGCCCGCTGATCACGAATCTGACGTCAGAATATCGCCATCACATCTCAATTTTTTTTTAACCTCAAAAAATAGGTAAAAATTAGTAAAAATTAAGAAAAATATACTCCTAAAAAATTGATTCAAGCTTTTTCATGAATCCAAAGATGTATTAATATGTATTCGGACACGCTAAGCTAATATTCATCGGTTGGATTAAGCCATACAGTTCTGTTTTCTTTCTAACCTCAATAAATCAGACAGATATAGTGCTTCTCGAATGCAAAAACGAATTCAAATTAAAATTCAACCGATCCTTACCAAATTTGGTACACGGGGATTTTTTGGGTCCCTGATCACGAATCTGAGGTTAGATTTGCAAAATTCAAGATGGCAGATGTTTTCGCGCCATTTTGAACGCCGAGAAAATTCATCGGTCGATTTTTATTCTTCTACCTGCATCCAGGGCACCTCCACGTGGTGACGGTGGGCAACGGTGTTACTCCATTAGCCGGCAGAGTCCCTGGATAACGGCTTAGATGCCGTCATGGCAGGTAGAAGAAAGAGAATTACGATGCAGGGACTCGCAAACCCAGTATCGGCGGTTGGTCAGGGTGGGAAAGCGGGCCCGCAGCCGTCGTCATCCAGCGACCGGAGCTCTTCATGTGTGGGTGACTTGGCTCATGTAGAGTATAATGCTACAAGAAAACGGTCTCACGGTACAAGGACTTTTCATAAGTGCGATAAAAAACAGTGATTCATTTTGTTATATTTGCTGTCAACACGTATTGAGTAAAATGAGGTCACCGATAACGGATAAGATTAAAACCTTATATAAGGATTGTTTTAACATTGAAATACAGCACCAGGATACAGATTGGGTTCCCCACATCATTTGCAGTTCTTGCAAAATAATGTCGTACATCAATAAGAAGGCGATTAAATATTCCAGACCAGCAATATGGAATAGACCATACAGTGAAAATGATTGCTACTTTTGTATGAATATTGTATCTAGGCATAACCGAAAAAATAAAAGCACTATTACTTATAACGATGTTTCGACAGTAACAAGACCAACTAAACTAATTCCGCCTCCTGAACCACTTGATGCTGATGTTATGGAAACAAATGATTTCACCTTATCAGTTCATGCCGAAAACATTGAGACTGTCGAAAAAGATTCAAACACTGTTACTAATGAATGTTCTAATGACAACCTATCATATACTAGTGACACAGATAAAGAATTTCTACCATACAACCGTAAACCAGAACCAATACTCGTATCACAGTCAGAACTTGATCTGAGTGAGAGAGTGATCTAGTCAGAGATTTAGGCTTACCCAAAGATGGTTCAGAGCATCTTGCTTCCTTTTTAAAGAAAAGACATTTACTTAAGCCAGAAGCTACGATTTCTTATTATAGAAACAGAGATGAAGAATTTCGAAAATATTTCACAATGGACGAGGAATTGTCACTTTCATATTGTACCGATGTAAAAGGTCTAATGGATGAATTTCAAAATAACTCATACGATCCTGAAGAATGGAGACTGTTCATTGATTCTTCTAAACGGAGCATTAAGGCAGTTTTGCTGCATAATACCAACGTTTACGCTCCCATTCCGATTGCTCATTCCACAGTTATGGAAGAGCAATATGAAAAAATGAAGCAGCTTTTGATAAAAATAAAGTATGCTAATCATAACTGGAAAATTTGTGGAGATCTGAAAATTGTAACAATTTTGCTTGGCCAACAGTCAGGGATTACACTTTATCCCTGTTATAAATGTCTGTGGAATAGCGGAGACAGGGAACGTCATTATAAGAAAAAAATTTGGCCAACAAGAGAATCGTTCACTCCTGGTGAAAATAATGTATTGTTTCCACCATTGGTAGATCCAGGAAAAGTTCTTATTCCCCCGCTTCACATTAAGCTTGGACTTATGAAGCAATTCACGAGAGAATTAGATACAAACGGCCCATGTTTCAAATATTTGCATAAAAAATTTCCGAAATTTTCTGAAGCTAAAATTAAGGCAGGCGTATTTGACGGGCCACAAATAAGAAAATTGTTTCAAGATTCATTATTTGTTACTAAAATGAATAAAGTTGAAAAAGCTGCTTGGCTTAGTTTTAAAGAAGTCGCAACAAACTTTTTGGGAAATAATAAAAGTCCTAAGTACAAAGAAATAGTCGAGAAAATGGTAAAAAATTTTCAAACATTAGGTTGCTTAATGAATCTAAAATTACATTTCCTGGACTCCCGCATCGATGATTTCCCAGATAATCTTGGTGACTACAGTGAGGAGCAAGGGGAACATTTTCACCAAGATCTGAAAATCATGGAAAATCGGTATCAAGGACGATGGGATGACCATATGCTAGCGGACTATTGCTGGTCGCTAAAAAGAGAAACAAGTCCTCAAAAGCGTTTGGGCAGAAAGCCTTTGAATAGGTCATTCGCGGAAAAAAAGAACAAGATACAGCCAAAAAAAGGAAAGTTAGGCGCGGGTCTAACCTTCGCAATTCTAGGGCTTAAGGGTCTACTATTTGAGAGTATATGGTTTAAAAGTCCTAGTTTTGAGTTTATTGGGTCTCATTTCAGGGTTATTGAGGTCTATTTTTTGAGGTTACAGGGTGTGGGAGTCTAAGGTTTCAGGGTTTAGGGTTTAAGAGTATCAGGTTTGAGGATTCCCCAACTGTATACCAAATTTGGTAGGAATCGGTTGGTTTTCAAAAATTTTGTCCGCCATCTTGGATCCGCCATTTTGAATTTTGCAAATCCGACCTCAGATTCATGATCAGCAACCCAAAAAAACCCCCGTGTACCAAATTTGGTAAGAATCGGTTGAATTTTAATTTGAATTCGTTTTTGCATTCGAGAAGCACTATATCTGTCTGATTTATTGAGGTTAGAAAGAAAACAGAACTGTTTGGCTTAATCCAACCGATGAATATTAGCTTAGCGTGTCCGAATACATATTAATACATCTTTGGATTCATGAAAAAGCTTGAATCAATTTTTTAGGAGTATATTTTTCTTAATTTTTACTAATTTTTACCTATTTTTTGAGGTTAGAAAAAAATTGAGATGTGATGGCGATATTCTGACGTCAGATTCGTGATCAGCGGGCAAAAATACTACGGATCTGATATATCGCATCAAAAGTATACCCCACTTTTGTTTTTTTTGTGGGGTTGTGTAATCTAAGCTGGAATCTGAAATATTCTTGGGTGCTAGAAATGAACATTGTGGTATCCAGCCTTCTTCTGACCCCGCATGTAAAATAGTTATTTTTTTACCTTTATTTAATGAAGTTTTAGCGTGTAATTTTTTGGATTTATCAATTCATCCTCTACTGGGTGTGTTGTGGGTGTATACCAAGTCTCATCTAGGCCATCGTTAGATTTTCCGATCTAGCTGTATTTATTTTTTCAAGATATTCCATTCTGAGTTGTTGTAAGCGTCGTGATTCCATTATAACTTGCTTTTTGTCTATTTGTTTGAACAAAAACCCCAAACGACGTAGAATGTGGGAATGTCCTCTGGACAGGAAATATTAGTAGTCATCTGATGTTTTACCCGCGTTCTTTGTGCAGACAAATCCTGGTTCCTACTTAGTAAGTCGAAATTGGAAATAATTTATAATGAGAGTATTGCCTTTCCATTGTTTGCTTTTAAAATACTAGTTCCAGTCATAGACTGGAACCAATATATGTACACTTTGAGTACCAGTTTGAACTGCCTGGTTGAGTTGGAAAGTTGGAGTTGATTTTTTTTATACTATTGTTGACATCTTCAATGGAACTAGCACTCTCGACTCTGAATCGGTGTTTGAATAGCCCGAACGCCTAATCGACGCCAAATTTTGTATGCCCAACTTAATGCATTTATCTTTGTCCTCTACCCTGACTGTCCCCTTTGGGGTCAGTTTTTAATTTTTATGAACACTCAAGTCTTTTGAGTGTTTTAAAAGTCTCTTAAATCATTTTTCCTTGATCCCGTTTGCAAAAGGAAAGAGCTTTTTGCACGCACTTTCTCCCCTCAGTTTATACAACTATCGAAAACCTTTCCCTATATTTTTTTTACTTCCGCTTTCTGTCTTTACTTCGTTTTGGTTTCTGGAACTCTCGCGCACACTGGCCTAAAATTACCATTTCCATTACATTCATACATTCCAAATAGTAGTCCAGAGACTTGCTGTCCATTTTCATTTTCATGATTTCGTCCATTGTAAACTTTCTGTGGCATTATTGTTGGTAACAATCGTCTTATTACTTATCAGCACTATATAAAAAATTATTCTATTTTAATAATTTTAAACATATTAAATGTTGTTATTAATTTTTTATTAAAAAACGAGTTTGAAGGCTATCGAAAATCAAAAGGGATCTTAACTTCCCCCATATAACACGTAGGTAGAAAAGTTTTTGGTCTAGCTGCTTAAAACATATTTTTTTACAAAATTCGACTTTATTCATCAATATAGTCTCCTTCAAGAGCGATACAATCAGTCCAACGCTTTTCTAATATTTCTGTACCTTTCTTGTAGAAGGATTTGTCTTTGCCTTTAAAATTGGCGATAATTTCTTCATTGGAGCGAGCATTTTTTTGAGGTCTGCAAATAGTCGCTGGGAGCCAGATCTAGAGGGTACGGTGGATGAGGAAGCAATTCAACCTTCGATTCATGCAATTTTGCCATCGTAACTATTGACTCGTGACACGGTGCATTATCTTGTGATGAAAGAGCACTTTTTTCTTGTTCATTTGGAGCCGTTTTTTTTGCGATTTCTTGTCCTCAAACGCACAAATAACTTTATATAAATATTCACTATTCACTATATAATATTCACTTTTAAGATGGCGCCGCCAGATGATGTGTCGGATTCTGTGCGGATCGATAAAGTGAGATATTTCTGTTGCAAAAATAAAATTAGTAGTGCGATCACATGTGTCGTGTGCGGAAAAGTGTTCCATCTATCTTGTTTAAGAAGAGATTGGGCAGAAGAAGTGAACATTCTAGATAAATCTCGTTTAAAGTGTCGGGAGCATGCCGATGTTGACGTTTTTGTATGTCCTGAAAAAGACGTCGAAATTAGCTATTTGAAGACCTTGGTAGTTGAATTGCGAGACAAGAATGAGGTATATGAGGAAAATAATAGTCTTTTAAGGGAAAAAGTTGGTTTTTTGGAAAAAAAATCTAACCTCCAATCTGTCAAATATGGCGCGATAAAATACAAATGAAAATCAACTCATCAATGAGAAGATAGTTTCAAGCCGAAAGAAGCCCGAAGCTGATGATAAAAAGCTAGAAGTTAGTCCAAGGGTTGTTACATCTAAACAATGTTGCAACAGCGCCCTTGCTTACTAGAGAGAACAGAGTTGCCAGGTTACGTTTTGCTCGAAATCACGAAAACTGGTCTGTGGATGATTGAAAACAAGTTTTCTTCACAGATGAAACTAGGGTTAGTCTAAAACATCCAGATGGTCATGAGCGAGTATGGCGAAGACCAGGAGAGAGGTTTGCTCCTTGCAATATCTCTGCAAGGATTCCATTCGGCGGTGGCTCTGTTATGTTCTGGGGTGGCATCTGATTTGATGCTCACACAGAGTTAGTTCCTGTCCGTATGAGATCCATGAATGCTGAATACTATCTTGAGAATATTGTAATAGAACACGTGATGCCTTTCGGTCATTTTGTGGGGTCCAATTTTCTGTTTATGCAAGACAACGCTCGACCTCACGTGGCTAGGGAGGTACTCTATTATCTTAATCGAGTTGATATACCGATTATGCAATGGCCACCAAAAAGCTCGGATCTGAATTCGATAGAACATATATGGAATCACCTTAAGAAAAATGTGAAACGTCATATACCTGCACCTAGAAACCTGAGGGAACTTGAAAATCTAATCTCCAATCTGTCAAATATGGCGCGATAAATACAAATGAAAATCAACTCATCAATGAGAAGATTGTTTCAAGCCGAAAGAAGCCTGAAGCTGATGATAAAAAGCTAGAAGTTAGTCCAAGGGTTGTTACATCTAAACAATGTTGCAACAGAAAAGAATGCTCTGAAAATAGTCCAGGTGCTGGTGTAAATGACGAGCAACAAACATCGGAGTCAAACCGACTACTGGACAATGGGGAAGATGATGGAGATTCTAGCCTACTAGACCGTCCTAATGATAATAAACGAGAACAAAGGCAAATATTACAAACGGGGAAAGAACAGGATGAGGATAATAAATGGAAATTAGTTAAAAAAACAAACAGGAGAAAAATGGACCCAAGGATAAAGCCCGGTCAGGACAACCTTCAAAATGCGCTACCAAACAGCAACAACCGAGCCAAAAATCCAGCTTGTGGACGACCGAAGCCATTGATGGGCAACAATCAAAACCAAAATAGCCTGCTCAAGGCTGCAAAAAGAATGGCTTTCTTGTTTGTTTCAGGACTCGCGGCTGAAACAACTGCACAGATGGTCTTGGAATATCTACAGAGTTGCAACCTTGATACTGGCTGCAAATGTAATTAAATAAGAACTAAGCGAGAAAAATAGTGTGGTTCTTTCAAGTTGGGGCGGTCCGTATGGATCAGCGTGCTAAATATCTGTGTGCTGATCTGTGGCCTCAGGGAGTTACAGTGAACCATTGTTTGAATCTACAGAGCCGAGGGAGGGTAAATATGCATTCCCAGACCATGTCTGGAAGCTATCATGGCTGAAAGACAGGTTGATGTTATTTGTCTAACGGAACACTGGCTGACAGAAGATGAAATAAGGAGCACTCATATCGAAGGATATAAGCTTGCAGCCTTCTCAGCTAGGGTGCGGCCCCCTGAGGATGGGACATGTATTTTTGTTAAGAGGTGTTTAGATGTTAGTACTGTAAATTATCGGACAAATTTTAACGTTGAAAAGTGTTTTGAGTACTATTATGTTTTTCTAAAGATATTGCTTTGATCAGTATGGTGACTACATTTTTTTTATTGTATTGTTTGTTGACGTGTGTAAGACATTTTTTTTGTTATTTAGCATGAATAGATATCTATCTATCTATCTATCTATCTAACTATTGATTGTTTTTCTCTTCTCACCATAGTAGATAAAAATTTCCCATGCGTATCCAAAAATACAGAGGCCACAACCTTCCCAGCCGACTGTTGGTTGCCGCGGGCGGCTTTTAAAACCGGCTGCTGTCCACTTAGCTGACTCCCGATTTGATTCCGGTGTGTAGTGGTGGATCCATGTTTCATCCATTGTCACATATCGTATGAAAAAATCCTTTTTATTGCGCTTAAACAGGTCCAAACAGCATTCAGAATCATCAATACGGTGTTGTTTTAGGTCCACTGTGAGCAAAGGCGGTACCCATTTCCAACAAAGCTTTCTCATGCCCAAATGTTCATGCAAAATATGACCAAGACGTTCATTTGATATCTTTAGGGTGTCAGTTATTTCACGCAATTTCACTTTACGGTCATCCAAAATAATTTTGTGGATTTTTTTTGATATTTTCCGATGTAACCATCTCATTTGAGCGTTCAGCATCATTTGTATCAATACCACCGCGTTTAAATTCGGCATACCAGTAGATGATGAGAGATTTTCCAGGGGCAGAGCCCCCGTAATACTTATTAAGCCATTGCTTTGCTCGAACGGTATTTTTTCCCATCAAAAAACAGTGTTTAATAAACACACAAAATTCGATTTTTTTCCATTGTTTTGAAAATATCAAAAGTAACGTCACTAAAACCACCATAACTCGTAAACTAATCGTCGAAATGTCACGAAATTTTAACACGTATCGTTTAAGTGAGCAGAATTCTCAGATGTAGTTTATTTGCATTTTAATGTCTCTTCTCGATTATTAATTAAGTTTTACTCTGTTAGTCTGTAATTGTTGTTTGATTTTTGTTTGTATGTGCGTTATGTGTTGGGAAGGTTAGATGTAACAGTAATCAATGGTTAAATCTCACCTCTTCTACCACACGATGTGTGTGGGTAATATGTACTCACATCACACGAATTCACATCTTAATAAAGACAATATTTATTTATTTATTTATTTTTAACTTTTGCAATCACCCAATATGTTCAAAAATAAAATCGATTTTTGGCACAAACATTGCTTTTTCTTTGAGTCTCGGGACGGGGTAGTAAGATTTTTTAAATCTTTAATAACTTTATATAAATTCTTATAACAATATAAACTCCTGGACAAAATTAACGCAACAATCTGAAAATTAATTTATCTTTTTCTTATGTCAATTTAAAAGTTTATCGAGTATTTGAATAGTAGGCTATGCATATTTTGTTTCGTTGTTCATGACAGAAATCAAAACAGTTCGTTTAGATTTACAGTTTTAAAGAATTTTTTAGAAGATAAACAATTTTCTGTAATAATGTGATAGATTTTCTTTAAAAGTAAGCTTTATAAATTGTTCCCTTTTTCAAAGTAATACGTTTTTGTGGTAGACTGTTTTATTTTTGACCCCGAAAAATTAGAAAATTGAATCGAACAAGGAATTTAACTGAACACGAGGTAGTGCAAGCCTCAGTTTTATTGGACGAGGGAGTTATGTTGCCAATTTGTTAGGCAAACATCGTTCCACAATAAGTTGTATGGTAAGACGCTTGAATGAAGTAGGAACTTATTCTAGAAGGCTAGGGCAAGGGCGAAAACGATGCACTAGCGACCTAGATGAACGTTTTATAAGACAATATGCTTTAAGAAACAGGACTGTCACTAGTCCTATAATAAGAAACGAACTCGAAGCTGTTCGCAATGTCACAATTTCTTCTAAAACAGTTAGAAGACGGTTAAATGAAGCTGGATTAAACAATAGGAGACCAGCCACTGCGCCCTTGCTTACTAAAGAGAACAGAATTGCCAGGTTACGTTTTGCTCGAAATCACGAAAACTGGTCTGTGGATGATTGGAAACAAGTTTTCTTCACAGATGAAACTAGGGTTAGTCTAAAACATCCAGATGGTCGTGAGCGAGTATGGCGAAAACCAGGATAGAGGTTTGCTCCTTGCAATATCTCTGCAAGGATTCCATTCGGCGGTGGCTCTATTATGTTCTGGGGTTGCCTCTGCTTTGATGCTCGCACAGAGTTAGTTCCTGTCCATACGAGATCCATGAATGCTGACTACTATCTTGAGAATATTGTAATAGAACATGTGATGCCTTTCGGTCATTTTGTGGGGCCCAATTTCCTGTTTATGCAACACAACGCTCGACCTCACGTGGTTAGGGAGGTACTCGATTATCTTAATCAAGTTGATATACCGATTATGCAATGGCCACCAAAAAGCCCGGATCTGAATCCGATAGAACATGTATGGGATCACCTTAAGAAAAATGTGAAACGTCATATACCTGCACCTAGAAACCTGAAGGAACTTGAAAATGCAGTTATAGAATGGGAGCAAATTCCTCAAGATTTTATCCAAAATTTAATTAGAAGCATGCCTAGGCGCATAAACGCTGTCATCCGAAGTAGAGGAGGCAACACACGCTACTAGTGTCCCAGTTACACCATTAATTTTGCTACTAGTGTCCCAGTTTATTTTTTTCATTATTACATAATTTCAACGATTTTGTTATTAGGTCTTAAGAATAATTTTAATTCGAATCTTATAGAGAAATTTGGTGGCTAATTTACTTTTAAAGTATCCGAATAAGTTTTTTCTAACTTTTAGTGTAACCAATGTTCATAAAAAATTATTAAAATTAATTCATTATAGAGATTTGTATGATTTAATATATTGTTGCGTTAATTTTGTCCAGGAGTGTATTTATTTATTAATTCAATTTAGATAAATTCTTATAACAGAGAGAAGTATAAAAAATAAACTATCTGTCTTCAAAATAAACTATAAATTCGGGATAGAAACAGGCATCGTCATATTTCACCAACACTTGTCCATCATCATTTGTTGTGGTGTCGTAGTTTTCTTTTGGAACCTTCAAGCCTTTTTTTCCAGGGCATTTATTTCCAATAAGAACTTTGGTCAGGATCATAACGTAATCTTCATCGCTTCGGCGATTTCTTGTACTACAAAAACAAAAATATTTTATGAAATTAATACGAGGGACTGCAACTAAGTTAAAATTGACACAAATATGTTTTAGTGGCATTCAAGCGAAGCACATTGGGGAAATAAGTTATTTTTTGAACAAAAATGAAGACGTGGCTTACGTTTTGACCAATTTGAATAATTTCCTTTTTAAATATTCGTGAACACTTCTAGTTTACTCTCCAACTGCAGAATTTTAAATAAATTGACTTATTATGATTATATCTGATCATATATCGGTTATATGAAAAATACCTATTTATCCCATATTAGGAATAGTACAAAATTCGATTAAATTGGGTATTTTAACGTACACTACCGTCAGAAAGTATTTACCAACCTAGTTATTTCAGTCCCAAGACAACAAAAATCCAGATAATATATTTTTTTTAATTTAATTGAATTATTATTTTTTTCACATTATTTACAATCCAGATTTTCCAGGATTTTTCTCATCTATGTGACCTCCTTTGTTTTTAGTTACCGCTTTACAGAGTTTCGGGATTCTGTCCAGTAGTTTATTCACAATTTCTTCGGGTATTTTAACCCATTCTGCTTGTAAAAGTTCCCACAAGTGATTTTCTGATGTTGGATTGAGTTTTCGAACACACCTGTCCAAATGGTCCCACAGCAATTCGATGGGGTTCAAGTCGGGTGATTGTGGAG
Source organism: Pachyrhynchus sulphureomaculatus (assembly GCA_019049505.1). NCBI lineage: Eukaryota > Metazoa > Arthropoda > Insecta > Coleoptera > Curculionidae > Pachyrhynchus > Pachyrhynchus sulphureomaculatus. The sequence continues at coordinate 17,601,343 of CM032446.1, forward strand.
GCCAAGTCATCACTTCCAGGACGTCATCGGATTTCCATGGATCCAAAAGTTCTCTAATTTGTTTAGCAGAATGTTTAGGGTGGTTGTCATGCTGAAAAATAAATTTCCCCTGAAAATGTCTCTTCCAGAAGGAAACATTTGGGTTAGCAAAATTTCTTGATACTGTTCTTTTCGCATGATTCCTTCTTTCCTAAAGTTTTTTCCAACTTTACCGTTGCCAAAACAACCCGAAACCATTACTGAACCTCAACCATGTTATACTGAGGCAACTGACACGCCTCCAACATCCTCTCTCCAGCTGACCGCTGCACGTAAACTCGTCGATTTGAATCGAAAATTTCGAATTTAGATTCGTCGCTCCAAAGGACGGAATTCTATTGTTCTGATGTCCAATTTTCATGTTCTCGGGCCCATTTTAATTGTTTACGTTTATTCACTTGCCTAAGAAGTGGTTTCCTCACTGCAACTCTCCCGTGTAATCCACCTTCTGCTAACCTGTTCTTCACGGTTGTCACGTTGATGGGGATGGGCCGCTCCAGGTTTACTTGAGCCGTCATTTCTGATGCGGTTAAGGGGCGATTACGTCTGCTGGACATTGTTATAGCTCTGTCTTCAGCGGGAGTCGTTTTTCGAGGTCTTCCTTAACGTTTTTGGTTGTGAGTCCGATTTTCAACGGAAACTTCTTTGTTTTTGGCATTTTCACAAAACAATTGAGCCTATATCAATGAGTACTGTTTGCGAATGGTTAATTTCCAAAAGGGCAATGATATTTATAGCATAGTTTTTATCATAAAATGCCACTAGGAATTTCCATAATCCCTAGAAACTTGAAATGAGTTCTTACTTCAACTGGAATTCTCAAAAATCGCTTCAAAACGATTATCATGCAAAACTTGGAAATTTGTTCTAATTGGTTTTTAATTTGTGATTTCACCAAAAAGGCTTATTTAAACAATTTTATAATGGACACTTGTTAAGAACAATTAAAAGGTAATATAATAAAAGCGTTTAATTAGGTATTAAAGTTTAGCAGTTACAGTGAAATTTCTAGGTGGGCAAATACTTTCTAACTGTAGTGTATATAGTTAGATATATTAACCTTCTCAATTCGAATTCGAAGATAACTTTAAACAAAAAAATGTGATACTCTAACCTCAAAAAACAGCTTTCAGTTGCAAACATTCTTAATAGTAAGAATTGAACCGTTCTTTACTGCACAAATCTATCTGAATATGATAAATTTATGCCTTTTGATCCAGCTGATAAAGGACTGACATCAAAATTGGCCCTGCGTGGGACAACATTTTTTCAAGCATATTTTAATAACGGTAATATCCGTATATATGCTTTTCAGGTCGCTGAATTTAAATCTGATATCAAATCGACGATTTTGACACTTGGCAGCTGTTAAATAGCTGTGAAATCACCATTAACTATTGAAGAACGTGAAATAATTTTATAACTTTGGTTTTGAGATCGTTGAATTCGAATCTGATGTCAGGTTGACGATTTTGACACTTGGCAGCTTTTACCAGCCGTCAAATCACCACTGAGTACGACATATATTTTGCATAAAATTTTTATTCTAAAACCAAGAAAATACAATGAGGTACATAAAAAAAACTTTTTCATCACAAATAGAACCTGTTTTCTTAATTTCATGAAAGCTGCTAATGATTTCGATATATGTCAAGTACTTAAAACATTTTTTTCTACCTTTAACTGTAAAGAAATCTACTCAGAATAAAATCTTCGAAACTATTTACTCCCAGTACTATTAGTTCCAGTAATTTTTTCAATACTGCCAACTAGTAAAATAAGATTGGTTTTTATTACATAACACGTAGGCTGAAAAGTTTTTGGTCTAGCTACTTAAAACACATTTTTTTTTTGCAAAATTCGACTTATTCATCAATGGAGTCTCCTTCCAGAACGATACAATCAGTCCAACGCTTTTCTAACATTTCTATACCTTTCTTGTAGAAGGATTTGTCTTTGCCTTCAAAATAGGCCTCAGTTTCGGCGATAACTTCTTCATTGGAGCCAAATCTCTTTCTTGCGGGCATTTTTTTGAGGTCTGCGAATAGATAATAGTCGTTGGGGGCCAAACCTTCAATTCATACAGTCTTGTCATTATAACCATTGACTTGTGACACGGTGCAGTCTTGATGAAAGAGCACTTTTTTCTTATTCATGTGGGGCCGTTTCTTTGCGATTTCTGCCTTCAAACGCACCAATACCTTCATATAATATTCGCTACTGGTTCCCTTCTCAGCATAGTCGATGAAAATTATTCCTTGCGCATCCCAAAGAACAGAGGCCAAAAGCTTTCCAGTGTCTTTGGTCGCTTCGGACAGCTTTCACCGGCTCAGAATCAACACGTTGTTGTTCTTGGTCCACTGTGAGCAAACGCGGTACCCATTTCGAACAGAGCTTTCTGGTGCCCAAATGTTCATGCAAAATATGACCAACACATTCTTTTGATATCTTTAAGGTGTCAACTATCACACGCAATTTCACGTAACGGTCATCCAAAACAATTTTGTGGATTTTATTGATATTTTCCGGTGTAACCACATCATTTGGACGTCCAGAGCGTTCAGCATCATTTTTAATTTTAGGGAATGTTAAGGTGCCCAGTTTAAAATTATTTTTGAGTGTACAGGGTACCTAAAAAAGTGTGGCCGATATAACATATGTTTTTTTTAAATGGAACATCCTATTTTCTAATTTATTTTTAAATTGTGTGTAAAATTTTATAATTTTTTTATTAGTAATGTTATATACCTAAACCTAGTAGTTTTTTTTCTAATATTTCAATTTTTTTTGAAAAATACTAGTTTTCAGTTTTGTAAAAAATTGCCAGTAGCGCCATTGTTTCTGAAGGTGGAATTCTCATATTTGGTACAAGCGTTCTATAGAGATGAAAAAAAAGATGTATGTAAAAAAATTTGAGTTAGATGCTACAGGGTGTTCAAAATAAATTTATACATTTCGACTAATTTAAATTGAAAAATCTCAAATTTTTTAAATGGCACACCCTGTATATTATTATTTTTTCTGATAGATTTTCTGATAGATAGAACTTTTATTAAGTATGCCATATACCTATTTCTAATAGTTTTTCGATTTATTTTGAATTTTTCAATTTTCACAAAACAAAAATGTAGGCATTGTCAAATTTTTACATGTCTTTTAAGCAAATAAAAATAGTTTAATTTGTTGCAGTAAGTGACATGTAAAGGTAATAGTTAAGGATTTTCCTAAAAATGAATTAATTGATATACTGGGCGAGGCGGGAAAAAATTGTCTTTTGGCAGTAAGGCTTTACGGAGCGAAGTACCCTAATAGACGTATACCATGTAGAAAATGTTTTCAGTGCTTAATGGAACGGTTTGATGGTAGTGGTAGCGTTGACTATACGAAACGGAAAGTAGTAAATCAGAATGCTACCAATGAGGAAAAAGAAATGGAGATTTTACTTCATGTTGAAGATAATACCTAGATCAGCAGCTGTCAACTAGCTGACTTAACTGACACATCCCAATCTACGGCCAATCGCACCACGAGAAAATACAAGTATCATCCCTTTCATATGAAATTACACCAAGAACTTCAAGACCGCGATTTTAAACGACGAGTAATCTTTGGTACCACCATGAATGGAGCAATAGAGGCCGATCCAAATTTGTTATCCAAAATAATGTTTTCTAATGAAGCTACTTTTCGCAGTAATGGAGTAGTTAACAGCCATAACATGCATTATTATTCAACAGTTAATCCATTTTGGATCCGGGATGTTCAAAACCAAAACCATTGGTCGCTTAATGTATGGTGTGGAATATTAAATTTTCGAATTATTGGTCCATATTTTTTCCGCGAACCGCTTAACGGGCCTAGATATTAAACGAATTACCCAGACTTCTTGAAGAAGTTGATAACTTTGAAAGGGAACAAATGTGGATTCAAAAAGACGAAGTATCTGCTCATTACCACCGGGAAGTTCGGAAATTTTTGAACTATCGTTATCCACAAAAATGGATCGGTAGGAATGGATTCATTCATTGGTCCCTTCGATCATGTGACTTAACACCTTTAGACTTCTTTTTGTGGGGGTACATTAAAGATCGTGTTTATGTGAATCCCCCTACAACACTAGTAGATATGGAAAATAGGATACGGGATGCGTGCAGGACAATAACGCCCTTTATGCTAAGGAAAGTGAACGAAAATATAGTAAAATGACTAAAGATGTGTATTCAGGTAGACGGGCATATTTTTAAACACTTATTACGTCATAATAATTAATCATTAGATAAGTTAAACTATATTAAAATTGTTATTAACTATTTATTTATGTTTTCACAATAGCGTAAGTGTATTAAAAACAAGGGTAAAAATTGAAAAATTCAAAATAAATCGAAAACTATTAGAAATAGATATATGACATACTTATTAAAAGTTGGAGGGTTTTATAAAATCTATCAAAAAAAAAAAATATACAGGGTGTATCATTTGAAAAATTTGAGATTTTTCAATTTAAAATAGTCGAAATGTATAAATTTATTTTGGACATCCTGTATCATCTAACTCAACGCTCGCTAGAACGCTCGTACCAATTATGAGTATTCCACCTGCAGAAACAATAGCGCTACTGGCAATTTTTTACATATTCCTAGATATGGCAATTATTTCTGGAAACTTTCTTACCTATAATGACTAGCATACCATGGATTATTAGCAAACGATATTCCGCATCCGAATTTACCATTTACTACCGATGCCAAATCAAAATTATGCTTTAGAATATTTTCGACATTTTTCATCTCTGTGCCATGATATAGATATACTTCTTGACATTTTCTGTTATAATGGAACTCTTTTTTTAGTTGATATTGAGCGAACAGATGTAGATTTAGGATATGTTCAATTTTATTTATTTGAAATTTCTCGTTGAATTTTACATTATCGAATTTGGACATTACGAAAGACTGTTGTTTTTGTGCCTTCTGCCAACATATTCCGGCTGTAAAGTACGTCAGAATTTATTCCTTTAAAAACATTGAACTTTTTCAGTATTTTTTGAACTATTTTGATATCTTTAGCCACCTTAGTTCCTTCTAGTAAACTTTCTGCCTTTTTCTTTTCCTCTCGTTTTTTTCTTTTTTCTTCCCTAATAATTTCTTCCATGGAAAGAGATGATGCTTCCTGTAGAGATAAACCATTAGGATTGCTTTGTGGTACAGCAATCTCGAAATCATTTTGCCTTGGACGCTGTCTTGAATCATTAGCTGCTTCGTTTCTGAACGTATATTCCTCAGTATCTCCCTGTGATGTAAACACCTCCAGAAAAAATACCATCTGCTTCACGATCTGTGTGTACTGTATCTTTATCTTTGCGATAAGCACAATCTATTTCATCTCTAGACTCACCATAGCTTTTATTAGCTTGTGGTTCTATATACACTTCTTTACGTTCTTTTTTCTTCATTTTGCCAACACACTGACCCATTGTTTGTTACACTTGTTTTATTATAGATCACTTTATTACAAATAATGTTTTGACTAACGATTTATCCTTTATATAGGTTTAATAAATTTTTCGGTAAAACCCATGTATCTATTCAATAAATATGAATTGTATGTTGCAACTGATTAAAAAAAAAAAAGATTAAATATCGCATTCTCGCATATAACGACGTGGTTTATCTGTAATATTAAACAAAGAAACAGTCAATAATAAATTAGGGTTTTAATGTTATTTTACTACAAAATTTGCTTTATGTTTCTAGTTTATGTCACTACTCTGTCTTCAAAATGTTAAAAAACTGTCAAGTGCAAGTCGGACTTGCGCAACTGGTGTTCCGTACCATAATTACTGAATAATTCTATGAAATTCAGTCACACATTCATCTATATGTATCTATAATATATATAAAATGCAACGTATCTCTCTCTGTCTGTCTGTCTGTCTGTCCGTTAGTACGCTTATCACTGGAGAACCAGTTATCCGATTTACGTAATTTTTCTTTTAAAACATACATATGTTCTCTGGCCAGGTTATAAGCTATATTTTATTACGATGGGTAGCATAAGAAATGAGCAGTGACGATAATAGTGAATGAAGTCGCACAAAAGTTTGCCGCTAGCGCGTTCCCTTGCAATACACAGCCTAAACCATTAAATATGGAACAATATTATGTAGCAGAGAATATCTATAATCTATAATATATATATATATATATATATATATATATATATATATATATATATATATATATATATATATATATATATATATATATATATATTTATAATGCAATGTCTCTCTCTGTCTGTCTGTCTATTAGTGCGTTTATCACGCGAGGACCACATCCGATTTACGCATCTTTTTTTTAAATTCATACATTTATTCTTTGGCCAGGTTATATAATAATAATAATAATCTATATCTATAACATATATAAAATGCAACGTCTCTCTGTCTGTCTGTCTGTCTGACTGTCTGTTAGTGCGCTTATCCCTCGAGAACCACTTATCTAATTTACGTGATTTTTTAAATTCATACATATGTTCTCTGACCTGGTTATAAATATATATTTTATTACATCCATAATATATATAAAAAGCAACGTATCTCTGTTTGTCTGTCCGCCCGTTAGTGCGCTTATCACTGTAGAACTACTTATCCGATTCACGTACTTTTTTTTTTAAAACATACATATGTTCTCTGGCCAGGTTATAGACTATATTTTATTACGATAGGTAGCATAAGGAATGAGCGGTGACGATAATAGTGAATGAAGTCAAAAAAAAGTTTGTTACTAGCGCGTTCTCTTGCAATAGACAGCATAAACCATTAAATATGGAACAATATTATGTAGCAGAGAATATCTATAATCTATAATATATATGAAATGCAATGTCTCTCTGTCAGTTTGTCTGTCCATTAGTGCGTTTATCACGCGAGAACCACTTATCCGATTTACGTGTTTTTTTTTTAAATTCATACATTTGTTCTCTGGCCAGGTTATCTATAATCTTCTATCTATAATATATATAAAATGCAACGTCTCTCTGCCTGCCTGTCTGTTTGTTCGTTAGTGCGCTTATCACTGGAAAATCACTTATCCGATTTACGTGCTTTTTTTTAAAACATACATATGTTCTCTGGCCAGGTTATCTATCTATATATATATATATATATATATATATATATATATATATATATATATATATATATATATATGTAACTTTTCTTTTGACTGGCTACTAAAAAGAAAGGAGAGTTTTGAGGTTGCAGTCGCGGAGGATTGGCCAAAAAATTAACTACTTTTGTTTAATATCAAGCTTTCGAATATGGATTTTATTCTTCCTCAAGATATCTGAAATCACATTGTCCCTATAAGTATAATTTTACAATCAAAAAAGTAAACAAAACTTACAAAACGATGAGTTCAATCGTGTATACATGTCGCCCTAAACAATGGTTTCGAATCTTAAGACTAAAAACTGCACAGCATTTTGTTATTTAGTTTCTGATTAATTAACTGACTAAAGAAAAGAAAATATAAAGTTGTTTTCCATCCTTTATTTTCCCTGTTCACTAAGAGGAAAAATCCCACTGGAAAGAATAATATTTTGTTTCTGTATTATGGCGGGAAATCTATAGTATTGAACGGAAGAAAAGGGTTATATGTGAGAAATGTCAAGCGTCAGGATTGAAGAGGTTTCTTTTAATCAGTTCCTAAAACGCGTTTAACGGCAATGCGGCTGAAGGTACTGGAATCGTAAACAAGCAAGAGAGTACCAGGAAATTATGACCCACTGAATCAAGATGAGGAACTGCGAGGGTGGAAAATGTTGAAGGATGGAAATTGCAAAAACTTGAAGATTACGATCGAATATAAGCGAAATAGGGGTATTCAAAGAGAGTCTAATGAGTTGTTTGGCAAAGAGTTTTTTGTCAAATTTAAAATATAACAATAAATCGTGGAGAGATCTTCAGTGTCAGATCTTTTATTCATGTTGTTCGGATTGTTGTTGATTGCTACCATTTCAAGAAATTTTCTTTTTTGGTAATTCGGTTCAGTATACAAAATTGAAGCCCCTCCGTAATTCATTCTGTGATCCTTTTTCATTACATGCTCTGCAAGAGAGCATGAAGATACGCCTCTTCTACAATCACTTTTATGTGAAATAATACGTCCTTTGAGGCTTCTAGAGGTTTGACCGACATAGGAAAGGTCACAGTCTGAACAAGGAAGGCTGTAAACAACGTTGCATTTCTGTTCAGTTCTAACAGGAGTTTTTAGCTTGGAATAAAGGAAACTAAGATTGTTGTGAAGTTTCTTTGCAAATTTTATATTGTGATCTTTGAAAACATTAACCAAACGTGGAGTAAGGTCTTTATAATACGGAAGGGTTCTAAAAATGATCTCATGATTATTGACAAGTTCGTTATTAGGTGGAGAAGAGTTATTTTCATTAAATGGAACAGGAATAGAAAAAAGAAGTCTGTGAACCAACTTAGGAGGGTATGAGTTTTCGATGAAGAGGGTTTTGAGTTCATTTAAACTATCTTTTAGAAAAGAGGGGTGTGTTAGTCTTCGAACTCTGGATCCCATTGCTGACAAAATATTCAGTTTCATTTTAGTTGGATGGTTTGAATTAAAATTTACATATCTGCCGCTACTAACAGGTTTCCTATACCATCTGGAAAGAATCTTATTGTCGTCGTTACGAGTTAAAAAGCTTGATATTAAACAAAAGTAGTTAATTTTTTGGCCAATCCTCCGCGACTGCAACCTCAAAACTCTCCTTTCTTCTATATATATATATATATATATATATATATATATATATATATATATATATAATATATATATATATATATATATATATACATATATATATATATATATATATATATATATATATATATATATATATATATATATAAATATAAGATGCAACGTCTCTCTGTCTGTCTGTCCGTTAGTGCGTTACGTGCTTTTTTTTTAAAACATACATATGTTCTCTGGCCAGGTTATAGGATAAATTTTATTGCGTTAGGAAACAGAAAGAACAAGCAGTGACGATAATAGTGAATCAAGTAGGAAAAAAGGTTACCGTTAGCGCGTTCTTTTGCAATACACTGCTTAAACCATCAAATATGGAACAATATCATGTTGCAAAGAATATAATATATATAAAATGCACGTCTCTCTGTCTGTCTGTCTATCCGTTAGTGCGCTTATCACTTGAGAACCACTTATCTGATTTACGTGTTTTTATAAATGTATACATATGTTCCATATAATACGATATAAGCCTAGATAATGGGAGATAAGGTAAGATAATGGGAGATAAGTATAAATAATGGGAGATAAGGAGAAATAATAGGAGATAAGGAGAAATATTGCGAGATAAGTCGAGATAAGCCTAGATAATGGGAGATAAGATGAGATAATGGTAGATAAGAGGAAATAATGGGAGATAAGGAGAAGTAATGCGAGATGAGCAGAGATAAGCCTAAATAATGGAAATTATGTAGGGATAATGGGAGATAAAGAGAAATAATGGGAGATAAGGGGAAATAATGGCAGATATTTTATTACGTTAGGTAACATAAGGAATAAGCAGTGACGATAGTAGTGAATCAGATTCACTTCTTGTATATATATATATATATATATATATATATATATATATATATATATATATAATGCAACGTCTCTCTGTCGGTCTGTCCGTTAGTGCGCGTATCACTGGAGAACCACTTATCCGATTTACGTGCTTTTTTTTTAATTATACATAGGTTCTCTGGCCAGGTTATAGGCTATATTTTATTACGTTAGCTAGTATAAGGAATAAGTTGTGACGATAATGGAGTCGGAAAAAAGTTTGCCGCTAGCGCGCTCTCTTGCAGTACGCTGCCTAAACCGTTCAATATGGAACAGTATCATGTAGCAAAGAATATAATATATATATATATATATATATATATATATATATATATATATATATATATAATATATATATATATATATATATATATATATATATATATATATATATATATATATATATATATATATATATATATATATATATATATATACCGTAGAATCTCGATAATCCGAAATAATATGGACCAAAGTGATTTCAGATAATCGAAATTTCGGTTAATCCGAATTTTTTTATAAAATAGAAGTTTAGAATGAATACAACATTGCAGATTGACTTAAAAGCATTCATACGATATGCTGTTACATACATAGGTATTTATTAAAACAAAGAATAGAACAGTTAGCTTACTTATTTTATGTATATGTACGGAAAATCTAAAATAAAACAGTTTCATTCTTAACTTTAATGTTTTAAACATGAGGTAATTTTTAACTGCACTCGTTTTACGTTAGCTCTGTTTTTGGCTGCAATGTCTCTCCAACGTTTGATAAGCAAAACGTCCACGACGGTTGCATTTTCTTGTTGTCTACATAAGTTAACGCTTTTTCTAGGGCCTCTAGTCATTTTGAATGTGACATTTTTACTGGAATATTGTCAGTGGCTTCTACTTCGTTATCATCATCGTCATCACTGTCTATTTTTTTAGCATTTTTGCGTACACTTTTAATTAATTCTTGGTCAGTCATTTCATCTTCCACACTATCACTGTTTAACCATTTACAAACGTTGGTTTCCGTAACACTTTCACATCCTGATATGCTTGTAATAATTTGATATAAACTTTCATTATCTTCTGTTTCTGCCTCTGAGTAATATCTCTCCTCTTGTGGATTCAATTTTGACCAATATTTTTCCAGAGTACTACTCTTTACTTGATTTCAGGCTGAAGCTATCCAATATATATCATTTTTCAAATTTATCTTTTTTAGACAATCAGTAAGATTGCCACCTTCATCTGCTTCTTCTAAAATATGCTCCAATAACAAACGCCTGTAATTGCGTTTTTAAATTTTGCAGTACAACCTGATCCTGATCCCTGAAATGAAGTTTCCATAGGCTGCTTTTATTTCCTCACTTTCAAGTTTCTCCGCACGTGGGTGAGTGGGGGCGTTATCTAGTAACAGAATGCTTTTTGTAGGTATCCACTTTGTGAACAAAATCTCCAAAAAAACAGTATTTAAATAGAGTCGCGTTTATCCAGGCATTGTTTTGATTTTTATTCAAAATAGGAAAAGCATTGCGACGAATATTCTTAAAGGTTCGTGGCTTTGCTCACTTACCAATACATAATAATGGGAGTTTGTGTCTTCCAGAAGCATTACTGCATGCAAGAACAGTAATACGTTCTTTGCTACGTTTGTAACCAGGTGCTCCAACTTCCGTTTTTGAAGCTAAGGTATTTGACGGCAACATTTTGTAGTTCAAGCCTGTTTCATCACAATTATAGATTTGGTCTGGTTGTAAACCATGTTCTTTCATAAGCTGCTTAAAATTCTCTGAATTTTTTTTTACAGCAGATACATCAGCCGACAATCTTTCTCCACAAACTTTCAGTTGACGTACACCATGTCTTTTTTTCCACCTGTCTAGCTATCCATCACTTACAGAAAAATTTACAGACGCTTCAATAACCGGCAACTCTTCACTTAAGCTCACTGCCTTATGTTTTAAAATTGTTCCTGAAATTGGTATTCCACGTTCTCGATTCTGTGTAAACCATAAAAATAAAGAATCATCTACTTTTTGGTATTCACCGCTTTTCATACTTTTTCGTGCCTGTGTGGGCGATGACAAAACACTACACCATTGTTCAAGTTTTTCGCGATTTTTTCTCCACTCTGAAACAGTACTCACGGCTACACCTAAATCCTTCGCTATATTTTTAAGAAGTTCACCATTATCTAAACGTTGAATTGCTTCACGTTTACGCTTATTATTATGACGCTCCATTTTCTAAAATATCTATTAAAACGAAACTATTACCTCTGCGATAATAATAGACGTAATGAGTTACTTATAGCACTCGTCGACTAACCAAAACATAGACAGCGGTGAAATTCTAGACGTCGGGAAGTCCCCGACGCGTTAAGGAAACCACTCATCGTCTGTTTCGAATAAAAGGGATTTTTTCGTTTAATGGAAATACAATTTGCTTTTTAACAGTTTGTTTCGGATGGGCCGGATTTCAGATAATCGCGATTCGGATAATCGGAATTGTACTGTATATATATATATATATATATATATATATATATATATATATATATATATATATATATATATATATATAAATAAATAAAATGCAACGTCTCGCTGTCTGTCTGTTTGTCTGTTAGTGCGCTTATCACGCGAGAACCACTTGTCCGATTTACAAGTTTTTTTTTTAAATTCATACATATGTTCTTTGGCCAGGTTATATAATAATAATAATCTATATCTATAATATATACACATCTATATATATATATATATATATATATATATATATATATATATATATATATAATGCAACGTCTCTCTGTCTGTCTGTTAGTCTGTCCATTAGTGCGCTTATCCCTCGAGAACCACTTATCCGATTTACGTGATTTTTTTTTAATTATTACATATGTTCTCTGACTAGGTTATAGATGTATATTTTATTACGTTAGGTAGCAGTAGCGATAATAGTGAATTAACACCACGCTAGTGGACCGCGGGCACAGCGAGTCTCCAATATAAGAATTACCAAAAATATATAAAAAGACATCTTTGTATAGCCCCCTCGCCAGGGGTTTTGAGTTTTCATTAAATGTTTACAAGTTGCATTTTGACACAGGTAGTTTTTTTGGCGTCGAATACTATAAAAAATAGATTCCTAAGTCCACAAAATCCAAAATAAAATTAAAAATTCGGTTTTTCAGTAATATCTCGAAAAATAAAAAAGATATCGAAAAACTAATAGCACCACGTTAAAGAGCGGGAAATTTTACAAAAAAATAATATATAGATTTTTTTCCAGATTTTTTTATTAGCGTAAGTATTTATTAAAAATTCGGATAGGTGATTCAAAAACTGTAACTCGCCAAATAGGTTAATTTGAAAGTCTACGCGCACCGCTCGAAGTTTAATCGATATTACTTGTTTTCAGAGTGTAAAAGAAAAATTAAAAGATAGCTTTTTGACGAGAAAACTTTCAGCTTTCTGATGATACTAATAGTTTTTATTTTTGTTGCTTTATAATTTGTAAAACTTAAAACGAAATTTTTGTTTGCATTTGATTTTAACGGGCGTACAGTAAATTACAAATATTTAATAAAATATGACAAAATTTGAAAAAAAGTCCTTTTGCATATATCATTATTATACCATAAGTTTTAATATAAGAATAATTAAAAATACGAACATTGTCGTTGTTATTTAAAAATTGAGTTTTAAAATATAAAAATTTGCCTGCTGTAGTACGCCGCCGGCAATTTTACGTTCAGAGCAGTACGAAATGGTCAAAAAAGTCGAATAATTTTTTTAGTTACAGTCTTGTATTAGCTGGATGTGTCTTCCATCACGTTCTAGCAGGCATGGCCCATATAAAGTGTCACAAAAAGTGAAATCCGACGGCATCAAGCTGTCGCATAAAAATTAATTTTAAATTTGCAAACGCTTTCGTAGACACCTAGTTACGGTCCGTCTAATGGCCCTTAGAAGGTTATAAATATTTTGACCTGCCTTTCTTCCGAGTTGCGGTAATCGACAAATCGGCAGGTAGGTAAGGTTAAATCATCAAACATTATTAATTCTTAAATAATATTACATTAAATTAGGGTTAACCTAAGTTAGATCAAAGTATAAAACTTATGCTACTCAGTATATATCACCACTACACCAAACACTTTATTTTGCACTCGACGCGCGTTTGGCTAACCATGTTAGCTTCATCAGGAGCGATGATTGAGTCAATCGAGTGCAAAAATAAAGTGTTTGGTGTAGTGGTGATATATACTGAGGAGTGCCAAAGATTCCACATTCCCAACTTAGATAAAACGTATGGGCATTTTTGAAATTTACTAGTTTACATTTAAACTTTTTAAACTCAACATGGTCTTATTATAGAGGATGTTGAGCGAGAAAGGCAAAACTTTGATCCTATTGGAATATCACAAATTTCGACAATATCGCCGTTTAAAATCGACAGAAGAGATGTACTGGGTCTGCAGAAACAAGAACTACACTAGCAGAGTTTATACCACTGGACCAGACGACATATTTTCACGACAAATTGGCAATCGTCAACATCAACACGATAATAAACAAGTACTGAATCGCCAACAAACGAAGACCAAGAAAGATGATTCGGCGGGAGGTGGCTACAGATCCGAATGTGCTGAACACTTTCACCGACTCCGATTTGACAAGAATAGGGAAGAATTTGAACCGAACCAGACTGCAATGCTATCCAAAGTTGCCAAAGTCCTGAGAGAAAGTTCAAGAATATCTTAGTTCAGTCTCGGTCGAAACTGCCAGGCATGAGGATTTCCTGATGTTTAATGATGTCCAGGTTGTTGTGATATTTTCCTGTAAAAGTAATTTAGAATTCCAGTGCGCGGAAATTGTGAGGGTGGACGGTACATTTGAATTTTGTACGAAGTTTTTTCTACAAATTTTTACTATTCTGGCATATATCAATGGCCGCTATATTCTCTTGGTGTTCAGCGTATTGCACGACAACAAGGAAACTTCGTATTCTTTGGTATTCTCTGCGGTAAAGTCCAAATGCCAGCAATTAGGATGTGTCTTCTCGCCTACAAAGGTCCTGTCAGATTTTGAACGCGCTATTCACGGTGCAGTATCAACCGAATTTCCATTGACAACGCTTGTGGGATGCATATTCCATTTAGGACAATTCTGGTGGAGAAAAATCTAAGATTAACTAGAGGATACAGTGATAAAAATTTTCCCATTGAAAAATGGCTTCACTACATGATCGGGCTAACTTTTCTCCCTGCCAATCACGTGGGAGATATTTTCATCCAATTATTAGAAAATCAACCAGTCCACCCACAAGTAACATTGTTTGCTAACTACATAGTTGACAACTACATCAATGATATTGTTGCTTTCCTTACGACCCTTAGGGCCGCGCTTGGCCAGCGTTTGGAGAACTAACAGGATTGAGGCTTTTCATTCAAAATTTGCAAGGGATAGTCGTTCGCCTCATCCAAATTTTCATGAATTTTTAGAGGTCATCAAGGGTTTCCAGACTGAAACATACGCGAAAATCAACTCTATGGTGGTGGTCCAAATTGGACACTTTTAAAGGAAAACCCCTTTACCTAAAGGAGATAGACGAAAAAACTGTCTCTAAGGCTCAATTTTTATGATAAACTCAATGGTGAAAACCGCATATCGATATCTAGTGCCGTTTCAGATATACAGGGTGTTTTTCAAAAATCTTTATTTTGGAAAAATGTCTGTAATTCTTTTCCTATTGAAAATTTTTGATTTCTGTAAAAACATTCTCAAAGTACTTTTTCACGTGGATTTCAACAGTCTAAGTTAAATTTTTTTACAACTAATATTTTAATAGTTATTAATGGAAAAATATATTGTTTAAATGGTATACCCTGTATATTTTTCCTTATCCGAATGGAGCTTTAAATTACCATTCTAAAAATATAGCACACCTTATATTTCGCTTAAATCTGCTTCAAAATATAAAAGTTTTCAGTTTTTTCGCGAGTTTTAAATGCACATTTTGTGAAGTAGGCTTTGGACGGAGCGGCCATATGGTTTAATTCAATTGTTTACTCGTAGTTGTCAAATTTTACTTCAGGATCAGTTATTGAATTGTCAAATAAATCACAATGAAGTTTGAAAATTACGAAAAATGAGCTATGATAGTGTGTTTCATACAAACCGGAGAAAATTCAGAAGCGGCAAGTAATTTTTACCACGAACGGTCTCCAGAGAGGCGTCAACCCTTCAAGGATATATTCGCTCGATTGCGACATAACCTAGTTAATAGTGGCCAGTTTGAAAAGAAACCACCCAAAAATTATGCATCAAACAGGGATAAGGACTTAGAAGAAATAGTAGTTTTAGGAACTATCGGAAATAATCCCAACACTTCAACCCGACAGTTAAAGGAATCCACTGGACTACCAAGAACTAACGTAAGTCGTACTTTGAAGAAGCAAAAAATCAGGCTATATAGGACAAAAAAAGTTCATCACCCTAGAGACGGAGATTTTCAACGGCATATGGATTTTTGCCAATGGTTTCTGGAGAATTTTTCATTAAACTGCATTTGGACGGACGAAGCTTATGTAAGCAATGCCGGTATTTTTAACCGTTACAATTCTTATACGTGGGCACAAGAAAATCCTCATTTAGTTGTGGAGCAAAGAAATCAAGGGAGATTTGGATTTAATGTGTGGACAGGCATTTTTAGAGGTATGGTTA
This sequence comes from Pachyrhynchus sulphureomaculatus, assembly GCA_019049505.1. Classification (NCBI taxonomy): domain Eukaryota; kingdom Metazoa; phylum Arthropoda; class Insecta; order Coleoptera; family Curculionidae; genus Pachyrhynchus; species Pachyrhynchus sulphureomaculatus. The sequence continues at coordinate 17,617,750 of CM032446.1, forward strand.
TAGGTCCATTTATTTACGAAGGAACACTCACCTCCCAAAGATATTTAGAAATTTTAAGGCAGCAAATAGAACCTCTTGTTGATGAACTGCCATTAATGCACCTTAGAAATATATTTTTTCAACACGACGGGGCACCCCCTCATAACGCTGCAGTTATCAGTAAATTTTTATTGGCCAATTTCGACTGGATAGCCAAGGTCCGAACCGTTGGCCGGCAAGGTCACCGCAGTTAACACCCATGGACTTATCTCTGGGGGAGATTGAAAGACCTAATTTTTAAATTGCCGACAAACACCAGGCAAGAGTTAGAAGTCGCAGTAATACAAAGTTTTGCAGCTCTCACTCCTCTTGAACTAATCAACTCGGTAAGAAGTGTCCAGAGAAGGTGCCGCCTATGTGTAAATGAAACTGGTCGACATTTCGAAAATCTCTTATAGAAAATTGTTTTGTTTTAGTTGGCTCTGCTCGGAATAAATTGTTTTATTGTTGTTTTGTTTTATTTTCTACATAGTTTAAAGTACTATAACATTTAGTAAATTTCATGTAGTTAGTTACTTCTGGGAATTTTTTTACGATTTAACTGCTATCGGTAAACAATTGATATTACCACTCCGTCCAAAGCCTACTTCACAAAATGTGCCTTTAAAACTCGCGTAAAAACTGAAAACCTTTATATTTTGAAGTAGATTTACGCAAAATATAAAGTATGCTATATTTTTAGAATGGTAATTTAAAGGTCTATTCAAATAAGGGAAAATATACATGGTATCCCATTCAAAAAAATTTTTTTTGGGTTAATAATTATTAAAATATTAGTTGTAAAAAAAATATAACTTACACTGTTGAAATCCACGTGAAAAAGTGCTTACAGAAATCAAAAATTTTCAATAGGAAAAGAATTACAAACATTTTTTCAAAATGAAGATTTTTGAAAAACACCCTGTATATCTGGAACGGTACTAAATATCAATATGCGGTTTTCATCATTAAGTTTATCATAAAAATTGACTCCCAGACACCGACATCAGTTTTCGTCTATCTCCTTTAGATAAAGGGGTTTACCTTTAAAAGTGTCCAATTTGGACCGCCCTGTACAAACCAGTGCACCAAAGTGTTCGCCTAATAGGTACAATTCAGCCTTTTTAGGAAATAAGATAATTCAATATGTACATAAAGAAATTGATGCTGTAACGTTTGTCAAATGCATGTCTTACAGATACAGTAATTACTGAAATATGTATTTTGCTTTAATTTTCACACATAACTTGCATACTTATACCTGCCTGTGACAGACCGCAACTCGGCCGTCAATTTTGGGTTCGGAAAAGGTCTGTACCGCAACTCGGAACTTTTTATTTGCCTTTCGCCGACCCTTACCGCAACTCGGTATCAACCCTATTTTTAAACAATTATTAATATGTTCAGAGAAACGAGGACAAGTCAGCTGAATAGCCTAGAATTTCATTGTTTAGGCTAATACGGAGTAAATCCCGATATTGATCTCTAATATGTGCACGCCCGAAAAGAAGTATTTGACACTTTTTAGGGTTCAATTACAGACCGTCCAAGGTCACTCATTAGCATATCATTCTCTTGGTAACTTGTTCCGGTTCAAATCACTGCGAGATTCAGTTCATTTTTCATACTCATTTTTCTGAAGAAAAAAAAAATTTTAAATTGCAAAGCGCAACACGTACAAAAGTTTATTAAAACACCTAAAACAGCAACAATAAAGTGACAACAAAGCAATTTTTTATATGACGTTATTTTTACGGCTAGGTAGATAACGTAAAAAAAACCTCGTTCCTAGCAAAAGCAGTACTTTTCCTAGAAAATCTCTAAAAATAATAATCTTTGTCTCTTTGTTTAAATATTTCAAAATATATGTATTCCATGCGATCATATCTTATCTACCTTTTTTTCTTTATTATTATTAAACTACGAAAAAAAAACTGGATTTTACCCAAATATAAATTTATTACGGATATATAAACAAACAGGTTTGTTTTTAGGTAGATAACGTAAAAAAAAACCTCATTCCTAGCAAAAGCAGTACTTTTCCTAGAAAATCCCTAAAAATAATAATCTTTGTCTCTTTGTTTAAATATTTCAAAATATATGCATTCCATGCGATCATTATCTTATCTACCTTTTTCCTTTATTATTATTAAACTGGGAAAAAAAATAAAATAAAAAAACTGGATTTTACCCAAATATAAATTTATTACGGATATATAAACAAGCAGTTTTGTTTTTTTTTATAGGCGTAGCATATATGCTGCAGGGAATCCCTAAAGCGCTACCGGAGCGACGCGCGTGGGATAAATCGATACACGTTGGTCTTGAATCGCTGCACATAGGGGTATTTGAACGATCTACGCGGCCAAAATTAATTTTCGGTTCTATTGTATACTAAATTATATTACCAAGTTAAATTAATCAGTACTTTGCATACAATTTCTTAATTTGTAATAAAAAATAAAAAAAGAAACTTAATTTTACAAAAAAAAATATTTTAAATGAAAACATTTATTCACTAAATAAATGTAAAATTTAAACTTATAACACCCCTCTTTTGCCTCGAGGGTTAAAAATACACTATAAACAATCATATTTTGTCGTCCACAAGCGTATTTTCATCTTCACTTCCAGAAGAACACAGTGAGTTCGGCTCTGCAGGCGGGAGCATTTCTAGCGTCTCTGGTAGGAATGAATGTGACTTTATCCTCTTTATTCGCCTCATACTGCTCAACAAAGGATCGGAACTTAAAAGTAAACGATTAAAAATGTCCCTGTTGCAGCTTTCTCGTGTAAACTTTCGGGCAAAATCTTGTAGGGTAAGACCGAAAGTACTTGTTCCTTGCCTCTGCGGCTTCTTTAGACAGCTGTACAATTGGTAACAAAGCATTTTTTATTATCTCTGCGCCATGAACAAATATCTTGTGCATCGGGGGTGTCATGGGATGTCACGGGTAGAGGTCCACATATAGACGAGCAGTTTCTGATGCATACTTGTCATATTTTTCTGGGTCGACTTTATGTCCGCTTGAGATTGTCTCCAAAATGACTTTTAACCTTTATAACAGGTCATAGCTAGGGCCCGTTATTTCTGCTGCCAATTTCGGGTCTTCAAAAAATCTTCGACTTGTGTTCCCACCATTGGTGTTTCCAAAATTTTCCTTTGGCATATCGACCAATAACCCGGTTTCATTGCGAAAGCGGGTCTGGATTTCAAGTTTCCTCTGTTTTTCTTTCTCTGTATTTTTTTACTGGCAGTTTATAAGCCAGATATAGAACATTCTCAAATAATCTTATCCTGGCATGTAATACTGAGAGACCGAATCGTACTGCCTCTGGATTAACTTCTTTTGTTATATCCAATCGGTTAAAATCCTTTGAGGTTGCATCACAAATATAGCACCGGCTTGTTGCTGTGGTTCCAGTGGCGGCATTACACACTTTTCCATCCACAATTGTCATGATACATTTGTGTTTGACTATAAACTTTTTCTCATCCAAATCAACCTCAGTAGGAATGAGAGAATCAACTGATTTATTCACATAGTTAATTTCTTGTTCTGTGACATCAGTACTCTCTTTGATAAAACGAAATCTCATTGGCCGACAAAAACGCGGAGAAGACGGAGTTGGATTCTCCCACACGGTTTTTTCATTATTTTTTCCACACACTAATTTTAGAGGCACGAAGCAACTTTGAAATATACATATTGCTATCCGAATCCGCATCACTGTCAAACTTTTGTTTGTATTGGGATTGTTGCGATCCGTTGCAACCCCATTTATGAATCATCGTTAGGGTATTCCGTTTTTGTTCATTTAATGGTTGCAATACCTCTTCCAGGTAGTCGGACAATCGTGTAACAGTAAGATCCACCAAGTGCCGTAATTGAGCTTCCGCACTAGTGCTAGTTATCTTGCACGCTTCTGGTGGCGGGTAACACTTTTTTTTTCCTTTTGTAGGAGGCTATAACACGGAAAAATATGTTTGTTCGTCCTTCTTATGATTTCATACTGTTCTCTTGTTAGATCTGCGTCTATGTACATTTGGATTGCTTCCTTGACAGTCAAAGGGCTACTTTTATTTTTTGATGATTTTGTGCGATAATACACCTTTTTATATTTCGTTGCCCGAGTTGGTGTAGTGATGATTTCTTTGAGTACATTTGAGGCATCTCGCTTTCTCATTTTTCTCAACTCAACTTGCGCGGCATGCACTATCACCTCCTCTTCAAAGGTAGAGCGAAGCTTCTCCGTCTTTCTTCCTATACTTCTCTCGCTCATTTGTTCAAAAGGTTTGCTTGGTCGACCAGATCGATTTTGCAGACTGTCAACCACTGGAATTTCAAAGGTTCCTTCTAGCCATGAACTATTGTATTGAACAAATATGTCTTCCTTATTATGGGCTTTGATCCATCTACGTTTAACTTCAGATTTAAAATGAGAAAAATTCCTTTTTAAGGTTTGCATTTGGTCTTGTGTATATCGTTCAGTTGACAAAAGTTGTTCTTTCAAGCAATTTAGTTTGTCTTCCAAATAAGGTAAATTTTCCTTCATCATGCGGTCAAACAAGTATTCCCGATGTACCAAGTGAACTACAACAAAGAATCGTTAAGTTAAAATTGATAAAATCAAAATCTATTTTTTCTCACAATTTTGACCATTATTTTCAAAGTCCCAAAATGTATCTTATCCGGACTTATCCGGGGCCAGTTTTTTGATTTATTATTTACTGAAACTACCAACTTTAGAATATTATCAAAATTATAGCCGGATCTAACAGGGTAGTATGAAAACGACAGTAAAACATTTTTTTTTTTTTACAAAATTAAACTCGTGGAAAAGACCTTTCTTTACCGTCCCTTACGTTGACTCACAAATAAGTAAATGATAAAAGTTTTATGATATAACATAGTTACATTCCTGTACTTTGAGAATCCATCACTTTTTCCACTACTTTAAAACTTATAGATATAAAATTCCACTTTCACAATTATGATTTTTAAGAGCGCCGAGAACTGATAACGTACACGAGGTAACAGGATCGAATTCCGACTGACATAAAACAGATAAGATTGCACGGGTGGGGTTGGAAACGGTTGTCTTTTATTCTCGGAAGGGTCCTCTGTCTCTGGTAGTCGGTTACCTGGCAATATTTTGTGTTTTAATTTTTTGACTTTTGGCCGCGTAGATCGTTCAAGTACCTGTATGTGCACCGTGTATCGATTTTCCCCACACGCGTCGCTCCGGTAGCATTTTAGGGATTTCCTACAGCATATATGTTACGCCTATAAAAAAAAACAAACCTGTTTGTTCATATATCCGTAATAAATTTATATTTGGGTAAAATCCAGTTTTTTTATATTTTATTTTTCGTAGTTTAATAATAATAAAGAAAAAAAGGTAGATAAGATATGATCGCATGGAATACATATATTTTGAAATATTTAAACAAAGAGACAAAGATTATTATTTTTAGGGATTTTCTAGGAAAAGTACTGCTTTTGCTAGGAACGAGGTTTTTTTTTACGTTATCTACCTAGCCGTAAAAACAACGTCATATAAAAAATTGCTTTGTTGTCACTTTATTGTTGCTGTTTTAGGAACTTTAATGAACTTTTGTACGTGTTGCGTTTTACAATTTTTAAGCTTTTTTTTTCTTCAGAAAAATGAGTATGAAAAATGAACTGAATCTCGCAGTGATTTGAACCGGAACAAATTACCAAGGTAAATGATATGCTAATGAGTGACCTTGGACGGTCTGGAATTGAACCCTAAAAAGTGTCAAGTACTTCTTTTCGGGCGCGCACATATTAGAGATCAATATCGGGATTTACTCCGTATTAGCCTAAACAATGAAATTCTAGGCTATTCAGCTGACTTCTCCTCGGTTCTCTAAACATATCAATAATTGTTTTAAAAAAGTATTGATACCGAGTTGCGGTAAGGGTCGGTAAAAGGCAATAAAAAGCTCCGAGTTGCGGTACAGACCTTTTTCGAACCCAAAATTGACGGCCCAGTTGCGGTCCGTCACAGGCGGGTATAGAGCTATAAGTATGCAGTTTATGTATGAAAATTAAAGCAAAAGACATATTTCAGTAATTACTATATCTACGAGGCTGGTTTGAAATGTCCGTGCAAAAAATAAAAACTACTTATGTATTTGGGGTAAACCTTTTTTATTTTTCGACATAGTCTCCTTTTAGGCTTATACACTTCGTCCAACGATGTTCTAGTTTGTTGATCGCTTCCGAATAATAGGATTTGTCCAAGTCTGCAAAATATCCATTAGTGTCTGCAATCACCTCCCCGTTTGAATAAAATCTTTGTCCCGCCAGCCATTTCTTCAAATTGGGGAACAAATAGTAGTCCGAGGGAGCCAAGTCTGGAGAATAGGGGGGATATGAAACGAGTTGGAATCCTATTTCCATTAAATTAGCGACCACAACTGCTGAGGTGTGTGCTGGTGCGTTGTCGTGATGGAAAACGACTTTCTTGTGGGCCAATCGCGGGCGTTTTTTTTTCTTGCAACTTGGTTTTCAAACGGTCCAATAACGATGAATAATATCCACCTGTAATAGTTTTACCCTTTTCCAGATAGTCGATGAGGATTATCCCTTGCGAATCCCAAAAGACAGTCGCCATAATCTTTCCGGCCGAAGGAACGGTCTTCGCCTTTTTTGGTGCAGATTCCCCCTTGGTAACCCATTGTTTAGATTGTTGTTTGGTCTCAGGAGTATAGTAATGTATCCATGTTTCATCCACAGTGACGAAACGACGCTTAAAGTCCTCCGGATTCTTCTGGAACAGCTGCAAACCATCCTTGCAACACTTCACACGATTCCGTTTTTGGCCTAGCGTGAGCAATCGCGGCACCCAACTTGCGGATAGCTTTCTCATGTCCAAATGTTTATGCAAAATATTATATACCCCTTCAGTCGAGATGCCCACAGCACTAGCAATCTCACGCACCTTAACTCTTCTGTCATCCATCACCATATCATGGATTTGATCAATGATTTCTGTAGTCACTTGTGCCCATATGGCCAATCCGAAAATTTTGAAACCACTTATAAACTGTTCTAATCGAAGGTGCAGAGTCACTATAATGTTTATCAAGCTTCTCTTTAGTCTTCTGAGGCGTTTTGCCTTTCATAAAGTAATGTTTATTCACCACACGAAATTCTTTTTCATCCATTTCTTGAAAATCACTCGACTTCCTTGATTCGCACGAATGCCAAACACAAAGAAATAGACCAATATGGCTGAAACTTGGTGTGCGTTTATTCAAGAGATGCTACTAACTAAACATGACCTTGATACGCGCCGGTGGTGCCATCTCTCGGACTTTGCACGGACTTTTCAAACCAGCCTCGTATAAGACATGCATTTGACAAACGTTATTTTCTAAAAACGCTGAATTGTACCTATTAGGCGAACACTTTGGTGCACTGGTTTGTACAGGGCGGTCCAAATTGAACACTTTTAAAGGTAAACCCTTTTATCTCAAGGAGATAGACGAAAACTGATGTCGGTGTCTGAGGCTGAATTTTTGTGATTATCTTAATGGTGAAAACCGCATATCGATATCTAGTACCGTTTCAGATATACAGGGTCTTTTTCAAAAATCTGCATTTTGGAAAAATGTTTGTAATCCTTTTCCTATTGAAAATTTTTGATTTTTGTAAGCACTTTTTCACGTGGATTTCAACAGTGTAAGTTACATTTTTTACAACTAATATTGTAATAGTTATTAACACAAAAATATATTTTTCCTTATCTGAATTTAAATGGGTTACCCTGTATATTTTTCCTTTTCTGAATAGATCTTTAAATTACCATTCTAAAAATATAGCACACTTTATATTTTGCTTAAATCTACTTCAAAATATAAAGGTTTTCAGTTTTTACGCGAGTTTTAAATGCACATTTTGTGAAGTAAGCTTTGGACGGAGCGGCAATATCAATTGTTTACCGATAACAGTCAAATCGTAAAAAAAAAATTCCCAGAAGTAACTCTAAGAGTCATAACTACAATGAAATTTACTAAATGCTATAGTACTTTAAACTATGTACAAAATAAAACAACAATAAAACAATTTATTCCGAGTAGAGCAAACTAAAACAAAACAATTTTCTGTAAGAGATGTTCGAAATGTCGACCAGTTTCATTTACACCTAGGCGGCACATTTTCTGAACACTTCTTACCGAATTGATTAGTTCAAGAGGAGTGAGAGCTGCAAAACTTTGTATCACTGTGACTTCTAACTCTTGCCTGGTGTTTGTCGGCAATTTAAAAATTAGGTCTTTCAATCTTCCCCAGAGATAGAAGTCCATGGGTGTTAAACCTGATGACCTTGCCGGCCAACGGTTCGGACCTTGGTTGGCTATCCAGTTATTGTCGAAATTGGCCGATAAAAAATTATTGATCACTGCAGCGTTATGAAAGGGTGCCCCGTCGGGTTGAAAAAAATATATTTCTAAGGTACATTAACGGCAGTTCATCAACAAGAGGTTCTATTTGCTGCCTTAAAATTTCTAAATATCTCTGAGAGGTGAGTGTTCCTTCGTAAATAAATGGACCTATAACCTTGCCTCTAAAAATTCCTGCCCACACATTAAATCCAAATCTGCCTTGATTTCTTTGCTCCACAACTAAATGAGGATTTTCTTGTGCCCACGTATAAGAATTGTAACGGTTAAAAATACCTGCCTTGCTTACATAAGCTTCTTCTGTCCAAATGCAATTTAATTAAAAATTCGGAACATGGTTACAATTCTCCAGAAACCAGAAAACGGCAAAAATCCATACGCCGTTGAAAATCTCCGTCTATAGGGTGATGAACTTTTCTTGTCCTATATGGCCTGAATTTGTGCTTCTTCCAAAGAACTACTTACGTTAGTTCTTGGTAGTCCAGTGGATTCCTTTAACTGTCGGGTTGAAGTGTTGGGATTATTTCCGATAGTTCCTAAAACTACTATTTCTTCTAACTCCTTATCCCTGTTTGATGCATAATTTTTGGGTCATTTCTTTTCAAACTGGCCACTATTAACTAGGTTATGTCGCAATCGAGCGAATATATCCTTGAAGGGTTGACGCCTCTCTATATACCGTTCGTGGTACAAATTACTTGCCGCTAGAACGTTTTTTTAAAGTTTTTAATGATTTTCTAATATCAAGTATACTCTAACTGTAACTAAAATAACCCGTCAAGTGCAAGTTGAACTTGCACAATTAGTGTTGCGTACGTTGATTGCTTTTAAAATAAAAAAATTGTTACAGAGGTATATAATGATCAGTGACTTCACAAAACACACCCCAAATGAGTTTTCAACAAAGTTTGTTTCCAATCTTTACTGAAAAGTGATGACCTTGAAATATTTGTTTTTTTATATACCAGGTAAATTTTTAAAGGTAATGCATTCGTAATAATTTTCGTTCAATCTACACCCCGTGGAGAATATTCCAGAATTTTTCCAAAATTTTTTGATAAGTACTGTTCGAGATAAGGCGGGGGGACAGCGATTTTTCGCGATTTTTTAAAAATAATGCAAAGAAAAGTGTGCGCAAGTATTACATTATATATATACTTTTTACTCGTGTTTTCACGAGCTTTCATTTGACACCACACTCGATGACCTAGTAAAATTTTTTTTTTTTCACTTCCGATTTCACTCCCACTTTCAACAAAGTTTGTTTCCAATTTTTACTAAAAGTGATCTTGAAATTTTTGTTTTTTTTTATATACCAAATAAATTATTAAAGGTAATGCCCTCGTGATAATTTTCTTTCAATCTACACCACGTGAGGAATATTCCAGAATTTTTTCAAAATTTTTTGATAGGTACTTCTCGAGATAAGGTGGGTGGACAGCGATTTTTCGCGATTTTTTAAAAATAATACAAAGAAAAATGTGCGCATGTGTTACATTATATATATATTTTTTACTCGTGTTTTCACAAGCTTTCATTTGACACCACGCTCGATGACCTAGTAAAAAAATTTTCTTTTCACTTCCGATTTACCCCCAAAAACTAACCCCTTAAGTCAAAATTTAACTTTCAAAACTATGTGGCTCTGATGAAGCCATCAATTCCTATATTATTATCAAATTTCAACTTTCTATGACAAATAGTTTCGAAGAAACTCGGGTGTGACAGACAGACGGACAGACAGACACCGAAATCATCTTATAAGTGTACCTTACGGAACACTAAAAAAAGTCAGACAAATTTTTTTTAAGTTACAGTTAAGAGTTTGAAGATGGTCTAAAGTGCTGTATCCCCGTCTAAATCCCGCTTGTTCACGTGGTTAATAACTGTCTAATTTGATTGTTAATGTTATGATCCTTACTTATAGGAAAACATAAATAAGGAGGTGCTAGAAAAGATAAAAGAACTTATATAACACATGGGCTGAAAAGTCCCGGGCCTAACACATAGATGGCGCTAGTTTTATTGCAGTCATCTTTTTTTTCAGTTAATACTAACCTTCAAAAGACAGCTGTTAAAATTTCATGATATTCTATTCATTAGTTTGTGAGTTATTGTGCTAAGAGTGACGCTACTTTTGTTATTTTCAAAACAATGGATCAAAAACAATTTCGTGTTTTAATTTTACACTGCTTCTTGATGGGAAAAAATACCGTTCAAGCGAAGCAATGGCTTGAAAAGTGTTATGGGGACTCCGCTCCATCAGAAACAACAATAAAACGTTGGTTTGCTGACTTCAAACGTGGTCGTAGAGACACCGATGATGCAGAACGCAGTGGACGTCCAAATGAGGCGGTAACACCAGAAAACATAAAAAAAATCCATAAAATCATTTTGAATGATCGAAAAGTGAAGTTGCGTGAGTTAGCTGACATCGTAAAGATATCAAAAGAACGTGTTGGCTTTATATTGCATGAGCATTTGACTATGAGAAAGCTCTGTTCAAAGTGGGTGCCGCGTTTGCTCACTGTTGATCAAAAACAAGAACGTGTTGATGATTCTGAGCAGTGTTTGGCCATGTTTAAACGTAACAAACCGGAATTTTTGCGTCGATATGTGACAATGGATGAAACATGGATCCATCACTTCACTCCGGAATCAAAACGATCGTCATCTGAGTGGACAGCAACTGGTGAACCTCGTCCAAAGCGCCCGAAAGCACAACAATCGGCTGGAAAGGTTATGGCCTCGTATTTTGGGATGTGCGTGGTGTAATATTCATCGACTATCTTGAGAAAGGAAATACCATCAACAGTGAATATTATATAGCGTTATTGGAGCGTTTGAAGGCCGAAATTGCAAAGAAAACGACCGCATATGGCAAAGAAAAAAATTTTGTTTCATCAAGACAACGCACCGTGTCACAAGTCAATCAAAACAATGGCAAAACTACATGAATTGAACTTCGAATTGCTCCCACATCCACCGTATTCGCCAGATTTGGCTCCCAGCGACTACTGGCTGTTCGCAGACCTGAAAAAAATGCTCGCCGGTAAGAAATTTCGCACGAATGAAGAGGTTATCGCTGAAACTGAGGCCTATTTTGAGGCAAAAGATAAATCGTTCTACAAAAGTGGTATTGAAATGTTAGAGCGGCGCTGGAATGATTGCGTTGCTCTTGATGGAGATTACGTTGATGAATAAAGCTAATTTTGAACCAAAAAAGCCGTGTTTTCTTTGTTAGGCCCGGGACTTTTCAGCCCATGTGTTAGAAGACCTAGCAAAACAGACACAAGTAGCAGCAGAACAACATCGTACGTGAATTATATAATATTACCAAAAGCTTAAGTGGGAAAAAAAACAACAGAACATCACTTGTAAGGTTAGAAACGGGAGTTACCTGATAATAACAAGCAATAATCAGTTATAAAGGTGAAAAGAACATTTTGAAAACCTTCGTAGTACATCAACCTCGGAAATAAATGAGGCAAACCAGCACAGAAGAACAATAAACATAAGCTGCCTGTCCCCAAGTAAATTTGAAATAATAAAGGCAATGAAATCATTAAAAAACGATAAAACAACAGTACCAGATAACGTCAATGGCGAACTTTTTAAAGCAGATACGGAAACAACAATGGAATGTGGAATCTTTGGCACAATAATACTACTCAGTATATATCACCACTACACCAAACACTTTATTTTTGCGCTCGACGCGCGTTTCGCTAACCATGTTAGCTTCATCAGGAGCGATGATGATCGGACAGTCAATCATAGCTCCTGATGAAGCTAACATGGTTAGCGAAACGCGCGTCGAGTGTAAAAATAAAGTGTTTGGTGTAGTGGTGATATATACTGAGTAATGGAACTAATATATCCACTCATAAAGGAAGCATGAGAGAACAGCAAAATCCGAGACCAGTGGAAACAGGTACCATCGTAAAACCTCACCTTCTGTCAGAACTGGAGAGGAATCACGTTTACACGTCTGTTGAGTCTATGGCTCAAATTCGTGATTGTAGTTTCGAATTGCTGTCTCACCCGGCTTATTCTCCTGATTTGGCACCTTCGGACTTTCATCTGTTTCCAAACCTAAAAAAACACTTCGGTGGCCATAAATTTTCATCAAATGAAGAAGTCGAACCTGCAGTTAACCAGATTTTTGGAGACCTTGAGGAATCTTTTTTTCAAACAGGTGTGGAAGCTTTGAAAAGCAGGTGGAAGAAGTGCATAGAGCTACGTGGAGATTAGGTCGAAAAATAAAAATATTTTTGTACGTATTTTATTTTGTTTTCTTGACTAGGCCGCGACCTTTTCAATCGATCCTCGTGTTTTTTATGTCAAAAAAAAAATAGTAAAAATGACAATTTTGACTTAATTCTTATTCCGGCCATAGCCACATATGTGCTGCATATCTGATAAAAATTTCGTAAAGATCGGTTAAACGGTTTCGAAAGAACTTCAACGCAGCATGCCAAAACGCTGTTTCGAGAAAAACGCGCTTAAAAACTAACGTAAACTAACTTCGAAACACGCTTCGAAATAACAGTCTAGCTAGGCCTCAAGGTCTTCTTTTGCTCCGAAAAATTCAATAGAAAGGTCTCATACTGTAAATAACAGTTTATAATTATAGTAGGGAGCAGCTGTGTTTAGGAAAGTATAAAGCACCGCGTAAGAGGGGCAGAGCGAGTGCGCATGCAGAGACTAGCGTTCCGAGACCGATTTAATAACGTGTTCAAATATATTTAAGGAATGCTCGGATCCATATCTCCCCCATATTTTGGGACAACATTTTTCATGGCATATACTTTCAAGAACATAAAAAAAAAAAAAATTTTCAAGGTAGTAAAGTGGACTGACCCCTTAAACCCTTATCTCGTGTTAACAATGAAAATAATGAAAAAATGTAACGTTTCGATTTCTTGGCTGAAAGAACCCCGAAAAATTCCTATAACACATAACAAACAAATACGAAATCACTTTTCTACTTCCCTTATGCACCCTTTTGGCGCCTTATATGTTTTATATTTCATTATTTATAATTATAAAAAGTCGTGGTCCTTTGAATTGGACCGTGTCAGATTGAAGTGCCTATCCAATGTTTCGCCTACATTGCACGAAGCATCTTTAAGGATCTTTACCCTTCCGGATTAGACAATTGAAATTTCGGTTAAATATTTTTCTAATTTTCTTCCTTTTTTGCTTTCAGGTATGTAACAACTAATATGGAGCGTTTTGTTCCGTAAGCTATGTATTTCAGACATGACGTAAGTATTATTACTTTTATCAACCTTATAACCTCTATCTGGGGCCTTACCCACGTGTGTTACCCAATTTCTATGATTGAAGTAATGATAGACGTAAGATTACACATTACACAATACTACTAACACAAACTAATCTCGCGGTACTTTGCCATATACGTATTTAAAATAAGACTTGCACAGGCTATTCTCTAACTGCTCGAAATGGCTAGGTATGAAGTTACTCTTACCGTTCCGCGAACTATGTTATATCTGATTAATTATGTGCTATATTTTTGTATTTTCATTACTGTGAATATCAAGACTAATTAAAATTGAAATTCACGATTCACTAGATATTATTATATAATTGTAACCACTGTTATGGTATAAAATTAATGATGTTCCTCAGTCTATAGCTGATTAATTATGGAATACTTCCTGTGTTAAAGGCTAATAACACAGGTAAAGATCCTTATAAGAATCGGATTTTATCGTAGTTACAATGAGGCGCAATCAGGCCCAGAAACATTCATTTGTATTCGGACATAAAATTCCTTGCTGAATTCAAATATATATTTCAAAATTTGGGTTCCAGTTTCAGTTTTCAATGTTGAGCCTTATAGGGTCCTGACAAAGCGTTGGGCCCAAAATCTGATATGCCTATCCAATTCCCTGGAGAAAATGCTAAAACCTTTTTCTGTCACATTTTTTCTAAAAATACCTTCCTGTCAAGTTTTTCACTTGTATTCATCTCTTTTCTAATAAAGCGCTCCATTATTTTTGTTTTTTAGTGTTCCGTACGGAACACTTATAAGATCACATCGGTGTCTGTCTGTCTGTCTGTCTGTCTGTCTGTCTGTCTGTCTGTCTGTCTGTCTGTCTGTCTGTCTGTCTGTCACACCCGATTTTCTCCGAAACTGTTTGACATAGAAAGGTGAAATTTGGTAATAATATAGGAATTGATGGCCTCATCAGAGCCATGTAGTTTTGAGAATTAAATTTTGACTTAAGGGGGTAGTTTTGGGGGGTGAAGTCGGAAGTGAAAAAAAAAAAGTTTTACTGGGTAATCGAGTGTGGTGTCAAATAAAAGCTTGTGAAAACACGAGTAAAAAATATATATATAATATTATACTTGCGCGCACTTTTCTTTGTATTATTTTTAAAAATTCGCGAAAAAATCGCTGTCCCGGGCCTTATCTCGAAAAGTACTTATCAAAAAATTTCGAAAAAATTTTGGAATATTCTCCACGGGGTGTAGATTGAACGAAAATTATCACGAGTGCATTACCTTTAATAATATATATGGTATATAAAAAAAACAAAAATTTCAAGGACATCAGATTTCAGAAAAGACTGGAAACAAACTTTGTTGAAAACTCATTTGGGGTGTGTTTTGTGAAGTCACTGATCATTTTATACCACCGTAACATAAATTTTGACTTAAGGGGTTCGTTTTGAGGGGTGAAATCGGAAGTGAAAAAAATGTTTTTTTACTAGGTCATCGAGTGTGGTGTCAAATGAAAGCTTGTGAAAACACGAGTAAAATATATATATATATATATATATATATATATATATATATATATATATATATATATATATAAATATATATATACATATATATATATATATATATATATATATATATATATATATATATATATATATATATATATATATATATATATATATATAATGTAATACTTGCGCACACTTTTCTTCGTATTACTTTTAAAATATCGCTGTCCCCTACCTTATCTCGAAAAGTACTGATCAAAAAATTTTGAAAAAATTCTGGAATATTCTCCACGGGGTATAGATTGAACAAAAATTATCACAAGTGCATTATCTTTAATAATTTATTTGGTATATAAAAAAAAACAAAATTTCAAGGTCAAAAGTTTTCAGTAAAGATAGGAAACAAACTTTGTTGAAAACTCATTTGGGGTGTGTTTTGTGAACTCACTTATCATTTTATACCACCCTAACAAAAATTTTTATTTCAAAAACAATCAACGTACGGAACACTAATTGTGCAAGTTCAACTTGCACTTGACCGGTTTTTTTTTATAATTATCATGCTGCATTAACTTGATATTGTATTAAATCAAAAATTTTCAAACATTTGTATAATATATATGATTTTGAATGATAAAACTTTGCACACTAACATTATTTTTGTTTAAAATCTCCCGCTGATTATCAGTGGTAAGCATGCAGCTTAATATTCCTTTTGTTCGTCGTCATCTTCGTCTTCTGGTCGCCCAAATTCAATTTCCAGACCGTTATCATCATCCTCGTTGTTCCTCATATTTGGCTCTAAAGCCTCAAGGACCTCAGGTACATATTCACTTTGTTTATCAAGATCATTTGGATATGAAACGTTGAGGCATGCCTGTCCTTTACACTGGCCATAAACTGAGGAGCATTGCAACCCTGCGTTTCTACATCCACAGTTCTCGTCACAGCCTTTCTTGCAATTGCAGAAGATCGTACTGAGTAATTCTTCTTGTGCTGGTGATGTTGTTGTGAGTTCCAGGGTCTCGTTTTGTAATATCTACTCCCATTCCTCGGGTTCTAAATCTTTCCCTAACCAAGTTTGGGTCTGACAGTAGACACGATAGATATGCTGTTGAGTTGCTACACTTGTAGGTTGAAGAGATGGTAACTGCACCGGTTTGTTGAGTCTTGTTGATTTGATGAACTATATGTACCTAAAATTGTCAATACTGTGTTCGGATTTTGAAGCATTATACATTGCTAAAAGAACACATATTCCATTTTCAAACGATGAATTTAGAGGGCAGTTTTCTTGCTGAAATAATTGATCTGGTAGGTACAAATCGGGATGTTTCTCGAACATTTTTGTAATTTGCAGTTTTCCTTTTTTAAACAGCGCAAATGTTGTGTCAAATCCACTGTAGGCGTGCAAAAATAAAATATGTTTTTTAACACGAGGATATTTGTCGCAATTAACATAGCGTTATCCTATACACGGATTGGCGCTACCCACTTTTCGCGCTCTGTTTCGAGAACGGTTAATTATATAAAATGTCGCCTGAGACCAAATTTGTAGAGAATTTAATGCCGTACAAACTTTGTAATAGCTTCAAACATCATTTGAAGCATAGAAAACAAGATATTTGCAAAAGACCGATTTTCGCTACGTTTGACCTTGAATACCTTGACTTGAGGACACGGGATTCTAAGAGACTTTTGAGCTAACTTTTAGAATGCCAAAAAAAAAATGCAGATTTTCAGGTTTCTAACTTACATTGCGAAGTTTACCCTTTTTTTCTCCCTATATGACTGGGTAATATACTTTATGAGATATTTATTAAGCAGTAAAAAAAATGTCAGAGTGCTCCTAGGGAAATGGAATATAATTATACAGGTATGTATTTCATAACTTTTATGCCGCAAAAATGTTAAACATTGTCATTTAGTATAGTAAAAATAAGAAATTATTATTATTTTTTTGTAATTCGCTCTTTACATTCATGAAATCTGTTAAATGAAAATATTTTTAACCAAAGAACATATATGACATATCCAAGAAAGTTGTGAAAAATTTCGCAAGTCGGCAGCACCGTAATAGTCTGTACAGAAACCACTCACTCCGATAACGAATGTATAACTGCTGTAAATAGAGGCGACATCGGCCGTTTTAAAGAATAACTAAAAAATGACGTGGCAAGCCGAGAAGAAACCCATATTAGTCCAGTCAGAATATGATTTTGGGGTGAAATTGCTACTTTTTTTTTAAATACTCGTGTTGACGAGTACATTAACCAAAAAAAAATACGACCGCTGAAAAATTGGGGCAACGCCTTGTAGTGGACCGTTGTTTTACTTGTTTGGTAAGTCAATCAAAAATAACACTTAATAAAAAACTTCCCACTCTTTATTAAGAAAATTTCACGACATTTATCATCTCAATATGACTGTAATGCTATCGTTGCTTGCAAAAAATAATATTTAATACTTGTTACGTTGTTAATTAATTAATAAATAAGAATGTTACTGTAATAATGCAGTACTAATAATAATACTAATATTGTCACTAATAATGATACTGTTAATAATGTAATATTAATGTCCGCTCTAGTTGACCGCCTATTATTTTATACTTTTGCTCTCTAAAATTTACCATAGGCGTACTCTCGTTTAACTAACAAATATTTACTTATCATGGTAATGATACATAAGTTTGGCGACTTCTTGGTGCCATCAAGAAGTTTACAAGGGAAATTATCAATTGAGCCATTAGTAAGTGTACATAGTAGATCTTTTATTGTGATTTGATTATTGTTAAACTATGACTTGTATTAAACTCATAGGCGTAGCTAAAGGGCAATACAGCATAATAAAAAAAATAGTTGGTTTACAACAACCCTCAAAAATGGGAGAATTGGTCCGTTTTTGGGTTTTCTAGCGTATTTTTGCAATTTTATCATAAATTTATGGAAGATAAACTAAAAATTCTGACAAATTTTGATTCTAGGTAAAAAATGAAAAATTTGAGGGGCTGTGAAAGTCATTTGAACCTTCTAGTCGGGAGAAATTGACAGTTTTTGTTGTTTTTTTTTTGTCGTTTTTAGTGTTCTATATGGAACACTACCATAAGATCACCTCGGTATTTGTCTGTCTGTCTGTCTGTTTGTGTGTCCGTCTATCACACCCAATTTTCTCCGAAACTATTTGACGTAGAAAGTTGAAATTAGGTACTAATATAGAAATTGATGGCCTCATCAGAACCGTGTAGTTTTGAAAGTTAAATTTTGACTTAAGGGGTTAGTTTTGGGGGGTGAAATCGGAAGTGAAAAAAAGTTTTTTTTTTACTAGGTAATCGAGTGGGGTGCAAAGCTTGTAAAAATACGAGTTCAAAAATATATATAATGTCTTACAT
Source organism: Pachyrhynchus sulphureomaculatus (assembly GCA_019049505.1). Classification (NCBI taxonomy): domain Eukaryota; kingdom Metazoa; phylum Arthropoda; class Insecta; order Coleoptera; family Curculionidae; genus Pachyrhynchus; species Pachyrhynchus sulphureomaculatus. The sequence continues at coordinate 17,636,360 of CM032446.1, forward strand.
GCGCACACTTTTCTTTGTATTATTTTGAAAAAATCGCGAAAAATCGCTGTCTATCTCGAAAAGTACTGATTTTTGAAAAAAATTCTGTAATTCGGAGTGTAGATTGAAAAAAAATTAGTACTAGTGCATTACCGTTAATAATTTATCTGGTATTAAAAAAAAAAAAAAAAATTTCAAGGTCGTCCGTTTTCAGTAAAAATCGGAAACAAACTTTGTTAAAAACTCATTTGGGGTGTGTTTTGTGAAGTCACTGATCATTTTATATCTCCATAACAAAAAATTTTATTTCAGAAGCAATCAACGTACGGAACACTAATTGCGCAAGTCCAACTTGCACTTGACCAGTTTTTTATGATTAAATAGGTGTACTTGCTGATTTTTTTTAGTTAACTCTGGAAATATGTTTCATGGACATTACTTTAATTGATCCAAACATAATTTTAGCCATTTTTTACATATTAGATATATTTTTCAGACCTCATAATATTGATAAATTTGACCAATTCACGTTTTTTTTTCTTCGGTGTGTGTATTTCTTAGTCCCTAAACTTCCATTTGAAGTACTTAAGAACTCATTTAAACAATTTAGACCCGAAAAATTGGTCATTTTAGTCTCTTTAATTTGTTTAACGCAAAATTTACGATTTTTTTTTAAATACTTTTTCTTGAGTTGTACCAGGTGTACAAGTATGAAATGCGGATTTCAGACAACAGATGGTCCACCAATGCAGTTTGTGCTATAAAGATTCGACACTGCGTCATTTTGTTGTGTCATCAACAAGTGTCAGACGCGCACGAGTGATAAATTGGAAAAGTGTGTGCATAGTGTTGTGTTGTTGTGTTCAATATGTCGAAATTTATACCGAACAAAGAGCATTCGCGGACAGCATTAATTTTTTGTTTTCATTTGAAGAAAACTGCTGTTGAATCATACCGATTACTTCAAGAAGCTTATGGTGAACATGCTCCATCGCAAGATACGTGTGAATGATGGTTTCGGCGTTTCAAAAGTGGTGGCTTCAATGTTGCAGACAAGGAACGTGGAAAACCGCCAAAAAAATACGAAGATGTGGAATTGCAAGCATTGTTGGACGAAGATGATTCGCAAACACAAAAACAACTCGCCGAGCAATTGGGCGTTAGTCAAAAAGCTGTTTCCAATCAGCTACGAGAGATGAGAAAGATTCTGAAGACCGGTAGATGAGTACCACATGAGTTGAACGACAAGCAAATGAAAAAGCGCAAAAACACGTGTGATATTTTGCTCGCTCGGTACAAAAGGAAGTCGTTTTTGCATCGTATAGTTACAGGGGATGAAAAATGGATTTATTTTGAGAATCCCAAGCCCAAAAAATCATGGGTAGACCCAGGAGCACCATCCACATCGACTGCAAGACCGAATCGCTTTGGCAGAAAGAGGATGCTCTGTGTTTGGTAGGACCAGAGGGGCGTGGTCTATTATGAGTTGTTAAAACCTGGGGAAACGGTTAATACTAAACGTTAACGACAACAATTGACCGATTTGAACCGCTCGCTGCTTCAAAAAGGCCAGAATACCGAAAGAGGCAACACAAAGTCATTTTTCTTCATGACAGTGCTCCATCACATACGGCAAAACCAGTTCGCGACACGTTGGAAGCACTCAACTGGGAAGTTCTACCTCACGCTGCTTACTTACCAGACTTGGCTCCTTCCGATTACCACTTGTTTGCATCGATGGGTCACGCACTTGCTGAGCAGCGCTTTGGTTCGTACGAAGATGTGAAAAAATGGTTCGCAGCAAAAGGGGAAGATTTTTTACTGGCGTGGTATTCACAAATTGCCCAAAAGATGGGAAAAATGTATAACAAGCAATGGAGCATACTTTGAATAAAGAACTTTTTATCATTCTTCCGAATTTAACATGTTTTTTTAGAAAAAAAATCCGCATTTCATAGTTGTACACCTGGTGTAATATTTTCAGTAGCCAAAGTTATTTTTAATTATTATACACCGGTTATTGTACATGTTGAGTGGCTGAGGAAGTCATTTGGTCCATTTACGCTGAAAAAACTGGACATTTTACTTTCAATTTTATGCTTTTTTTGGTTTTGTATTTACTGTTACTTTTAAAAAATTATTTTTTCTTGAATTTTATCATATTTGCCGTAACGAAGATCATTTTTATTAATTATAAAATGATTACCATATGTCTTATAAGGAGAGGCCAGAGCATTTGGGTCATCGATTTGGATGAAACTTGGTGGAGAGTCAGGTTTCACCGATATATATTATGTTTTTATCTCATAGGATTTTTTTTTCTAAAGAAAATTAATTTTATTTGGCCTCATTATGTTTTGAAAAAGTAGTAATATTTCTATTAAATGAAAAATACATTGCTATAACAATTTAAAAATAATTTATTATTTTATTTGACTAGTTAAACTTGTATCATTAAAATTATTATTTTGTACAGTAAGTATAATTTTTATTAATTTAATTATTATATCTTTATATAAAATTATCAATTAAAAGGTAATCTTTTCAACATCATTACTGGTTAATTTATTTTTTAGTTGTATAAAAGTCGTATTAAATAATACGACATAAAAATTTTGAAGTACAAATATAAAGATTCATACTGGCCAGTTTTTTCAGCCTATATGGAACAAATGGCTTCCTCAGCCACTCAACATGTACAGTAACCTGTGTATAATAATTAAAAACAACTCTGGTTATTGAAAATATCATAAAACTCAAGAAAAAATAATTTGTTAAAAAGAAATCGTAAATTTGCTTTTAAAAAAAAAAAATAAATTTGAGAAAAAATGGTCAATTTCTCGGGCCTAAATTGTTTAAATGAGTTTTTAAGTACCTCAAATGAAAGCTTAGGGGCTAAGAAACATTTTCTGATATTTTAGGTTAAGTAGTAATATACTGAAAAAAAGTTGTTTAAAAAATTCGTCAGAAGAAAAAAAACGTGAATCGGTAAAATTTGTCAATATTATGAGAAGTGAAAAATACATGTATGTATATCGAGGATTTTCTACAGCTGACGCTGTCTTCTTTCTCTTAGGCTTTGATTCCATCCGTTTCTATCTTCCCAGTATCTATCTGTTAAGCCGCTATCCTCCATAGCCTCGTTCACATCGTCTTTCCACGATCGTCTGGGTCTTCCTCTTTTTCTTCTCCCTATAGGGGGCTCCACCCGTTATTTTCTTTATCCACCTATTATCTTCGCCCCGTCTTATGTATCCATACCATTTTAATCGGTTTTCTTCAATGGTGTTTATTGCGTTGATGTTCATTCTGCTTCTTATTTCTTCATTTGGTATTCTCTCCATACGTGTCACTCTAGAGCAGCTTCTCCAATACTCCGTCTCTACCGCATTAATTTTAGATTTACAGTCGACACTGTTTATAGTGAAACTCTATATAGTGAAAAAACTCTTTTTAGTGCAATTTTTTCAAGACCTAAAATATCTTACATACATAGCAATATATACGGATTTTTTCTTTATATAGTGAAAAACTCTCTATAGTGAAATTTCGGTCAACATTTTGGTCTTTCACTATATAGAGTGTCGACTGTATTTCTTTTGTTGATCGTCCATGTTTCTGACCCATATGTCATTATGCTTTGTATATGCGTTTTTTTGTTTCTCTTTGTAATGTGTTTGTCCCACAGGATCGAATTTAATTGTCTTATACACGTCCGCGTTTGTGTTAATCTAGCTTTGATCTCTTCTTCTGATGTTGCGTTATTTGAAATGATGGTTCCTAAATATTTAAATCTATCGGTTCCTTGGATTGTTGTTTCCTTATCGACTTCTAGATTTTCCACATTTCCCTCCTTTGTTGTTAGATATTACGTTTTATCAAAGTTTATTGCTAATCCTGCTTTAGTGTATTCTTCTTTCAGTTTTCTTACCGTGTAACTGAGGTCTTTCTCATCTTGCGCTATGATTACTTGGTCGTCTGCGAAACTTAGAGTATATAAGTAATCTTCTCGTATTGGGACTCTCATTCCACTACATTTTTGCTTCCATTTTTTTAACGTTTGTTCGGGGTGTATTTTGAATAGTGTTGGGGATATAGAGCATCTTTCTAGTAGGCCTTTTGATGTTTGGAGTCTCTTCTCTATTTTATGTCCTTCTTTGTCAATGCCTATTTCTTTCATTGCGTTCCATAATCTTTGTCTTGGTATTGAGTCATGGGCCTTTCTTATGTCTATGAAGGCTAGATGAACTTCTCTATTCTTTGCCAGTTTTTTTCAACAAAAACAGCTAATTTCTTTCAACTAGATGGTTCTGACATCCATAGCCCTTAAATTGTTCATCTTTTTATCTAGAATTAAAATCCGTCAGAATTTTTAGTTTATCTTCCATAAATTTATGATAAATTGCAAAAATATGCAAAAAAACCAAAAACGGGCCAATTCTCTCATTTTTGAGGGTGTTGCCCCAATTTTTCAGCGGTCGCAATATTCTTTCCGTAATGTATTCGTCGAGACGAGTATTTTTCTAAAGAAAGTAGCAATATCCGACGATTTCTGTTTTTGGTCTATTTTGCTCGTTTTCTGACTGAACTATATATTCCATCGACAGGAAAGCAATGATCGGACCCATAGGCGGACTTTGTTTAAAGTATCGGCCCCAGTTGATTGATGGCGCTCTAAGTTATGGAATAGTAACCATTCGAGGGAATCCCCGGCTCTCCGATAACGACGTGACTGCAGCGAAGCGAGGCGGCTGCATTCCGTTGCAGCTTTTCTTATCTTGAATTTTCGCATTCGCGCAATCGCTAAATAAGAACTACTAAGTCAGTCTAAAGCATATTCAGCATTTTGTTAAGAAGGAGTAGTAGCCTATTGCCTGTTGATATATAAAACTCTTACAGTGAAAATTATAAATACTACGGAACCAAATAAAATTGAGAACACTAGAATGGATAGATGTGAAGATAGTGGACTTGAAGATACATATATTAGTACACTTCTAATTCAGCAAGGCCTAATAATGGACACTAAGGTCCACGAAGAAGGAGCTGTCACTTCTGTTACTAGCGAACATAGTGAAAATACTAACATAAATGAAAAATGCATTTTTAAAAGTGTTGAAAATTATTCTCCGCAAGAACAAATTGAGACAGACCTCAATAAGCACCATCAAGAGGGAAGTATTATTTCTTTTAGCCGTGAATATATTGAAAATATGGATATAGATGAAGAAAATACTGTGAAAACTATAGAAAATGTTCCTGAACAAGAACAAATTGAGACAGACCTCAATAAGCATCATCAAGACGGAAGTATTATTTCTTTTAGTAGTGAATATAGTAAAAATATGAATATAAATGAAGAAAATACTGTGAAAACTATAGAAAATGTTCCTCAACAAGAGCAAATGGAAGATATAGACTTAACTAAGCCCATCCAAGAGGGAAGAAGCACTTCTGTCAGTAGTGAATACACTGAAATTGTTAATATAAATGACGAAATGACTGCTGAAATTCAGATTGGTCCGCTTTCGGAAACAAAATTAAAATTACCTTTTAAGATTAAAAAAAATCAAGAGATGATGTGCGGTATACTTGGCAGTTTGGTTGGTAAAGATAACGAAGAATATAGAGAATTTTTTGAAGTTATTAATCACGGTAGGTTTTTTTAATATTTTATTTAGTTGTAGTTTAATTTCTATCATCATTAACTTATTCCATCCATAGACGTATGTAAACCTCCCTAAGTTGTCTCCAATGAGCTCTGTTGTTTGCTTTTTGCATCTAATCGTGTTCCGCTAATCTTTTTATGTCGTCCGTCCATCTCGGCTGTGGTCTACCTCTGCATCTTTTATGCTCTCTAGGCCTCCATTCAACCATACGGCGTGTCCATCTGTTATCGTTCATTATTGCGATATGCCCCGCCCAATTCCACCTTAATATATATATTCGTTGTCTTACATGTGTCACGTTTGATCTTCTTCGTAACTCGTTGTTAGAAATACGATCTTGGAGTCTAATATTTAGCATTCTCCTCTACAATACTCTTTAAGTTACCTGGAGCTTATTTATGATACTTTTATTTATTTAAAGCCCACGTTTTAGTGTGGGCAGTATATATTAATCGAACACTCTGGCTTTGTTGTTGTATTTAAATATAGATTATAACCTTCCGAATGTAGACCAAGCTAACAAGACTCTTCAATCAAAGTCAGCTTATATATATATATATATATATATATATATATATATATATATATATATATATATATATATATATATATATATATATTGAAAAGTCCGTGCAAAAATAAAAACTACTTATGTGTTTGGGGTAAACCTTTTTTATTTTTCGACATAGTCTCCTTTTAGGCTTATACACTTCGGCCAACGATGTTCTAGTTTGTTGATCCCTTCCGAATAATAGGATTTGTCCAAGTCTGCAAAATATCCATTAGTGTCTGCAATCACCTCCTCGTTTGAATAAAATCTTTGTCCCGGCAGCCATTTCTTCAAATTGGGGAACAAATAGTAATCCGAGGGAGACAAGTCTGGAGAATAGGGGGGATGTGAAACGAGTTGGAGTCCTATTTCCATTAATTTTGCGACCACAACTGCTGAGGGTGTGTGCTGGTGCGTGGTAGTGATGGAAAAGGACTTTCTTGTGGGCCAATCGCGGGCGTTTTTCTTGCAGCTCGGTTTTCAAACGGTCCCATAACGATGAATAATATTCACCTGTAATAGTTTTAAAAAAAAAAAACCCTTTTCCAGATAGTCGATGAGGATTATCCCTTGCAAATCCCAAAAGACAGTCGCCATAACCTTTCCGGCCGAAGGAACGGTCTTCGTCTTTTTTGGTGCAGATTCCCCCTTGGTAACCCATTGTTTAGATTGTTGTTTGGTCTCAGGAGTATAGTAATGTATCCATGTTTCATCCACAGTGAGGAAACGACGCTTAAAGTCCTCCGGATTCTTCTGAAACAGCTGCAAACAATCCTTGCAACACTTCACACGATTCCGTTTTTGGTCAAGCGTGAGCAATCGCGGCACCCATCTTGCGGATAGTTTTCTCATGTCTAAATGTTTATGCAAAATATTATGTACCCGTTCAGTCGAGATGCCCACAGCACTAGCAATCTCACGCACCTTAACTCTTCTGTCATCCATCACCATATCATGGATTTGATCAATGATTTCTGGAGTCGTAACCTCCACAGGCCGTCCAGAAGGTTCAGCGTCACTTGTGCCCATATGGCCAGTCCGACTTCCTTGATTCACACGAATGCCAAACACAAAGAAATAGACCATTATGGCTGAAACTTGGTGTGCGTTCATTCAAGAGATGCTACTAACTAAACATGACCTCGATACGCGCCGGTGGTGCCATCTCTCGGACTTTGCACGGACTTTTCAAACCAGCCTCGTATATATATATATATATATATATATATATTATATATATATATATATATATATATATATAAATATATATATATATCCATCCGGTTTATAGCGTCACTGCTCATTCCGGTTCCTAGTTTCCATTCTCGCCGATTATCCCAGTCATCTGGTCGTAGATTTCGTTCGGACATTGCTTTTGATATGCCTATAGACCAGGTTATTTTCGGCCTTCCCTTTTTCTTTCTTTCTGTAGGTGTCCACTGTAGGATTTGTTTTGGGATTCTATGGTGTTGCATCCTTTGGACATGGCCGTACCACTTTAAATGTCTCTCCTGTACGGCCTCTATCAGTGTTTTTCCATTTTCATTTTTGACCGGACCCTTTCATTTGATATCCTATCGGGCTTGGAAATTCTCGCCGATCTTCGCCAAGAATCCATTTCTAGAGCATTTAACCTTCTTTCAAGAGTTTTGTTTAGTTACCATGTTTCGCACCCATATAGAACTATACTTTGAAGATGACGTTGTAAATCTGTTGCTTTCTTTGCCTACTAACATTTTTTGACCACAGAATGGAATTCATGGCACCGATCAGTCCTTTCCCCTTTGCTATCCTCTCTCCCACTTCATTTTCTGTTCTTCCAGTACTGTCTATTCTAATTCCCCGGTGAGTTCCCAGGTGGCATGTTTCAATTTCGATGTTATTGTGCAGTTTCAGGTTCCGCCTATCCCCACCGATCCGCAAGTACTTTGTTTTGCTCATGTTTACTGTGAGTCTCCAATTGTTATATTGGTCTATGAGCTTCCTTGTCATATATTCCAGCTTTTAAATTATTTTTTGATTTTCCTATTTTTTTGTCTTAAATATATCAATGTTTGTACTTTTCTTATTCTTTCACCTTCTATTCATAGTTCCTGGCTGTTATCTTCACTTTCGTTGTTCAGATATTTGGTTTTGCTGAAGTTTATTTTTAGACCTATTTCTTGAGACTTGTTATTTAATTCCATCCGCATTTCTTCTAATTATTTTTTTTTGTTGGCGATCAGAATGACATCATCTGCGAACCGCCCATTAGTATTTCTTTATTTTCCCACTTTAACAATTTGAACTTGTCTTTTGGAGTCAACGTGAACAGCTTTGGAAAATTGAGTCGTCTTGCCTAATTCCTCCTTTTATTTTGATTTTATTTGCTTTTTCTTCAAGCATTATTTATTATTTGTGATGTTATTTTTATATGGGTCATTCGTTTACAAACCGTACACCTATTTTGACTTCACATATTTGATTTCTCTGGAACATTTTATAGCTTATATACATGAAATTAGTCCACGCATATATCGAGATTTTTTTCCAAATATATATTTTGCAAAATATGGTTGTTATAAATTATCGTAGTCCACTAATCGGCGGCACATTAAAAAGCAATATCTCCTGTTCTGTTTATCGTATAAACTTCGTTCTTCCGCTAATTTGTTGCTCTTTATATTGGCTTTCGCAAAGTATAACCCTGAAATTTTTTAATTGTTTATTTATAAAAAATAATAACAATAAAATTGTTTAAATAATTTTTTCATGCTTGCCCCCACAGCTTATAAAAGCGGAAAAAATACCATTATATTCGCTATGTTTTAATGTAAAAAACCCATATTTTTGAAAATTGGGTCTCTATTAGGTCGTAAAATTTTAAATAAATTCGAGCGCGCGACAAGCGGCGCGAGCCGCGCGCATACAGCATTGGCCAAAAGTGTTAGGTACCCTACAATTTACTTCATTTCTTGTGTTTCAGGGTAAAAAATTAAATTCGTATGTTTTGTAAAATCGTATATTGAGGTAAAATTATGAAATAAGTTAATATTTGATGTGCCCGCCGTTAGCTTTAATTACAGCAGCAATTCTTTGAGGCATGCTGCGTACAAGCCTAGTACATTCAGTTGTACTTATGGCATCCCACCCATCCATCAAAGCGCTTTTTAGCGCTGCTTTTGATGTTATGCTATGCTCCCGTATCTTGCGCTTCAGAATACCCCAAAGATGCTCGATAGGGTTTAGATCTGTAGACTGCGCCGGCCAATCCAACAAGACAATGTTATTGTCCCTAAACCAGCTCATCATAGCCGCTGATTTATGACAAGGTGCATTATCTTGCTGGAATTTGTTGTCGTATAAATTAGTGTCGCCAAAAATACGCGTTAGCGAAGGCATCAGTACAGTTTCTAGTACATTTATGTACTTTTGGCTATTCATGCGGCCTTCACAAACGAACATTTCACCGACACCTTTAGCAGCCATGCAGCCCCAGATCATAATGCTGCCTCCTCCCGTGTTTTACAGTAGTACCACGCAATCTGGATGGTATTCCTCGCCGACACGCCGCCTCACGAATGTCACACCTGACATTCCGAATAGCTGTAAACATAGAAAAAATGCTCAATTAAAAAATTAGTTATTTTGACTAAAACGGATTAAATCAAGAGTAATTCTATGTAGTTATTTGTTAAAATAAATCATATAAAAACTTACCTCAAAGTTGGATTCGTCGGACCATACAACATTAAACCAATCCTCTTCGCTAAAATGTTGGTGTTTCAGAGCTCACTCTAAGCGTTTCTTCCTATTCGTCTCTGAAAGCCAAGGCTTCTTTCTAGCTTTGCACCCTCTTAATCCAGCTTCTGTCAGTCTTCTCCTTGCCGTTCGAGAACTAATCGGCATCTCAATCTCTTTCAACAGAGTTGCAGCGAACTCAGATGATGTTTTTTTTCGATTTTTAATAGACTCGCGGATGAGTTTTCTGTCCTGTCGCTCATTAGTCTTACGTTTTCTGCCCGTTCACATTTTGTCGGCATGGGAGCCAGTCTCCACAAACCTTTTAATAGCACATTGCTCTGCGCACCAAGAACATTTCACTAACTTGGCCATTTCTACTTGGGACTTGCCTTTTTCATGTAGGGTTTGAATTTTAATTCGTTTTTCGATACCAAGCTCACTTTTCTTAGGCATTTCTCAAATATAAGAATGTCCAGTTCACAAATAAAACACGCACGGAAACTTCTTGACACTACAAGTAGTAAAAGGAGACTGATATTTTCAAAAAACCCCATTATCGAAATTTTGTGGGCCAGGTGTTTTATGGACCTGTAAAAGAGATTGTCTGTTGTTTAAGTTAGCTTTTGACAGCACCGCCTATAGTACTGTTAAAACAATTTCTTCTTTTTTTAATATTTTATGAGTTTCACGTGTTTATTAGGGGTGCCTAATACTTTTGGCCAAGGCTGTAGTGTTCTAATGGTGTCTCGTTTAGTTTACGCCCATTTCTTGCTTTTGAAAGATCATCCTTTTACATCAGTACTTCTATATGCAGATTATATATACATTATCCAAAAAACGAACAAGTAAAAAGTGATCCTTATTATTAGACTAAATGTTCAAATGCACATCGAAAACTTAGAAACATAATTATTGAATACTAGAACAGAGACAAACTCAGCTGAAATCGAATATTACGATTTTTTTAGGTTAAAGAACGATCGCAGTATTAAAATAAATCAAGAGACTATAAAATATTGTTATAAGCACATTTAACACGTAGGCTGAAAAGTTTTTGGTCTGACACATAGATGTCGTCCTTTTCAAAAAATTCATATGATTTTTAGGAAGTACCAACCTTTAAACGATACGTGTCAAAATTTCATGACCTTTCTACGATTAGTTTACAAGTTACAGTGGTTTTAGTGACGCTACTTTTGATATTTTCAAAACGAGAAAAAATCGAATTTTGTGTGTTCATTAAACCCTGTTTTTTGATGGGAAAAAGTACCGTTCAAGCAAAGCAATGGCTTGATAAGTGTTACGGGGACTCTGCCCCTGGAAAATCACTCATCATGCTGGTATGCTAAATTTAAACGCGGTTGTACAGACCCAAATGATGACGAACGCTCTGAACTCCCAAATGAGGTGCTTACACGCGGTCGTACTGATATAAATGATGCTGAACGCCCAAATGGGATGGTTACACCGGAAAACATAAAAAAAATCCACAAAATTGTTTTGGATGATCGTAAAGTGAAATTGCGTGAGATAGCTGACATCCGAAAGATATCAGAAGAACGTGTTGGTCATTTTTTGCATGAACATGAGAAAGCTCTGTTCGAAATAGGTACCGCGCTTGCTCACAGTGGACCAAAAACAACAACGTGTTGATGATTCTGAGCGCTGTTTGGACCTGTTTAAGCGCAATAAAAAGGAATTTTTTCATGCAATATGTGACAATGGATGAAACATGGATCCACCACTACACACGGGAATCAAATCGGCAGTCAGCTCAGTGGGCAGCAGCCGGTGAAAGCCGCCCGAAGCAACCAAAGACACAACAGTCGGCTGGGAAGGTTTTTAGCCTCTGTATGTTGGCATGCGCATGGAATAATTTTTATCGACTATGCTGAGAAGAGAACAACCATCAATAGCGAATATTATATAAAGTTAATGGTGCGTTCGAAGGCAGAAATCGCAAAGAATGCCCAAATGAACAAGAAAAAAGTGCTCTTTCATGAAAACAATGCGCTGTGTCACAAATCAATGATTACGATGGCAAAATTGCATGAATTGAAGTTCGAATTGCTTCCTCATCCACCGTATTCTCCAGATTTAGCCCTCAAAACCTCAAAAAAAATATTCGCGGAAAAGAGATTTGGCTCTAATGAAGAAATTATCGCGAAAACTGGGGCCTATTTTGAAGGCAAAGGCAAGTCCTTTTATAAAAGAGGTATAAAAATGCTAGAAAAGCGTTAAACTGATTGTATCGCTCTTGAAGGAGACTATATTGATGAATAAAGTCGAATTTTGCAAAAAAATGTGTTTTAAGTAGCTAGACCAAAAACTTATCAGCCTATATTACACAGTCAGTCCAAAAAGTCTCCATACACCTCCTGCTTTCTATACTATTTTTCTGTTATGTTTAACTAATTAATTGGAACTGTAAGAAAACATGTTTAAATTAATATTTGACACTTAACCAACGATGATTAGTATTAAAAACAACTACGGAACATTTTATTTAGAAGTTACATCATTGTTATAAAAATGTACACAAAATTAATGTCAATAAGTCTCCATACACTTAACAATTACCAATAATAGTTTAACGGAGTTTAAAGGAAAATAACAACTTCGTTTAAACTAATATTTAGTGGGACCGCCGCACATTGGGGCGACGGCGTAAAAAATCGGATATTGGATGAAAAAATTAAAGATGTATTTTTTCGAATATTGACGATTTTTTCCTTTAATATATATCATAAAACCATACATAAATATGTTTATAACTAATTTATTCCTTCTGCCTTCTTAAAATTATCCATTGAAGTGCGACATTTTCGTCAATGTTGGAATTTCTGTAATTCGAGAAATTACATTCTAAATTCTCTGTGGACAACATTACTACGAATATGAGTTAAACGCTTACTAGAACTTGTTTATTAGGTTTCAAACAACAAATTAATCTTAGTGTAACGTCATTAGATTGCTACAATATATTAATAAACATTTGACATATTTGACACAAAAAATTATTCTTACTTCAATATTCAAAGATGTAACCTTTTTGTCATGCTTGCAACCAGCATTCTAGTAACTTTTGCTGGCATTCGTTCAATATTCTGTTTTTTAATTCTTCTCTATTCCAAACATTATGTTTGAACGCGCCGTTGAAGTTCCTCCCATAAATACTCGATGGGGTTAACATTGGGTGATTACGGAGGTGTATGACACTGTTGTTGCACATTATGGATCATCCGTTCTCGCACCAAGTTTGCGGTATGTTTCGGATCATTGTTTTGTTGGAAAATGTATCTTTTTTCGAGTACTAATTTTTGGACGCTTTCTCTTAAATTGTCTCTCAAAATGTTCAGATAAACATGCTGATCCGTGGTACCATTAATAAAATGTAAATTTCCAACCCCTCCAGCAGACGTGCATCCCCAAAGCAGAACACTGCCACCCCCTTGTCTCACCGTGGAAACAAATTTTTTTAATAACGAATGCGGTATTCTTCTTTCGCCAAACTCTAGTTCTGCCATCAGACCCAAAAAGGTTAATTTTAGTTTCATTACTAAAAATTACGGATTCCAAAAATTCAGGAGGTTTAATAACGTATTCCCTAGCAAAAGCTAACCGCCTTTTGCGATTAGCTTCCAAAACTAATGGCTTCTTCCTGGCTGCACACCCCTTATAGCTTGCCCTGTGTAAACAATTTCTCACTGTTTGTGAACAAACATTTTTCGAAAATAGTTCCCGTACTTCTTTTAATTTTGGTGCGCTTTTGTTGGGGTCTATAATTATTTGTCTAATAATACTGGCCTCCTCACGTGGAGTCAGTTTCTTGGGACTACCGGAGCGTGGTCGAATTTTATGGGAACCCGTTGATTTATATTGGTTTACAATGTACTGAACAGTAGCACGGGACCTTTTAACAATTTTTCCTATATTTCTGTACGATTTTTCATCTTTCCACAAATCAGTTATGATCTCTCATTTTAATACTACTTTGAAAACCCACTGCAAAATTACTAGCAACAAGTGACGGATTATAAAGTATGGCCGAAAATTATTCATTTGTTTTCAGTTTAACGAGCAATAGATAGCTTGATAAAATGCAGCTGATTATAACGTATTTTTTGACATTAATTTTGTTTACATTTTTATAACAATGATGTAACTTCTAAATAAAATGTTCTGTAGTTGTTTTTAATACTAATCCTCGTTGGTTAAGTTTCAAATATTAAATTTAAACATGTTTTCTTATAGTTCCAATTAATTAGTTAAACATAACGGAAAAATAGTATAGAAAGCAGGTGGTGTATGGAAACTTTTTAGACTGACTGTATACAGTCCCTGGCCAAATTATTAGACGCACTGCAAGATTTCATGTAAAATATTAATTACCGAGTGATATGGTACCGTTTTATTATTTTAAATTGATTTGTTTTTTATTTTTATATTATCCAATCAATTACCTATTTATTTGACATAAATAAAACAGCATTAATTTAGAAAAGCATAGGTTTATTAAGTTTTAAAGAAAAGTGAAATTAATGTTAGTAAAAGTCAATATTTAGTTGAGCCACCTTTAGCCGCTATCAAAGCTTTAATTCTGCGCGGCATGCTATCAATGCAAGATTGTACTGTCTCCTGCATTTGAGGATGATGATTCCACACATGAATAATCTTTTCTAGGAGCTGGGTTTTGTTGGTAATCACATCTTTAGCCACCTTTCTTTTCATCAGCTCCCACACATTTTCAATGGGGTCCATATCAGGACTAGCCCTAGCCAATCCAACAGAGGGATATTTTTTTCTGCCAAAAAAGCTTTAACAGACCGAGCAGTGTGGCAGGGAGCTCCATCTTGCATGAAAGTGAATGGTTCCCCATTTGGAAACCATTCTCTGAGCTGCGGAATCAACCGATTTTGTAATACTTCTTTGTACTGATCTTGCCTCATTATTCCTTTGACGACGTACAGACGTCCAGTGCTCTTGCCGCTGATGACTGACCAAATCATCACTTTGGTGGGATGTTTAACCGTCGGGACGACACAATCAGGATGAAACTTTTCTCCATGACGACGACGCACATACTGAGCTTTATTCTGCAAAATTTCGAATGTCCTTTCGTCACTGAAGCAGACCTGTCAAAAATAGGAAAAATATATAAACTTCCATGTTTATTTGCTTTATTTAACTGAAAATGATAATAATGTATCAATTATTGATTAAATTGCTGTATCTTACCGATCTCCAGAAGTCCACATCTTTGTCTTGCCATTGTTTGGCCCACTTCAGGCGCTTTGCTTTCATTGCAGCTGTTAACTTGGGCTTCCTGGCGGGGCGACAGGCCTTAAAATCTAATTCTTTCAATTTTCTTCGAACAGTGCGCTCAGAAGCATTTACGCTAGCATCCTGGAGTTGTGGTTTTATTACCTTTGTGGTAGCAAATCTGTTTTCTACACAAATTTTCTTCAAACATCTCTCTGACCGTGGAGTGAAAATTGGTTTTCTACCGCATCTTTTCTTTCTTTTCGGGCTTAATTCCTTCCCTGACTCAATTTTCTTTTTTATGCGTCGTACACTAGCGTCAGAAACCTCCAATCTTCGTGATATTTCTCGGTTTGTAAATGTTTTCGCAATCACAAGGGCCTTCACTTCAGCTTTTTTACGTGGTGAAAGATCGCCTTTTCTACCCATAATGAAAATAGTCCAATTACTTTTTTAAAACACTGCATACAAAATAAACTAATAACTGAGTAGTATAAAACTGTTAAACAAACAATAACAGTCCATAAAGCCACAGAAACACGTCCGTACCTGACTCGATTCCGATCGCGACTGATACAGGTTTGTACTTATTTACGTTCATGTATCACTTTGTCAACACAATGTTGCCATATGTTAAAAATAAATACAAATATGTAGTCTACAACAATTCTTTTAAAATAAAAATCAATAATATTGTAGTTTAAATATACCATTATTGCATAAAAACTCTTAAGAAACATAAAATTACTAAAAAAATACAGTGCGTCTAATAATTTGGCCAGGGACTATATATATATATATATATATATATTATATATATATATATATATATATATATATATATATATATATATATATATACAGTGGCGAACAAAAGTATGGAAACATTTAAATTCCTATCTCTAGTCTTAACATTTAAATGTTTACAATTACAATATTTATTTATTAATCATGTAGATGCTAACAAACATTTTGAAGACTAAAATAGTTATTGTTTATTAGAAATGTGCTTAGTTTGTAACATAACAAAATTATGCACAAACAAAAGTATGGAAACATTTTTGTTATAAAATAAAAATTCCACTAAGGCGACTAAGATGTCGAAAATATTTAATATTTAGTGGGATATCCTTTTGCGTCAATCACGGCTTGACATCTTCTGCCCATAGAGTCAATAAGCCTAGCATAAACATCGGGTGGCATTTTTTCCCATTCTTGTTTTAATGCGATCCAAAGTTCGTCCTGGTTTTTTTATATTTCTTTTCCTAATTTGTTTATTCAGATAGTGCCAAAGATTCTCTATCGGATTCAAATCAGGTGATTGTGAAGGCCAGCGCATCACTCGAATCCTTTGTTCAGAAAACCAATTCTTGGCCAAGCGAGATGTGCGTTTTGAGTCATTGTCTTGTTGAAAAATCCATGACAGTGGCAAATCTTCGTCATAAGGAATCAAATTATTTTCCAATATCTCAAGATACATTTGAGCATCCATTCTGCCATTTATCTTTACCAATGGCCCCGTACCAGACCGTCGGAAACCACCCGATACCATGATATTTCCACCGCCATGTAGGTACAAGGTACTTTGGGTCATATCTTAGACCAGGGATGTCAAAGATACGACCCGCGGGCCGCATCCCGCCCCCGGGACGTATCAATAAGGCCCGCGATCGCAATGTGTCACAGAAAGAAGAATCATGTTTTTTAGAGCTTTTAGACTTCACTCGATTCCTCTACGGAAGTTTTAAAATGCGCACACTACATTTATAAGTAATTTCAAGGGCAGCGCGTGCCTTGACAAGCGAGAGAGATAGACAGTAACGCCATCTCTTAACAACAAGCGGAAATACCCTATTATTTTTGTTGAGAACAATAGAATCTTCCACGCGCTTCGAGTCTAGACTAGAACCTTCTTTATCGATATTATAAAAGGAGTGCGTCGGCGCGACGTGAGTCAGTTGAGTGTGAGTCGAGTAATCGAAGCGATACGGTCGGAGAAGGATTTTAGTTGTACTGCGAAGTAGTGATCGTGAAGGTATTGTGCATTTGTTTGTGTCGTGCGCGTGCGATATCCATAATTGTTGTGTCGAGTTCCATAATTGTTACGATTTTGGCATAATGTCACAAAAACGTAAAGTTGATAGTGAGTGCAAAGTTTTTCAGTCTAAATGGGAAATTGCATATTTTTTCATAGAATGGAAAGGTAAACCACTGCGTTTGATTTGCAATCAAACAGTTGCTGTTTGTAAGGAGTTTAACTTGAAGAGACACTATGATACGAATCATAAATCAAAATTCGATTGTTACACTGAAAAAATAAGAATGGACACATTGTCATCTTTAAAATCTAAACTTCAAGGTCAACAATCGATGTTTACTAAAGCTAATACTGAGAGCGAAGATGTCCTGAAATCAAGTTTTATTATTGCATTAGAAATCGGGAAGTGTTCAAAACCTTTCACTGATGGTGATTTTATTAAAGACTGTATGTTGAAAGTTGTCGATGTTTCATTTCCATTTCAAAAGTCAATAATTCAAAATATTTCGCTGTCAAGAAACACTGTTGCTTCAAGAATAAATGATTTATCTCAAAATTTGGTTCTTCAACTTAAGGAATTTACAACCTTTTCACTGGCTGTTGACGAGAGCACTGATACTGTTGATACAGTTCAACTTGCTGTTTTTATACGAGGTATTAACAGTAACTTTGAAAGAACTGAAGAACTATTAAAGTGCGTTCCATTGACAGGTACTACAACAGCAAATGACATTTATTCTGCAATTGAGCATTTGATAGCAGAATATGAACTCGACTGGAATATACTTAGCAGCACAACTACGGATGGCGCTCCTGCCATGGCTGGCAAACATTCGGGCGTTGTAACTAAATTAAAATAGAAAACATCAGGGAATTTTGTGGGATTTCACTGTATAATTCATCAGGAATCATTGGTATCCAAACATTTAAAAATGGACCATGTCATGCAACCTATAATTAAAATAGTAAATTTTATAAGGAGCAGAGGACTAAATCACCGACAGTTCAGGTAGTGTTTACAAGATTTGGACGAAAAGTTTTCTGATGTTCCTTACTTCACCGAAGTTCGTTGGCTCAGTCGAGGAGTAGTTTTAGAAAAAATTTTTGCATTACGTGACCATATTCAAGCTTTCATGTTAGAAAAAGGCAACCCAATTGATTATGACAATGACTGGTGGGTTGATTGTGCCTTTTTGGTAGATATGAATAAAGACTTGACTGATCTGAATGTAAAGTTACAGGGTAAAAATCTGATTGTCACTCAAATGTATTCATGTATTCATCAAGCCTTTGAAACAAAGTTGAGGCTGTGGGAAAATCAGGTAAAAAATCAAACTTTGGATCATTTCCCTCATTTAAAATCATTTGACACAGTGAACCAAAAAAAATTGGATCAATATTCTCAACATCTGCAAAATTTGATCACGGAATTCAACAATCGTTTTGAAGATTTTCCCAAAATGAATGAAATGGAATTCCCAATTTTCAACAATCCATTCAATTTTGAAGCTTCACAGGTACCAGTTCATTTGCAAATGGAGTTGATAGATCTTCAATCGGACAGTATTTTGAAAGAAAAATTTAAAGAGATTAACGCTCTTACAATTTATACACAATATTTCAAGAGTTTGGATAACTACCCGGAATTAAAAAAGCATGCAGCACGCATTCTCTGCATGTTTGGTAGCACCTATTTATGTGAGCAGATGTTTTCCGTCATGAAAATAAATAAGAACAAACATCGCACAAGACTTTCGAATGAAC